>JANFOE010001574.1:0-267500 GCA_025667525.1 Glebionis coronaria | reverse complement strand
CCAGATATCCTTAACCTGATGGATATACTTGTGAGCTTCAGTGCGTCAGATGAGGCGACAAAACCCCATATACATGTTCACATAAGTGAACAAGACATATGAAGTTGCACGCTCCTCTACTCAGGCCTAGCTACTCATTTGTATAAAAGCTTTGTTCAGAATTCTGAAGGAACACTGATGATTTTTTTTGTGATTATTTGTTCAGCTTCAGAGTGCCAGATAAGGCGACAAAAAACATCATGTACACAATCACATAATGTGAAATAGGCACATGACATTGCACACTCCTTTACTCAGACACTACTACTTTACATTAATAAAAACAGTTAGGAAATACTGAACCTTAGGCTTCTTCAATGAATGCAAAAGGTTCAGGTTTTTATATCATCAATGTTCAACATACCAAGCTCCATTATCAATCTCTTGAAAGTTGCTTCATCCAGTTGTTTGGTAAGATATCAGCCAATTGTTATTGAGTGGGGATAGAATGTAATTCTGTGTCCCCTTTTACAATGTGATCTCTGATAAATTGATATTTGATATCAATGTGTTTTGTTCTTGAGTAAAGGACTAGATTATTGGATATTGTAATAGCACTAGTGTTATCACAAAAAATTGGCACCTTTTCATATTGTATGTCATAGTAAGTCAGTTGTCTTTTCATCCATATAATATTGGCACAACATCCAGCAGCAGCCACATATTCAAATTCTGCTAAAGACATGGCAATTGATTGTTGATTTTTAGCACTCCAACACACAAGTTTGCCACCCAGCAATTGGCAAGCACCAGAACTGCTTTTTCTGTCAAATTGCATCCAACATAATCTGAGACTGAGTACCCTGTGAGATCAAATCCTGAGGACTTGGGGTACCATAGACCTAGACGTGGTGTACCTTTTAGGTACCTGAAGATTCTCTTTACAGTAAGTAAGGTGTGATTCCTTTGGGTTTGCTTGGTACCTTGGACAAAGGCATGTAGAGAATTGAATGTCAGGCCTGCTTGTTGTTAAGTACATGAGTGAACCAATCATACCTCTATACTGAGTCTCATTGACTAATTGTCTATTAAGATCAGGTCCTAAGTTGTTAGGGGGTACCATTGGTGTTTTTACTAAATCACAATTGATATCATATGTTAATCCCACTTAATCCATAACATAAGATTCTAGAGAGATAAAGAGTAGAAAAGTAGAGAGAGAACAAGAGAGATGGTGGAAGGTTTTAGGTTTACTAGAGAGGGAAAGTAAAATGAACCAACACCCTCTTCCACACATGGAAGAGGGTATATATACCCTTGGCTTGTTGGGCCGTGGGTTTAAGTGACATGGGCCGGGATTGGCTTTGTCTTGGGCTTACGCCCCTAACTTATACAATATTAGCTTAAAGTCCAAACCCGGTTTTCCCGACTAACCTATTTCAATACAATACATTAACGACTAAGATGACCTATTACATTCTTGTTCGACTATATAAAATATAGGGCTAACAATCTCCCCCAATGTATCAGTCATCTTAAAAAGCATAAGATGATTGAGTGAATACATTCTTGTAGAGGAGATCTTCCTTCTTTGGTCTTGTATCTTGGTCTTGATCTTGTTTGAAACGGCTTTGTTCCTTCATGCCTTTTGATCTTTATCTTGAGTCTTTGTCTTTTGACTTTGAGTGCTTGAGATCTTCATCTGTGCTCCTTGTGACTAAGATGACCTATTACATTCTTACATCTTTAGGTATCTTGAATTATAGCCATCTTGTGCTCTTGTGACTTCTGAATCAACATCGGTTTGTACACAGCTACACCACCTTCTTGATATGCAGCAACATATATAGACACGGATAAAATGGCTTTGAACATTTCATCCTAACTCGGTAGCGTTTTACCTCCGGTCGGTGAAGACCGTTGGACGGTATCAAATACCGTACCTGTGATCGGGTAGATTCGATTAAGAACCTCCTTGACAGGGTTTCCCGGCGGTAGTAGCCAGTTCTCTTTACTCGACCGTCTCAAAGCAGACGGCGAACGTAAAGAGTGAATCATAAGGATAAATTATCCGTCTGATTAGATTCGTCAATTCAGAATTCCTGGAACAAGTTTGATTCTAAAAGAATCGCACCATTTTTACTTTCCAGTTTGTCACAAGCTTGATTCATAGAGAATCTTGCGAGTCACCTACCGCAGTGCTGTTTGATGTTGACACTGGAAGGATTTACATTCGTGACTGTGAACACTAATGAGTGTCACTCTGAATGTTCTGGCAAGATCACACGGATTTTGCAAAGAAACCTGGAATCAAGTTTGAATCAATTAAGAATCGAAACTTAGTTGCTTTCCAGTTCTCACAAGTTTGATTCGTGTAGAATCGCACAAGTTACCTATCATGAGCTTGTTTAATGCTGGCTCAAGCAGGATTTCCATCTTCATTGTGAATCGTATCACTCAGATGTTCTGGCAATATCACAAGGATAATGCGTAGGACTCGATTGTGTCCTAATGAGATGATAGATGGATCTCTTTTTGGCTCTAGACTCAATAAGTGCATTTTGGTAATCGGAGGCTGGAGCAGACTGCCACCTTTTCAATATTAACTATCTCGGTGTGAGAAAGTCAATAGATACGTGTTGATCTCCGTGACAATGAGACAAGTTTCTTTTGAGAGAAACTCGAATGGCTGGGAAGGGTTGTGCATTGCATCATTGGGTCCATGATGACTTGTCTTTAATAGATTTATTGACCCGGTTTCTGCCTAAGTTGCATAGAATATTCAACTCCTTCAATGCTTACCAGTACGTCATCATTAGCACCTTGTTGTGATTGTTCCAGTGCTAACTTAAGTACTTGGTTCGCATTCAGCTTCATTCCACTCCATCTTTCCTAAGGACAACTATTTTTAGCTATGGAATGTCCTTGGGTAGATCCCTCCGGGTCTGGTTGGATCATAGGACTTAGTTTCCTATCCTAAACCACCTTTTGACTCCATCGTTCCGTCGTGGACAGTAGGTTGTTTTGGGTATAGATCGTAACCATAAACCATTGAAAACCATTCAGTTTGATAAAAATCAAAACTTTTAACACTTGAAAGTTTTACATTTCCAAAAAGCTCCCCCTACACACATGCATCGATATACAAAATAGTTTGGCATGTGAAGGAAAGAGTTGCACTTGAGTCTTTAAGATCACATGTTGCGATATATTACATTTTAATCACATTTTCTCCCCCTATCTCTAATATCGAAATATAATATTAGAGATACCAATTGATTAAAATATGACAATTTTCGAAAAATCAACGGGAGAGAAACATGTGTGCACGCATGAATCATGGAACTTTTTTAGTCGGGTCGCTCCCCCTCAACAATATATGTGTGTCTTGAGACAAAATTTTAGAAAAACGACACCACAAAATATGTTGAGGTACAGAGTTGAGATGCCTTTTCTGATATAATATATTGCATTTGACAATTTCATATCATTTTCAGAATGTGTTGGATACATAAAATATGACAATTTTAGAGATGTACCTAACAACATTAAAAGGCTTGATTTTAAAACGCCCCCCCCCCCCTCAAAAATTGATCAAAATAACATATGATAATTTTGAGATATGAAAAACACATATGAGGAAAGGAGTGTTGAACACACAATTTTGAAAGATTTAGAGAAATCTTTTTGGGAAATTCTTGAAAAATTGTGTTCAACAGTTTTAAAATAAATTCCGATTTACATGAGCTTAAAACTTTGAATGTTTTGTGACTAGCTCATGACTGAGAAAAATTAATTTCCCGTTGTGTAGGATAAGTTATCATCCATGATAAACATTCCTTAAGTGGAAGGACGAGTTCTAAGCTGACATTTACTTTGAAGTCGTTTTTCATGAACTTAAAAACTTTGAATTTTTTTATAGGAAGCTCATGACCGAGAAATATTAATTTCTCGTTGAGAAGGATAAGTTATCGTCCGAGATTAACTTTCCTTATTTGAGGTCCGAGTCCTAAGCTGTGATGTGCTTAGAAGTCATTATGAGAGGAAAATCAAGCAGCTTCATTTGCCAAAACCTCCAAGTCTTCGGGAGTCATATACTTCATACCAAGACGGCCAACGACATACGCAAAACTATCTTTCGAGAGAGATTTTGTAAACAAGACTGCCAGCTGGTACTCAGTTATGACAATGTATAATTCCACGATATCGCGTTCCACTTGTTCCTTGATGAAGTGATATCTGACATCGATGTGCTTGGTGTGAGAGTGCTCTGATACCACATGTTAATCCCACTTAATCCATAACACAAAATTCTAGAGAGAGAAAGAGTAGAAAAGTAGAGAGAGAAACAAGAGAGATGGTGGAAGGTTCTATGTTTACTAGAGAGAGAAAGTAAAATGAACCAACACCCTCTTCCACACATGGAATAGGGTATATATACCCTTGGCTTGTTGGGCCGTGGGTTTAAGTGACATGGGCCAGGCTTGGCTTTGTCTTGGGCGTACGCCCCTAACTTATACAATATTAGCTTAAAGTCCAAGCCTGGTTTTCCCGAATAACCTATTTCAATACAAGACCATTAACGACTAAGATGACCTATTACATTCTTGTTCGACTATATAAAATATAGGGCTAACATCATATTTCTTCAACAGATCCTTGACATATTTTTCTTGATTGATGGAGATGCCTTGGTCAGATTGTTTTACCTAAAGACCAAGGAAGTATGTGAGTTCTCCCATCATACTCATCTCAATCTTGCTGGTCTTGGGCTTGGCAAATTGTTTGCATAGTTTCAAGCTTGTTGAACCAATGATGATGTCATACACATAAGTTTGTACCAGAATTGTGTTAGTTTTAGATTTATAGATAACAAGGCGCTATCTAATTTTCCTCTTACAAGTTTATGTTCAATGAGTAATGTTGAAAGAGTTTCATACCATGCTCTTGGGGCTTGCTTTAATCCATACAAAGCTTTGTAAAGCTTGTAGACATGATTTGGGTATCTACTACTCTTAAAGCCAGGAGGATTTTTGACATAAACTCCTTCTTTTAGGTCACCATTTAGGAATGCACTTTTGACATCCATTTGGTAGATGGTGAAGTTCATCTAAGTGGCATAAGCAAGGAAGATACGTATGGCTTCCATACGTGCTACTGGAGCAAAGATTTGATCAAAACCAACATCAGGATCTTGATTGAATCCTGAGCCACCAGCCTAGCTTTATTTTTGGTCACCACATTGGTTTCATCTCTTTTAAATTTGTAAACCCATTTGGTGCCAGTGGTTGATTTACCATATGGAAGAGGAACCAATTTCCAGACTTTATTTATTTCAAATTGATTTAGTTTCTCTTGCATGGAATCCATCCATCTAGGGTGAGAGAGTGCTTCAGAAATCTTTGTAGGTTCATTTTCTGAGAGAAAATCTGCATAGAGACTTCACCAGGTGAAACAACAATAGTTTCTTTGCCATGGATCTAGTAACTCTACCTTCTCCAGGATTGCCTATTATGTTCACCAGTTGAATGTGACTATTATTAGTCCAAGATTTTTTTGGAGATGGTGAATAAGCACTGGTATAATGATGAGAGCTAGAGCTTGGAAGTCCGTGACATGGAATTAGAGTTGGAGTGTCTCTAGTGTTTACTGAAGGATATTCCATAGACAAAGGTTCAATCATTGGAGGGCTTTCCTCTTGTTCAGAGGAAATGTTTCCAGGACCTAGTTCTCTTGAGACAACTAGAGAGTTTTGAACACAAGGCTCAGGTTGTTCATTTGAAGCTTGCTGATCATTTTGATCACTTGTTTGAGCTTGCTGACCATTTTGATCATTTGTTTGAGACTGTTCATTTTGATCATTTTAGAACTGATCATTTTGATCATTTGATTGAAAGCCATCAATATTTGATACTGAAGGATTTCCTTTTGTAGGACTTGTCATATCTTCAAATGGATCAATATGAGAAACTGAATTGCTTGTTTGATATCTTTGAGAAGGCTCATAGTGTTGAAATTCATTAGATGGATAATTGTGAGATTCATGAATATGAAGTTCATCATCTAATGGATTTATAAACTTGAGAGCTTCAGAGATTTCATTGAAAGTGATGTGAAAGGTTTCTTCAATACATTGTCTTCTTGTCTTGAAGACTCTATATGCTTTAGATACTAGTGAGTATCCAAGGAAGTAACTATCATCAGATTTTTCATCAAACTTACCAAGGTGATCCTTGTGATTGTGAATGGATACTAGACACCCAAACACATGTAAGAATGAGATGTTTGGAATTCTCCCGCTGAAGACTTCATAGGGAAACTTCATGTGTCTCTTCACAGTTATGGATCCATTTTGAGTGTAGCAAGCAGTTACTACATCATCATTCCAAAAGTGCTTAGAGAGAGCTGATCCAGCAAGCACTGTTCTTGCTACTTCAATCAAGGTTCTGTTCCTTCTTTCAGCCACACCATTTTGTTTAGGTGTGTAAGGTGATGCGAAATTTTGTGATATTCCTTTATCATTACAGAATTTCATTAGTGTCTGATTTCTGAATTCAGTGCCATTGTCAGTTCTGAGTTGTTTTACATGAGTATCATTTTGATTTTCAACTCTTTTGATGAAATACATAATGGAATTTGGTGCATGGATTTTTTTTGTCAGAAAATATACCCAAGTGTACCTAGAGTACTCATCAACAATGACAAGTGTATATTTTTCATGACAAATGGCCCTAGGTGATACTGGGCCAAACAAGTCCATGTGAAGTAGATGAAGACTTTCTTTGATTGAGAAAGTTTGTTTTATTTTGAAACAGGCCCAATGGTGATTCCCCTTTTTACATGCTGAGCATGGTTTGTCCTTGGAATAGACAAGTGAAGGAAGACCAATAAGAATATGTTTTTTTGCCAGCAGAGTGATTGTTTTGAAATTTAGATGTGAGAGCCTCTTATGCCAGAGCCAGTTAGTGATATTTGAAGCTCTAGAAAAGAATCATGTCTCCGGAGTAGAGTTCATGTTCATGGCATAAACATCTTTGACTCTAGTTAAAGATTGTACCTTGTTTTTCATCAAATAGGACTAGGTATTTTGCATCATAAAGTTGACTGATGCCGATGAGGTTATGCTTCAATCCATTTACATATGCCACCCTTGAGAAAACTATACCATTGCATTTCACTGAACCAAATCCTTCAGTAGTAGCTGATGAGTTATGACCAAAAACTACCTTTGGACCTGGTTCCTCCTAATATTTATGTAGATGACTTTTGGTTCCAGTCATATGCCTTGAGCAACCACTATCCAAGTACCAAATAGGATTCCTGAGATCATGATAGGTGTGAAAACACCCATCCTTTTACCACTTATTTCTGGCTAAAACGAGACCAAAACACGTATTTAATATCATTTGTTTGGAATTATGCGTGGTTTTTGTGTTTATTATATTTTCAGAGTCAACCGGATGAATATTGAAGAAAACATGGGATTGCACGGGTTTATCGAGGAAAAAGACTCAAGACGAAGTCTAATGTCCAAGAGATGGAAAAGATTTTAAGTCATTGTGCCTATTTAAAGATTTATCGAAGAATAGAGCCAAAGATGGAAGATTCATATATGTCGAAAAACTCGAGTCTATTAAACAAATGATTATAGGACGAGTTGGAATCATTCACCGACACTTCTCAAAATCCAAAGTCGGAAACGTTTATTTAAAGAAACGTACAGACTAAAGAAGAAAGAAGAAAAGAAGCCCAAAACCAAAGCCCATTCACAAGCCCACAATCACACGCCTATAAATAGGACTTCACTTCACCATTTTGGGAGTTAGTTAGTTTTTCATTTTTCATTTTCTCTAGTTTTAGAGAGAGAAAGTTCCCAACTTTCTCTCACTAAATTTTTCTTTGTTTTCCTTTTTTACATTTCAAGTTTTAAGCTTTTGTATTTTTGGATTTCATTAATCTAATTCAAGTTAAGCTTTTTGTTCTTTAAATCTCTTTCTACATTTCTTTATTTTACTTTGTTCTTAATCCTTAAGTCCATGTTTGATCCGAATTGTTCTCATTTCGTGTTGAATTTGGTGTTTCGTGATTAAAAGGTAATCTTTCTTGTTCTACATAAGCTCTTGGACGAATAAGCCATAAGCTCTTCATGCTTATTGGCTTGTTTAATTGTTTAGCTTATTTACTTTTTTAGCTTTTCTAAAAGATTTATTGTTCTCAAATATGTTTTATGGAAGTTTGAATGTCTTAGATTTAAAAAGTTAACGAATTTGTGCTTATTTATTCTTTGAGAAGTTTAAAAATGCTTATTGATTATTGCTTATTAGCTTAAGTTTATTTCCTTTTGGAAGCCTTTGCCATCTCAGTAGGTTTAACTTGCTACGATCGCTTGAGTGCGATCGGTTTGTCCCTTCCCTGGTACGATCCACGCCCACGATCACTTACTTCGATCTGGGGTGCGATCGGGTCTCTTGTCCCTGCTACGATCGCCTTGAGTGCGATCAATTGTTTAGATCTGGAACCACGATCAAGACCACGATCACTAGCTGCGATCGTGGTTGCGATCAGTTAGTAAGATCCCCCCCATCGTACTGGAGAGTACGATCTATCTCCTTGGTATCATCGCATTGAGTACGATCGGACTACTGTTTGAACACGATCCATCGTGTTATTTTGGATATGATCGGGTTGCGATCTGGACTATTGTTTGAGTACGATCGCGTTATGATCGGACTCGAATTTATGTTTTGTTTTGCTTAATTTTTCAAATCTAGTTTTTCCCGCTCTTTTACTTAGTTTATTTTAAACTTGTTTTTAAGTTCTTAAATTGTGAAGTTTTAATTTCCAAGGTTGCACGCTATTATTTGTATTTTAATTTTAAGGCTTCTAATGTTACTTAACGACAATTTTAATTACTTGCATTTTGTTTAAAATTTAGATAAACAAAACCAAACCCCTTATTTGTAACCAAGAACAATCATTCCACTTAGAACCGTGATCAATTCGAGGAGATACCGAGAACTAATACTAAACCCAATGAAAACGCTAATATCAAATGGCGCCGCTGCCGGCTCTTCTCGTTAAGATTACCAGTTTTTTGTGAGAACTTGGATTTTGGGATCCGTTCACCGTGAACGTTACTTTTTCATAAAAAAATTTCAAAAACCCTAAAAAATATAAAATTTTCAAAAATACAAAAAAATTAAAAAACCATAAAAAACCAAAAATATTTCTTGTTTGCCTTGTTAGTTCTTTTGCAGGTGCATGCGTACACGATCAACGTCTTATCAAGAGCCCGAGCCTCTCGAAGACTTAAACATGGCCGGTGTACAAAACAACAACAACAATCCACCACAAAACAATAACAATAACAACCCACCTCTCAACAACAATAATAACAACAACAATGAACCTTTACCGGACAATCGCCCTATGATTGAACTGTTACAAGCACATGTGGAGGGCAACAATGATCCAATTGTCATACCCGCGATTGCAGCCAACAACTTTGAGCTCAAATCCGGTTTTATCCAGATGGTCTCTGCTCAACCATTCTTGGGGCGTACCATTGATGATCCTCATGACCACATCAAGAGATTCTTGCAACTCACGAATACGGTCAAATTCAATGGTGTTCTACAAGAGGTAATCCGTTTACAACTTTTTCCCTTTTCTTTAGAGGGACAAGCCCGGCATTGGCTTGCAAAGGAACCACCACAAAGTATTCTTACGTGGAGGGATTTGGAGACCAAATTTATCAACTACTTTTTCCCACCCTCTCGTACTACCGCTTTGCGGAATGAAATTATCAATTTTGAACAAAAGTACGATGAGTCTTTTAGTGAATCTTGGGACCGTTTTAAGGACTTTTTGAGAAAGTGCCCACAACATGGTTTTACCAAAGTACACCAAATTAATACCTTTTATAATAGTTTAAGCATGAATGACCAAGATTCACTAAACAGTGCCTCGGGGGGTAATATTTTGGTTAAGACTTCCAATGCCGCTTGGGATATTATTGAAAATAAGTCTCGTGTGCAAACCAAGAGTGTGCGGATCAATGCCGCTAGTGCTAGTACTAGTGACAACGATAAGCGATTTGACAAAATTACTACGCTTCTTGAATCGCTTGCCGCCCAAACCGCTAGCAACACCAACAACATCAACGCTAAAAACGCTCAAGACGCTCAAGTCAATGCTGTTAGCCAACCATGTGAGATATGCGGGGGTCCTCACTCTTACACCACTTGTACTGCCACCCAAGACTACCCTTCTAGGAATGTGAATGCAGCATACGGTACCTATCCTCCGGCCGCTTATCAAGCTCGTCCTCAAGGTGACCGCAACTTGCTTAGCTACCGTTCCAACAACTTTCTTTCCCCGCCCGGTTTTCCTCCTAACAACCCAAACCAACAACAAAACCTCAATCGCCCTCCTCAACAACAACAACAACCTCGTGCACCATACACACCACCTCACAAACAACCATATTCACCTCAAAGAAACAACCAAGTTTACCAACAACCTGCTTATCAACCACCCGCCTACAATGCTCCTCCCAACCAACCCACCGCATTACCTCAAGATATTGGAACCTACATGAGGACTAATGATGTGATCGTAGATAATCTCCAGCGGGAAGTGCTCAACTTGAAAGCAGACATGGTGAAACAAGGAAACGATCTGCGAGCTGATATGAGAAACACTTTGGCTAGTCAAACGAATGACTTAAGGAACATGATGGCTAGTTTATTCCAAGGTAATCAACCCTCTTCTTCGGGTACTCTTCCGAGTAACACCGTTGCGAATCCAAGAGGGGAGATGAAAGCAATCACCACTCGCAGTGGCAAAGGTACCAAGGAACCCGAGCTTCCTATACCTCCACCGGTGATTGTGACTAAGGAAAACGAGTCACCTGCTCCTATTCCTCCTCCTTCTACTTCCCCAATTTCTCCACCTCTTACTTCTACCCCTCCTCCACCCAAGGATGTGAGTGATCCTATTCTCCCAAAGCCTTCCTCTTCTTCCGATATACCTTATCCCTCAAGGTTGAGGAAAGAGAAGCTCAAAAGCAAGGATGATATTCAGGTTTCGAACTTTCTCAAAATGTTTAAACAATTGAATTTCAACATCTCCTTCGCTGAGGCTCTCGCTCACATGCCCAAATATGCGAAAATGTTCAAAGATATTCTTAGCGACAAGGAGAAGCTTCTTGATATTGCTAACACCCAACTTAACGAGAATTGCTCTGTAGTGCTCTTAAGGAAATTACCAACCAAGCTTGGTGATCCGGGTCGTTTCTTAATCCCTTGCAACTTCTCGGGAGTAGAGAATTGCATGGCCCTAGCCGATCTAGGTGCCAGTATTAATTTAATGCCTCTAAGTGTTTGGAAGCAATTATCTCTCCCTGAGCTAGTCCCCACCAAAATGACTTTGGAATTAGCTAACCGTACGGTTGCTTATCCAGTGGGGATAGCCGAAGACGTCTTTGTAGGAGTCGACAAATTCACTTTTCCTGCCGATTTCGTTGTCGTTGACTACGACATGGACCCTCGAGTGCCATTAATTGTTGGTCGTCCATTCTTGAGGACCGGTCGCATTCTCATCGATGTAGAAGCCGGTGAGCTTATCATGAGAGTGGGTGACGATAAAATTATCTTCAACATGGGAAAGCTTTCTAAACAGCCTTATTCATACGAGAGTGTTAATTGTATTGACGTTCTTGATGAGGCCTGTGAAGAACACTTTAAAGATGCTTATCAAAGTATTCCTATCTCTCTTCCCAATGTTGAGACCGTTTCCTCTATTGACTCATCACTATCTCTATTTGGAGCAAGTGATTTCCTTTGGAAAGATTTGGAAGCTACAATGGGAGATGTGAACTTAGAACATGACGATTCTCCCACCGATTGGGATGAAGATCTTCGCCTCATTGAGAACCTTCTTAAAGAAGACAATATTTCTCCACCATCTCCCATGGTTATTGCTATCGATGCTCCGACTTTGAAAACGCCTCCCATCGAAAATCCTCCGGATTTAGAACATAAGGAGTTGCCGCCCCATCTCGAGTACATGTTCCTTGAAGATAAGAATAAGTCGCCCGTCATAATTGCTAAGGACTTGAAAAAAGAAGAGAAATCTCGCCTCATCGCCGTGCTTAAAGATCATAAGAAGGCAACTGCTTGGAAAATTTTCGATATCCGCGGAATTGATCCGAACTTTTGTACTCACAAGATTCTCATGGAAGATGACTTTAAACCTGCAATCCAGAGCCAAAGAAGGGTTAATCCTCGCATTCATGACGTCATCAATCAAGAGGTTATCAAACTTCTTGATGCCGGCTTGATTTACCCTATTTTGGATTCGCCGTGGGTAAGTCCCGTCCATTGTGTGCCCAAGAAGGGCGGAATAACCGTTGTTCCCAATGAACACAACGAGTTGATTCCCACTCGTCTCGTTACTGGGTGGAGAGTTTGTATTGATTATCTCAAGCTCAATGATGCCACGAGAAAAGATCACTTTCCTCTTTCTTTCATGGATCAAATGCTCGAGCGTCTAGCTGGTAATGACTATTACTGCTTCTTAGACGGTTTCTCCGGGTATTTTCAAATTCCCATCGATCCCAAGGACCAAGAAAAGACCACATTCACTTGTCCCTATGGAACATTTGCTTACAAACGCATGCCTTTTGGTTTATGCAATGCTCCTGGGACATTCCAAAGGTGTATGATGGCTATATTCCATGACATGGTTGAAGAAACTATGGAAGTATTCATGGATGATTTCTCGGTTTATGGCAATTCTTTCTCTGCTTGCCTTGCCAATTTAGAACGTATGCTTAAGCGGTGTGAAGACACTCGCCTTGTTCTTAATTGGGAAAAATGCCATTTCATGGTAAAAGAGGGCCTCGTGCTAGGACACAAGATCTCCAAAGCCGGTCTTGAAGTAGACCGTGCTAAAGTCGATGTTATTTCTAAGTTGCCTCCACCTTCAACCGTGAAGGGTGTGAGAAGTTTCCTAGGTCATGCGGGCTTCTACCGTCGATTCATCAAAGATTTTTCTAAAATCGCTCGCCCGATGACCCACCTCTTGGAAAAAGATACTCCTTTTATCTTTTCCAACGAGTGTCTTGAAGCCTTCAACTCGCTTAAGGATAAGCTAACTAAGTCACCCGTCTTAGTTACCCCTAATTGGGAGCTTCCCTTTGAGTTGATGTGCGATGCTAGCGACTTTGCTATTGATGCGATTTTGGGACAAAGAGTGAACAAACACTTCCAACCGATCCATTACGCTAGCAAGACTATGACAGGGGCTCAATTGCATTACACGACAACCGAAAAAGAGCTTTTAGTTGTTGTCTATGCCTTTGAAAAGTTCCGCCCCTATCTTGTTCTTTCCACCACAATCGTTTATACCGATCATTCCGCGTTGAAGTACTTGTTAACTAAACAAGATTCCAAACCAAGACTTCTTCGCTGGGTTTAGCTACTCCAAGAATTTAAAATCGAAATTCGCGATAAGAAAGGAGATGAAAACCTAGCCGCGGATCATCTCAGTAGACTTGAGGATCCTTATCAAGGGGAACATCCGAACAAAGAGATCAATGATTCTTTTCCCCTGGAGACCTTAATGTCTATCAACTCAACTTCTGATGAAACCCCGTGGTTTGCGGACATTGCAAACTACTTGGAGGGTGGATTTCTCGTTGACGGGTTAACATCCCAACAAAAGAAGAAGTTCTTCAAAGATATTAAGACTTACTTTTGGGATGACCCGTATCTATTCAAACAATGTGCTGATATGATTATTCGCTGTGTGTTGATGGACCAGCAGCTTTAGAAATCCTTGACGCTTGCCACAAAGGACCCACCGGTGGTCACTTTGGTCCCAACTACACCGCCAAAAAAGTGTTTGACTCGGGATTTTATTGGCCCACCATTTATCGTGATGCTCACGAAATGGTTAAACGTTGTGATGCTTGCCAAAAACAAGGCACGATCACACATAAAGACAAGATGCCTCAGAATTTCATTCAAGAATGTGAAATATTTGATGTTTGGGGTATCGAATTTATGGGGCCATTCCCTTCCTCTAAAGGAAACAAATACATCCTCGTAGCCGTTGACTACGTCTCCAAATGGGTTGAAGCCAAAGCTTTACCCACTAATGACGCAAGGGTGGTTTGTAACTTTTTGAAATCGCTGTTCGCTAGATTCGATGTGCCTCGTGCCATTATTAGTGATCGCGGGACTCATTTTTGCAATGATCAATTTGCAAGAGTCATGGATAAGTATGGTGTAAATCATCGTCTTTCCACCGCATACCACCCACAAACTAATGGCCAGGATGAAATCTCTAACCGAGGATTAAAGCGAATTCTTGAAAGAACCGTGGGAGAGCATCATGCTTCATGGGCCGATAAACTTGATGATGCTCTGTGGGCTTTTCGTACCGCATACAAGACTCCGATTGGTTGTACACCATATCGTCTCGTGTACGGAAAAGCGTGCCACCTCCCCATTGAGTTGGAGCACAAGGCTTACTGGGCCTTGAAGTGGACTAATTTTGATATCAACAAAGTCGGTGACCTACGCAAGATCCAACTCAATGATTTGAATGAACTCCGTAATGAGGCTTATGAAAATTCTTTGATCTATAAGGAGAAGACTAAGCTCATTCACGACTCTAAGATTACGAACCGAGAGTTCCAAGTTGGAGACAAAGTTTTACTCTTTAACTCTCGGTTGAAAATCTTTTCGGGCAAGCTGAAATCTCGTTGGTCCGGCCCATTCACCATTGCCCAAATATTTCCATATGGTACTCTCGAGCTCGCTCAACCTAATGGACCCAATTTTAAGGTGAATGGCCAACGAGTGAAGTTGTACTTTGGTGAGGACATCTCTCATGAGATGATTCCATACCTCACCATGTTTCCCATGAACTAATTTTGGGTTGAGTCAGGCTCGTGACTCGGATATCAAAAACAATCGCTCCTCGGGAGGCAGCCCGAGTATCTATCATTTTCCGTTTTAACCTCCTAAGTGTAGGGGGACCTATATAGGTGTTTGTCTTTGTGTGGTGATGTGATTACAGGGATGAATGCACTTTTGGAACCTTTGAAGAACCGTGCTTCCGTGTTATCCGAAATCCGGTTCTATCTCTCAACTATCGTGATTCAATTTTCTTCATACTCACATTTGAAATTGATCACATTAGTCGTCTCTTCCTTAACTTGAGTTAACCAACGTGCACAATGTCATAAGTGTAGGGGAGACTTTTCCCACATGCTTAAACATTGAGGACAATGTTTATCTTAAGTGTAGGGGGGACTTCTATCGAAGTTTTAAGTGGACTTTTCCATGAAAATGCCTTCATTTAACCGGAAAATCATCTTTTTCAGCATTTTTCAAATTTTTAATTAACTTTGGCCATATAGTCGTAATTTTTGAATTTTTATCGTTGCTTTCATATGTATATATCCCGCAATAAAGTCAAAAATATTAATAAAGTGGTGTAGCTAGTTTAGAAGTCTTTGACATATTAGGCCCGTTGCGATTATTTTGACTCTACCCGAATAGACTTATCCAAGTTTATTCTAGCTAGTATCCTTAACCATGTAGACCTTAATTGGTTTATTAGGCTAAGCATCCACGAGTCTCATTACTTGAGATTTTAAATTGTGGAGAATGAGAAATGATAGAGTCAATTATAAGTCGGTATTATTGCACAAGCTCACTTTGTGTAATTATTTGCCTATTCTCCCATCACTTGCTAATAATTTATCTGCAATAAGTAAGGTCGTACGATTTGAAAAGTTACTTAGCTTCTAGCCCAAGATCGTTTAAAAGTTGCTCGGTAATGATAAGAGTTCATATCCAAGGCATAACTTATGAAGCGGGGCGCGAAGATTGGCGAGTCCGAAAAGGCCCTAACAAGGCATGAGGATTCAATCTTATTGCTGAAGATCCAAAGTGATGTGAAAAGCATTATTACCAAAATCAATATTAAGGATCAAGACTCACGACGAAAAGCAATCAACTCCCATAAAGATCATGGAGAAGTCTATCCGAAAAGACCCTAACAAGGTATGAGGATAAATAGATCCAAGCCCGAAAAGGAGGCGGATCGTTGTATCTCAAAATCCCAATTAGAGATTGAATAAATAATCATGAAGTCGTGGTCAACAAATTTGGAGTACCCCTCAAAAGTCTCCAAGTGAAGAAACTCTATTAACGAAGAGAAGACCATTATCTCAAGAACGTCTCTCAAGATATGAAGTATGAAGTACATGCCAAATATCGGCCCGAGAAAGGTCTCAAATCGTGAACCGAGTTATGCCAAGATATGAACTTTTTGATATCCCGAGAAGCAGTTTTAAGAGATTTTGTCCTTTAGCTAACTATTGATCAAATCCTCCTACTTTGCTTTCAGCCTAAATAAACTATCGAAATAAGTGCAAAAATGCATCTTCATGATCATTCTAAGACAAAAATAAAATAAAAGAGATACACCTAGGAATAAGGGAGTTTAAGCATATAATTAAGCCATGTGTGTAAGTGTTTGATTTGCTAACTTATAATTACAATGATCTCGTTTTTAAGCTTAGTTTGAGGAACGTGAAACTTGAGGGTGATAAATGGTCGCAGCACCGAAGCCCTAATGTATGCCCTTGATCTCTTTGCAAGTTATTTCCATATAGCTATTTTCAAGTGAAAATGGTTTTCTATCCTTTTGCTTACTTTGAAAGATCTTGGTTTCTCTTAGTACTTTAATTTTTGTTTAGAGGTATTTTAATAAGGCCAAGGTTGATTGATTAGGAGAAAAGTGTAAATTTGCTTTATCACTAAGCATTGCATGAGGGCATGGCAATGGTTAATTGTAGGGGATTTGATAGGTGTGAAAACACCCATCCTTTTACCACTTATTTCTGGCTAAAACGAGACCAAAACACGTATTTAATATCATTTGTTTGGAATTATGCGTGGTTTTTGTGTTTATTATGTTTTCAGAGTCAACCGGATGAATATTGAAGAAAACATGGGATTGCACGGGTTTATCGAGGAAAAAGACTCAAGACGAAATCTATTGTCCAAGAGATGCAAAAGATTTTAAGTCATTGTGCCTATTTGAAGATTTATCGAAGAATAGAGCCAAAGATGGAAGATTCATATATGTCGAAAAACTCGAGTCTATTAAACAAATGATTATAGGACGAGTTGGAATCATTCACCGACACTTCTCAAAATCCAAAGTCGGAAACGTTTATTTAAAGAAACGTAAAGACTAAAGAAGAAAGAAGAAAAGAAGCCCAAAACCAAAGCCCATTCACAAGCCCAGAATCACACGCCTATAAATAGGACTTCACTTCACCATTTTGGGAGTTAGTTTTTCATTTTTCATTTTCTCTAGTTTTAGAGAGAGAAAGTTCCCAACTTTCTCTCACTAAATTTTTCTTTGTTTTCATTTTTACATTTCAAGTTTTAAGCTTTTGTATTTTTGGATTTCATTAATCTAATTCAAGTTAAGCTTTTTGTTCTTTAAATCTCTTTCTACATTTCTTTATTTTACTTTGTTCTTAATCCTTAAGTCCATGTTTGATCCGAATTGTTCTCATTTCGTGTTGAATTTGGTGTTTCGTGATTAAAAGGTAATCTTTTTGTTCTACATAAGCTCTTGGACGAATAAGCCATAATCTCTTCATGCTTATTGGCTTGTTTGATTGTTTAGCTTATTTACTCTTTTAGCTTTTCTAAAAGATTTATTGTTCTCAAATACGTTTTATGGAAGTTTGAATGTCTTAGATTTAAAAAGTTAACGAATTTGTGCTTATTTACTCTTTGAGAAGTTTAAAAATGCTTATTGATTACTGCTTATTAGCTTAAGTTTATTTCCTTTTGGACGCCTTTGCCATCTCAGTAGGTTTTACTTGCTACGATCGCTTGAGTGCGATCGGTTTGTCCCTTCCCTGGTACGATCCACGCCCACGATCACTTACTTCGATCTGGGGTGCGATCGGGTCTCTTGTCCCTGCTACGATCGCCTTGAGTGCGATCAATTGTTTCGATCTGGAACCACGATCAAGACCACGATCACTAGTTGCGATCGTGGTTGCGATCTGTTAGTAAGATCCCCCCCCCCCATCGTACTGGAGAGTACGATCCATCTCCTTGGTATCATCGCATTGAGTGCGATCGGACTACTGTTTGAACACGATCCATCGTGTTATTTTGGATACGATCGGGTTGCGATCTGGACTATTTTTTGAGTACGATCGCGTTATGATCGGACTCGAATTTATGTTTTGTTTTGCTTAATTTTTCAAATCTAGTTTTTCCCGCTCTTTTACTTAGCTTATTTCAAACTTGTTTTTAAGTTCTTAAATTGTGAAGTTTTAATTTCCAAGGTTACACGCTATTATTTGTAGTTTAATTTTAAGGCTTCTAAGGTTACTTAACGACAATTTTAATTACTTGCATTTAGTTTAAAATTTAGATAAACAAAACCAAACCCCTTATTTGTAACCAAGAACAATCATTCCACTTAGAACCGTGATTAATTCGAGGAGATACCGAGAACTAATACTGAACCCAATGAAAACGCTAGTATCAGATCACACTACACAAGTTAAGGAAATGGTCAGTTTTATTTTGAAACCCACCTTTGATGGGTGGGTGTTTTAGATATAGAAGGTGTTCTAGATCTGAAGGTTTCTTTTGATGAGGATGATGAATAGGATTGCTCTGAAGAGGAAGGAGAGGTTTGAACAGTATTTGCTTTCTTAGCCTGAAGGGCTTTACCTCTTCTGAACCACTCTATATGATTGTGATCAGATGTAGTGTGGACATTGGTTCCACATGTTTTACAACATTTGGTAATAGAGTTTGGGTTCCTAGATTTGATGCCTCTTCTGAGAGAGATTACACGATTATGTCCATGAGTGTCATGGTCATAACTTCCACAAATGTTACAAACATGGTAATATTGATAGTCATCTGAATGATGATTGCCCATACCACAATGAACACACGGTAGGAAAGGTATGTTTAGCTTGGAATGGGACACCCCAGTGTTATGAGCATCAGCACTAGTTTTAGCAAGCATATATTCAGTATGTTCACAAGTGCGATGGTCTGGTCTCTTAGATTTGGTACAATAAATCACTTTAAGGCAAGTTTCAGTGAGATCGTTGTTTAAACCACAGAATTAACAATCCCTTTTAAATTGTGTCTTGTATCTATAATGTGGAGAGTTTGAGGGTTCATCCTTGAATCGAGTTGGTGTTTTGCTGTTTCCTGAGTTGTAATTTAAGATCATTGATCTCTTTCATGACAAGATACATTCTCTCATCCTCCTTAGTTCTAGCATTCTTCGGTTTATTTGATGAAACTGAAGAAGTAGTTCCAATATATGAACCTTCAGTAGGAGCTGAAGAGTTCTTTGATGTTTCAATTTTGACATGCTTGGGAGAACTAATTTTGTATGTTGTGTGAGACTTGATGATTGGCTGGATTGATTTTGGTCCAGTAGAGGGTTCAACACCAGCTAACTTCTCTAGAGGAGGAAGTGGGGTGCTTACTTCATTCTCTAAATCATCATCTGAGCCATCTTCAGTAACTGAAGACTCAACAGGTGCTGATGAATCAGCATTTGCATGAAACTCAAGGAGAAGGATACGTCCAGTGTCATGATTGGTAAATTCTCTTCACCTGACCTTACAATGTCAGGGATCGAGCTACCATCCTCATTTGAGGCTTTGACAAAGACAATATCAGAGAGTTGGTGCTGGAGGATCCTTCAGCACCAAGCATTTTCCTTTTGAACCAGAATTTGTTCATTGATGCATTGATCAACCCTATCAGAGTTTCTAAGCCATGATTTAACAATATCTTTTACTTCTTTTAGTTCAACTCTTAAAGATTTGTTTTCATCAATGATTTCTATGTTCAACTGTTGAAAAGTAAGTAAATCAAGTTTAGCCTCTTTTAGCTCTATTAGCTTACTCTTAAACTCATCAAGTTTAAGAACAATCTTATGATATTTTGCAACCTTTTTTTTGTTCTTCAACAAATTTTAGATCAATACACAGGTAATCAAAGAAAAATTTAATGTCATGCTTGTCTTCTAATTCAAGAAGAGTTTGTATCTTTTTTATTGTGATATTGACCCATTCACTATTTCGAGCACATTCTTTGGTCACAACATTAGAGTTTGAACCTTCATCATTAGCAAGTGCCATCAGCACTTTCACATTCACAATTTATCATCATTTGAAGAGACTTCCTCTTCATCCCATTCATAAGCCTCACCAACAAGTCCCTTGTTCTTTTCTTGTTTGGTAGGCTTTGAGGAAGAGCCTTCAGAGCCAGTCTAGCCTTGATCTCTCTATATTTTGCCTCGAAGTCTTTTGCTGGCCTTAGTTCAGCCCTGTTTGCCTAAAAGAAAATGAAGCAATTTGTTTTTGTTAGAATAGAGATTGACCAGATGGTCTAGACTGAGCTGGTGAAGAATAAGAGGGAACGGATGTTTAGGAATAACAATCCTTGGCAAAGTGACCAGGCAACCCACATTTAAAACACACAGTGTCCGCTGTGGCTTTTGTGGTGCTGGAGAACCTACCTCCCTTCTTAAAGAGCCTTCTAGACTTGGCCAGAAGAGCTCTCTCATGAAATTCCTCTTAAATGTATTTCAGAATATACCTCACTAGTTCTTGTGTCCTCTTCATCATCATGACTATCTTGGTAATCCTGAATGATAGCTTCACTAAAGAAGGCTGTTGACAAGGGTGTAGTAATTGTAAGTGCTTTACTCTTGCTGGAGCCATCATAAATCATATCAACTAAGTTTTCTTCATATTTTAGTTTCCCAAAAAGAGAAGCCAGATCACAATCTTTAATGTGATTAGCATTTCTCAATCTTTGGCAAAAAATGAGCCACTTCTTTGGCAAGGCATTAACAAAAACTGTGTTGATTTCTAGTTTTGAAAGTTCAACACCATCATTTACTAATTCATTCATCAGGGCTTTATATCTGGTGAAAGTTTGAGTAAGGGTTTCCCCTTCTTTGTTTTTGAAAGTGTTGTACTGAAGCTTAAAGTCCATTATTCTTGTGTCTTTCATATCAGAGGTTCCCTCATGATACAATATAAGGTCCTCCCATGTAGATTTAGCTGTCTTATAACTCAAAACATAATTCATTTGATCATATGGAAGTACGGACTTGATGAGATTTTTGAGACGCTGATCTAGGTTAGCAGCTTTTCTCTCATCAGCAGTCTAATTTGCTTCAGGTTTTATATTGTCCCCAACCATACGGTCAAATGGACCATTTTCAATGATTCAAAGGAATTGGGGTTCGATTACAATCATGTGGGCAGGGAACCTTTTCTTCAAATTAGTGAAATGTGCTACCTCTAGAATAGGAGCAACATTGAGTTGGCCACCCCTATATTCTAGGGTTTGTGGTATAACTTCAACCATGTTGGATCTTGATTTGAAAACCTTAAAATGAGCATTTTAATTAAAGTAAGAGTTTAATTAACCAAACTGCTATGATACCACTTGTTGGTCCCTTTTAACTCATTACTACTTATCAACCTTTATTAGTAACTAGCTATTGAGATTCAAGTGTGTTGTTTTATCAATTAATAAGAACTAAGAACAAATAAAACAACAATACCAATTTAACTTTTCAACGTATGGACTTTTATTAAAACTCAACAAAGAATCTATAACCCACTTTGTTTGCAGAATAACAAAGTGGTTGAATGACAATGTGGGGTGATCTCCTCTACTTAAACTTTCAACCAAAGTTAATAGTTTAAGTTCCAACCTAAACGTTCATATGCACTTTGGGTATATGGTTTGGTTGGTATTGGGAGAGAAGGTTAATTAGAGATTCTTTCTCTTGTAAATGGTTAGCCGATTCTCTCCCAAATTCACTCCTTATATAGGCAGTGGAAAACTAGGGTTTACATTCACATGTAACCATGCAAGGGTTTATCCAGTGGGTGGTTGATGCCCATGCTGGATAAACAGTACATAGTACATTTAACACACCCAAATTACATTGCGCAACGGAAATACACATTTGGGTGCTAAACTCAAACTTCATTACACAAGACACTTTAAACGATCTAAAAATGGTACATTTGAAATATAAAAGGATATACTTTAACCATTGTCTAAAACCTTCGATCCCAAATAAAACAAGTTTAGTAATATCATAGTAGCATTTAGGTCCCCCAAACATCTCAACCAATCAACAAAGATTTTTACCAAAATACATGACCATACATTATAAATTTTATGACAAAAGGGAAAGAAATCTGTTTTAGACCCAATCACCACAAAATCAACCCGCAATCCTTCTCCAGCAAGCTCCGCCATTCATCAACTTCAATCACCTGAAATACATGCTTAAAATCATCAACACAATAGTTGAGCAAGTCTATAGGTTTATCAAATCATCATTTGAACACAAGAAAAAAATCAATCATGATCATTTAATAGAATTGCTACGTATACAATCTGTTACTCAGGTATTCTGGCTTATAGCAATAGCTATCAAATTGTATTAAGCTCCTGACACCGACCCTTTAACTTAGTCACCCATGCCTGTTGATACAAAAGTTGGATGATCCTTGCTTGACCCGAATTAGGCTTAATTCGGGTAAGTTGGGTTCCGGCTCTTGCACCAAGTGAATAACTTGCTGAGATCCTACACACTAAAGCAACACGCGTTAGACTTACCATGGGAGCGTATCCCACGATTAGACTCCAGCGTGAGAGTAAATAATCAGTATAGAGTTATGAATCGGCTGTAGGTTGAGAGTATAGAGAATGTAATACCTTTGTGGAACCCTCGGGGGTTCCTTATATAGGCAGTGAAACCCTAATGGGATGTCACTGTTACTTCGGCCACAAGCATAAGATAATCACCATAATTAGCTTGATTGTTATCTTCTAATTATGGTGAGTGTATATCCTTTACTTTGAGGCAAATCTCAATCTTGATAAGATTGTGATTCTGTCTAACCCTGTTCCGGCCGTGCCGGGTCGTAGGCCGCACACATCTTATGCGGCCAATGTTCATTCAAGCCCATAAGCTCAAATGACATTAATTCAACCTATTTGTGATGGGCTGGATGCGGGTAGTACCCGTGGGCCGGGTTCATAACCGGTTGGGGACTATATGTCATCATGTCCCCCCAGTCTAGTTGTTACAGCCACAGGCGTAACCTCTAGACTATTCAATACCCTCGACATATTGTTGTCGCAAACATAACCGCACTCTAAAAAGGCCGACCAGGACAATATTTATGAATGCCTTAATGGTAGTCATTAGTCGAACGTTTTGTCTGAAGAAGTGCACCAGACAGGCCCACTCTTGAGCCACGTAAAACTGTCAAGAAGTGACACGTGGGTCCCTTTTGACATTTCAGAAGTGTTAGAAATCCCATCTGTTAGATGGGCATAGTGGTTTACACGTGGCAAACATCCATGGCACCTCGTAACTCGAGGCAACCCTATAAAAGAGTTGGTGCGTGTAACTGTGTAAACACACAGTTAACAACTCCATTTCCACCATTGTTATACCTTCGCTCAATTCTTCATTTCATTTCCTTCTTTTCCAAGGAAATTCATCACACCAGGTTAGACCACCGCTCCCTTTTACTCTCATTCATAAACCATGGTGAAAGATAATCCTGTTCTCACGGACGTGCTTAACGTGATTCCCCCGGAGAAATATATGGACTTTTTGTCCGAATATTATATCCCGAAGAGCGTAAACCCCACCTATCCAGGTGACGGCGAAGCTATCACAGACGCCCCTGCTGGAAAATAGGCGTGTACACGCGCTTATTTGACTCGGCTAACTACCGCATCCCCCTATTTAGGTTCCTCGTAGATGTGCTATTGTATTATGAGTTCCACATAACCTAACTTCACTGTATAAGGGCATGAAAGGTTAACCAATTTGAGGTTACCTGTCACGCCTGCGAAGTGGCCCCCACCGTTAGTCTATTTAGGGTATTTTACTCCCCCTAAATGGTAAATAGGTGGCTGTCATTTAAAAAACGATCCGCAACCGCCCCCATGACTTATAGAAAACCCCTAGATCCCCTCAAAAAGTGGTAAGACAACCACTTTTTCGTAGATGCCAAGGTGTTCCTTACCCCTTTTGTTCTGAAGTACAAAGTACGCTTTGACTACCCACCCTCATCCAAGGATTATAGCAGCCAGGATGTGAAAACATTAGACACCCATCTCACTGATTTCCATAAGGGTCTGCCGGAGCACTTCCTATACTTAATAGGGATCGGCCGTAATTATTTTGGGAGGGAGGATAGATATCCATGCTTTTTGACCGAGCGTAGACAGGGTAGGCATTCTTTATACATGAATATGCATATAAATGTGTAGCACTTAGAATCATACTAACCCAAATAGTCGCTCATGTCTGTAGAGATGAAGTTGTTCGGACTATTACGCCAGGGTGATCCAAGCAAGGTTCAGCAGGGATCTCGACCCCTGAAAGAGGGCGAGCCCCCATTACTAATCGCCACTACTGACATGACTATCGCGTTGGAGGAAACAACAGAGGCGCGGTCTGATGAGCGGGAACTAATGATCCAGAAGTCGCCACTGAACTTCTCCAATGAAGACGTTGGTGAGATGCTACTGGAGAATGCCACCTCCATCCAAGATGAAGAACAACCAACATATCCATCTATCAACCGCATGGTTGGTGATGACGATGAAGGAGAGGAGGAAGTGGCGCAGGAGGTAGGACCCCCCCCCCCCCCCAACAGCCAAAACCTACATCCAAGAAGCGTAAATCCACCAGGAAGGTGGTGAAGAATGTAGAATCGAATGCGGGGGAACACAACGCGCCTCCCAAGAAGCTAAGGAAAGACCATCCTCAATTCCAAGTAAGAAAGCAACACTACACTACCACAAGACAACCCTCCGCCGCAAGCAGATACTGGAAGGCAACACCAGTGAGCGCCGTAGCTCCCACCATCACGGAGCCAATGATAGATGTGACGTAAGTACTTGTTATACTTCATAATATTTGCTCCCCTCTCAAAAACTCATAAGTGTATGTTTAAATAACAGGGTGTATCCTTCGATAGTGGCGCAAGAGAAGGAAGTAGAGATAAAACCTTCTCCCATGATATCCACAATGCCCCCATCACCTCCCCCAACTCACGAAGAGGAGCCTCGCACCGAGGGCCCGGACACCAACCTACGCCCGACATGGAACTTGTCCAGCTTAACAAGATTAGAGGCAGAGTTCGAGTGTAAGGACTTCGTGGATCATTTGACTCCTCCCGCCTTAGCCCAAGACCTAGACGAAATGAACCACTTGGTTCTTCTTGAGCAGTTCAACGTAGCCACGACGCATTAGGTAACACTAGGAGCAGCCTTGCGGCATCGTTTGGAGGAGGCCTTGGCCCATGTTCTCCGTGCTGATAGGAGGATTGCCCGTAGGAAAGAGATGGTGGAGAAGCACGAGAAGAAAATCGCCTCCCTGCAGGCGGACTTGGTCGTGGCTGAAGCGACTATCAAAGAACAAACAAGTCATGCCAACGTTCGCGAAGAGTGTATTGCTGAGTTGGAGGCAATCCTAGAGGCGGCCAACAGCAAGGTACGCGTCCTTTTGTATACCAATGTATATGTGTAACATCCGTGTCTTTCTTTGTAGTAACCCAAGTGTTGTTCACAGGTATCCGCAGCCGAAGGCGCCACTAAAACCATAGCGGACCAATCCTCCGGCTTGGCAAAAGAGCGTGACACGCTGAAGGAGGAACTTATCAAGGAGCGAGCTGTCATGGAGGAGCGAACAACAACGGTGGAGGGAGAACTGAACATGCTGGCAACAGAATGCGCCGAAGTGTTGTGCCCCCTACTGCTTACGGCCATAGCTGGTCGCAGGTGGATGGTAGGCCAAGGGATGCGGCTAGCCGTGACAAGGGTAACGGAGGCTCCTCAGTTTGTGTAGGCCTTCGCGGATGTCGTGTTAGACGACATTAACCGTGGCAGGCAGGAGGGGTTGACAAAGGTTGCGGAACTGATAAGCAAGAAAGAGGACATCTCCAAGCATGCCTATCATAACCCCGAAGCAGAGGCAAAAATGACTGCCTCCATGGCCGCTCTTAGAGATATGTAATACCCCTTCCTAAATGACCTTGAAACTCTAAGGGATGCCTCCAACGAGGAGATCATGGCAAAGCTCACCCAAGACCCAATCCAGTTTACTCTGCCGACATATGATGCGAGTCTGAAGGTCGTGAAGGGTGAGAGGCCCTCGGCTGAGGCGTTAGAAGCCAACCTGGAGAGGGCGCAGAGTGGAAAGGATGCTCGTGGTGAAGCCCTCCGCGCCATGATAGCCGAAGGGAAGAAAGAAGTAGGAGCGTTTCTGCCTCCTTTGGTAGTTTAACTGTTGTAAACATTTGACCAACTTTGTATGTATTCTTCCGTGTATGTACACGGCTTCAATTCTTAGATCTATGTGAAAACACTTTAGAATATCATATGTATGCGTCCGTGGTGATCACGACACTTTTCTTTGTTTATATTGAAACTTGTTTATATTCCTTAGATATCGTGTATCTGTTTTGCATGACGTGTCACGGCTGATTAAGAATAAAACCAAGCCTATAATTTACTAGACGCGCACCGTGTGTCTTTATCATGTCCGACACTATGTAAGTACGGCATGTGGAAACTTATTACAACGTCTTGTAAATAAGGTGTCTAGTAAGGATACATGATCCACGCCATTGGGGTTGCATCCCTCTTATGCGACAAGTTAAATTATTAGGTTCACTTAATCCTCTTACCCCTCCTAGGAGCGAATAGTACATGTACGGTTTGAATGAATGCGTATGAACAAGTAATAACATACTAGGAAAACAACAAATAAATCTAAAAAACATAAGACAATAATTTGCACAAGAACAGACCGTGGAGCTAGCTAGGCACCATGACAGTTTATTAGAACAGTTACGATTTATTGACAGAATTAAAATCCTAAGACAAATAGAACCTAGAAAGCATGAAAATAAAAAATACATGGATCTTCATTGAAGCTGACCACATCGAAGTGTCCATGTGGAGGCTGTAGCCCTTCAGAGGTAGCATCGTTTAAGGTTGCAAATATTCCATGTACGGTCCAAGTCACGGCCATCCATATCACGCAACTTGTACGCACCTTGTAACACCCCATTTTGATAAATGGAATGTCACGCGTGATTATGGCGTGTCATCAAAGCATGCAAGGTGATATGTAGTGAAACATACATGACCATAGGGAAAACCGGAATCAATCATCGGTTCCCAAACATAAGCCCAAAACATAAATAAAGGAAATGAACTGAATAAAGACTAAACAAGCATAACTATATGAAGGCAAAAAGGAAAAGAAGTCTGTGGCAGCTTCCATCCTATGCGCGTCCTCCAAATGCTCGAGTCTTGGGTACCTGCCGTTTTGGGACATGGAAAGGAAAGTAACGGCTGAGCAAGACGCTCAGTGCACGGATGTACAATATAGCATGAATAGGATAAGCATGTAACATATAACAGTGGAAGACTAAGTTCTGAGTAAACTGGTTAGGTATCAAGAAAACTGGTTTTATAGTTTGACAAGCCTTATGTTTATCTTGTGAAAACTGTTTTAACATATATATATACCATAGCCCATATAGGTCATGAAAAGGTCATGTGCATGAATACTTGGAGGGGTGACCTCATCATGCTGATTAGAGGGGATGCCTCTAATCAATATACTGGTTTGGGTAGGAGGGATCAACTCCTTGTGAAGGGTGCAAGGCACACACCACATTCACCATGATAAACTGAATAAAACATGTAACTAGGATGCACCCATACGCCCCACATGATATAATAATATGGCCAAAACTGAAAGGGACGCAACGAGCAATCACTCCGCCGTGGGGAAGTCATAACATCGGTGCCTCCAATGCTATGGTTATGGTACCTCCATAACTAGGTGAAACTGGTCATGCTTGTATATGGCTATAGATTATGCTAAATTAACATAAGCAGTTCAAAACAATAAAACAAATGCTGGGGAAAACAGTTGGCTGCATACGGGGAAATCCTAATAAGGAAAGAATGTCCATACTGAAAGGACGGGAATCCGTACCTCAAGTCCAGTGAATGAACGGAAGAAAGACTCCTACTTCTGGATCACTAACGCTACATGAATACACACTTGTATAAGTATCGATTCACTGATTACGTACTGGGTTTTGTGTCTCATATTAGCTGATTTGGTATGTTTTAGGTCCTGGTTCACTGTTTAAAGCCTTAAACTGTGTTTATCTAGTATTCTGATTAATCTGATTAAGTATTACTGGTGTTTCATGTATTATTATACTTACTGTGTAATAATAAGTAACTTTCCAAAAATAGCAGGTTTCCAAAAATAGAAAGTTTCCAAAAATAGAAAGTTTCCAAAAATAGAAAGTTTCCAAAAATAGAAAGTTTCCAAAAATAGAAAGTTTCCAAAAATAGAATTTACTGCTTAAAATAGATTAGTTTCTAAAAATAGAAAGTTTCCAAAAATAGATCAGCTGCCTTAATTAAATAAGTTTCCGTATATATAAGGTTTCCATGATTAGATTAGCTGCCTGAAATAGATTGATTTCCATATATAGAAGGTTTCCATAATTAGATTAGTTGCCTTATTTAATTAAGTTTCTATAAATAGAAGTTTCCATAATTAGAATTAAGCTGATTACATAAGCTAACATATAAGTCTAAGTGTTATAAGCTTATTTCTTAAGTCATATGATATAGTGTATAGTTTAATTATTATTTCATGTATTTTAATTAAACTATAGGTTAAGCATTTTAATTAAAGTATAACATGTTTTAATTAAAATGAAATGAAAATACTTAGGTTAAAATGTGTATTATCATTAATAATAATATAACCTAAGTCATGTCTAAATTAATTAATTATAGGCATGTTTTAATAATTAATTAATTATAACTTATAACATAAAATACTTAGGTTAAATTAATGTCATGATAAACTAATAATTAAAATAACCTAAGTCATGATTTAATTAATATTTCATGTTATTAATTAATTATATCCTAAGTTCATAATTCATAAAAATAACATGTAACATAGATCATGATTTTAACCAACGAACCATGAATCGGGCATGAATTCGACACCGTACCCCGAGCCAAACCCGGGGCACACGTGTCTCCTTGCTGCCGTGGGTCCCACATGAGCCAACCAAGACCAAATATGGTCTTGGTGGTGGCGGCAATAGCAAACCAAACCCCCCCCCTCGGGTTTGTTTGCTAGGCGGCCAAAACAAACACCCTTATAAATCATTCTTTGATTTTAATTAATACCAAAACATGTTAGATCAATGATTAATTACCTTGTTTTTATAAGAAAAATAATAACATGTTCATGAAAATAATCAAAGATTAAAAGAATTAAAAAGAATTAAAAAGAAGGGTTAGAAAGGTATACCACTATGTAGCTTGGAAAAAGGATGAACAAACACGGTTCCTAACACTTGTTTTTAAGATCAAAATCAAACAAACACCCTCCAATGGTGGTGTTTAGGTGGCGGCACAAAAGGAGAAAAAGGAGAGGAGAAAAACTCTTTTAGGGTTTTTGTGTTTATTTCTTGAAAATGAAAAATGAAAACATGTTTAACTCTTTACCCCCCTTTACTTGTAAAGTCCATGGGCTAAGCCCATTTCTTGTGTGTGTGCCGTGGGTATGGGGGCCCCACATGGGGTACCCGTACCTTTCTCGTATCCCGATGTTTCGTGTTCGTTCGTGGTTAAACGTGCTCGTGTTTAAAGTGTTTCTGTTTATTCTATCGTGTCGTTTTTCGTAACTTAACGCTCGTAATAATATTATAAGTATTTACGTAATTATTCTAGTTCGTATTTTAAATGGTGATCATGAATTAATTATGTTCACGTGATATATTATTAACTGTTTATCATGAGTTCGTACGTAATCGATACTTGTCATGTCATACACGTATGCACTTGCTTGATTATTAGCACATGAATGTGATCAATACTAGCTGAGGTAAGTTTTAATCTAGGACGTACGATCTTAAGGACACTATTCATGGTAAAAGCATGCGGGTTTTACAATTCTTCCCCCCTAAAAAGAATAATTCGTCCCCGAATTATAGATAAAGTAACTGGAAGCAAAACATACCCGAATCAAACTGGAAAGGTATGCAAAATAACGGAAATGAAGGTGACATGGTAGAAGGGAACGTGGAACGTGACATGTCTTGAAAAAACATGGAACGTGACGTGACTGAAAGGACATATCTAATTGATGAGAAAAACGGATAAAAGTCCGGATGAACTTGTCCGTTTCCAAGTGGCCTCCCTCTTGGAACGGTTCCTTCAGAAGATCCTGACACTAATGATAAATCTTGGTCCTCCTGACCTTGACTTGGAATACGAAGAAATTCTTGGTTATCAACGGAAGGTAGATCCCCTAAATTCGATCGAGAAAAATAAGAGTTAACGTGCAAGGGTAACTGAAACGTTACGATGCAAGACCATCTGACTTAACTGATAATTAGAAACGATGCGCGAGACATAATGAAACGTAGTACGTGAACAATTTTGAACGTGATACGTGAAAAATTTTGAACGTGCTACGTGGAGATATGGCGAGTGTAGTATGAGAAAACATATCGTGATCCATGATACGTGTAACCTAATTTGATCATGATATGAGGAACGTGGAATGAACATGACATGTGAGACATATCGTGATCATATAATATAATGGCGGTGACGCCAAACGCTACAAGGTGAGACGTGGAATATGACGTGAAACGTCTATCTGATGATGGAGAGTTATACTAAACTTGGGTCTGGTCTCACAAGTTCTTGCAAACTTCCCAGAATGAGAAAAGAAATGAACGTAAAATCGTAAGCCAAAATACGATCATGAACGTGAATAGTGTCATGAACGTGAGCGCGAAAGCAAGTCGTGGAATTAGAATGAAGACGTGAAGTAAGTTAGGAGTACCATTACGAATCTTTGTCTGACCCGATAGCTGAGGGATTGCCAAGTGATCGGATGAGCCTTGGTTGGAACATGTTCGTTCAATCTGTTGGTTCTGAAATCCGTACGGATGTAAGGATTCTGCAGACCTGATCAAACTGTTGACAATAACCCAGATAGCATCATGCTTCTTCTGAGTTTGCTGAAATCTGGTAACTAAAATCCATGGAGATCTTGTCCCTTTTCGATTCACAGATTCATATGATGAAAACATCCCAGTTTGTTGGTGTCCTATTTTAACCTGTTGGTATGTCAGGTACCTAGATATGAACGTAACTGTATCTTGCTTCGTAGAACTTGATACCTAGAAGTTTGCGAAACTCTGAGTCTCTGAATCTAGACTTCTCCTAGGGTATGATTTTCTAGAACACCTAATGTAGTGTAGGGTTCTCTCCTTTACGTCATAAGCAGAGTCATGGTAAGATTAACCGTAGGAACCCATGCGATTTAGCGTGTCACTGTAATCAAACAGAATTGATATTGGAAAAAAATATTCAAGGGTAGAATTTCCCTTGTCATAGAATTTGCAACATAGTGCAGATATGGTCTTCCTGTTCTTCTCTAGGCTTAGAGGAAATCAGGTTATCCTCAATGAAAACGCTGATGAATTTGTTAAGGAGTTCATGGAAACTCAATTAATTAAGTCCATAATGCGGTTGGAGCATTGATGAGACTAATTCAAAATCATACATCTAGCATGACCGAGTCGTGTACGAATAGCAGTCATGGACATGTCCTGCTTTTTCACTCCGACACTGTTGGCAGCATGATCGTGAGTTCGATCTTGGAAAAGTGATTAACACTATAAGGTTGATTGGACATGTTGTCAATACGTGGAGGAGAATAACGGTCATGAATGGTGATTTGTTTAAGTCAACGGTAGTCGACACATAATCTCATGGTACCATCCTTCTCCTTGAAGGTTCTTCTGGAGAGTAAGGAACAATTTTGGAATAATCCGTTGGTTATGCGTAAAAGGACCTTAGTAGTCGTGGGTTACTGACAGCTAGAAAATTTTAGCAATATGGCTAACAAAGCACGTGCTTGAAAAGCATAGATAATTTGTAAAGATTTTCGGATGGAAAATCAAGCTGAATGTATTCAGGAGCCTGAACGTTACTGTACATAATTATGAATCATAGCATGGTGTGGTGTTCATAGTACATAATTAGGATATAAATTCATCTCGTGTCTGTCCGAGGAAAATGCGTTAGCAGCTTGGATCTCATCATTTAGCTGACGGAAAATCTTCGTATACGTGGAAATACGAAAGGCGTCCTTCATGGTCATGAATACATGAAATATGGTGAAAGAAATGAAAGTGACATCGGCAACGTGACAGTTCTCACTTATGCGCCGGTAATGGTATTGAAATTCTTGTGGCCTGATTAATACATGGCACAACAAAATGGATATACCCTTGGAGGGTACCCTGAATTTCTTAGAAATGTTCCATAATTAGACGTGAGTCATGTGTCTTGACTCGTGTCCTGAGAAATGTAAGCGTGACATATGTCTTGACTGGTATCTTGACATGTGTCCTCAGAAAGTATACGTGAGACATGTGTCTTGACTGATGTCTTGACATGTGTCTCGAGATGTGAAACAATTAGAACTACAAATATTAGGTTAAAATGCCAGAATTGGCGGATCGGTTGGGTTACTGATCATTTGTATGTCTGATCATGTCCGTGGCCGGAGCCTCGGTTGTGATTTCTAGGATAGTTGCTGTCATAGTAGTGGTTACTATCATCTTGTCTGTCGGTTCCATGACGGTCATTCTCATGACAGTGACTCATGTAACTATTTAGCTGAGTGGCCGGCTGGTACTGGTTTGCACTCATATGGCTGAAATGACAGCCGAACGACGTGTGACATGTAATTATGAATTTGGGACAATGATTGATGGGAATTGTCTGATGGTGAAGCATCTTCTCGTCCAATTGCTTTGCTCCGATGCCTTTGTCTTCGTCTTTTAGGATCTCCAGGTTGTGAACAGCATCAGCATCAGCATCTCGTAGCGTCTCCCAACATCAGCAGCATCAACCTTCAGTAACATCTCCAAGCTATGAGCGGCATCGACAACCTTGTAGAATATCAGCAAGTGAACATACGCCTGAGATGATTTAGAATCGACTAGCGAATACTCGTGAAGTATTGCAAGTAGAATACACATGGATTAATACACATGAATTACGGTACGTGGAGTACACATGGAATGCACATGAAATGGTTGGTATGGACTCGTTCATTTGTCATGATTTAAGGAATGTAAACCGGTTTAAACGGTTAAGAAAACCATCATGATAACCTGACAGTATTAGCATAGACATCATTCTGGTTGCATAGAGAAACGCTAAAGTGTGGTTACACAAAATTCAACGATGATTTGCCTGACAGTATGATCAATGGAAACCAACCATGACTATCATGAAAGCATGATTCAAGAAATCTAACAATGTCTTGCAGGGACAACGTAAATAACAAAAGAGGCGTGAAACATAATCAACATGAAGACGTAATTATCACGAGGAAACACGAAACCATCTATTACGAAGAAGTGTATAACATAATCAGCATGAAACTGAAGTTAACCATGACAGTATGAAGGCATACTTGACATAAAGACATAATAACTTATGATGGGACATGAAATTTTTTTTTTTATGCCAATTTAAATCATGAGAAAAATTTTATGCAAGAAAACAGTGCATGAATGCGTAATGTAGTTTATAAAACCTTTATATGTGCGAGGGAACGCCTATGGGTCGGTTCCAAAACAAAAGACATGGCGAGGGGACGCCTATGGGTCGGTCCCAAAGTTAAAAGTTTCGATTAAAAGCACATGCGACTAAATAGGGCCAGTCCTGTACCAACCATTACTTAGTCAAAATTCCTGCAACAGATGACATATGATATAAATGCATGAATGCATGGAACATAATAATTAAAAGTCATTGTCAAAACTTAACAGAAAAAATTTTATGTGAAAATTATGAACTACTGGGGTTCAGTTCACATAATCACAGTTCACTAGGAACATCATGCATAGACACTGACACATAACTAAGTATGGATGACGGTTGTTCATTCCATATTAGTAAGACGATACTGGTGAAAACATCATGGTGAAAACAACAAGGTGCTGAAAACGTCATGGCTAAAACAAAAAGGTGCTGAAAACATAATGGTTAAAACAACAACGCTCTGAAACATCAATACGTGGAATAATAATCGTTGGCTTAGGAAGCTCCTGGTGACTACCCACTAGTCACAGGTCGAGTTTTAGAGCCTACAGGTCGAAGCCGTGGCTCTGATACCATAATTGTAACACCCCATTTTGATAAATGGAATGTCACGCGTGATTATAGCGTGTCATCAAAGCATGCAAGGTGATATGTAGTGAAACATACATGACCATAGGGAAAACCGGAATCAATCATCGGTTCCCAAACATAAGCCCAAAACATAAATAAAGGAAATGAACTGAATAAAGACTAAACAAGCATAACTATATGAAGGCAAAAAGGAAAAGAAGTCTCTGGCAGCTTCCATCCTATGCGCGTCCTCCAAATGCTCGAGTCTTGGGTACCTGCCATTTTGGGACATGGAAAGGAAAGTAACGGGCTGAGCAAGACGCTCAGTGCACGGATGTACAATATAGCATGAATAGGATAAGCATGTAACATATAACAGCGGAAGACTAAGTTCTGAGTAAACTGGTTAAGTATCAAGAAAACTGGTTTTATAGTTTGACAAGCCTTATGTTTATCTTGTGAAAACTGTTTTAACATATATATATACCATAGCCCATATAGGTCATGAAAAGGTCACGTGCATGAATACTTGGAGGGGTGACCTCATCATGCTGATTAGAGGGGATGCCTCTAATCAATATACTGGTTTGGGTAGGAGGGATCAACTCCTTGTGAAGGGTGCAAGGCACACACCACATTCACCATGATAAACTGAATAAAACATGTAACTAGGATGCACCCATACGCCCCACATGATATAATAATATGGCCAAAACTGAAAGGGACGCCACGAGCAATCACTCCGCCGTGGGGAAGTCATAACATCGGTGCCTCCAATGCTATGGTTATGGTACCTCCATAACTAGGTGAAACTGGTCATGCTTGTATATGGCTATATATTATGCTAAATTAACATAAGCAGTTCAAAACAATAAAACAAATGCTGGGGAAAACAGTTGGCTGCATACGGGGAAATCCTAATAAGGAAAGAATGTCCATACTGAAAGGACGGGAATCCGTACAGTCCAGTGAATGAACGGAAGAAAGACTCCTACTTCTGGATCACTAACGCTACATGAATACACACGTGTATAAGTATCGATTCACTGATTACGTACTGGGTTTTGTGTCTCATATTAGCTGATTTGGTATGTTTTAGGTCCTGGTTCACTGTTTAAAGCCTTAAACTGTGTTTATCTAGTATTCTGATTAATCTGATTAAGTATTACTGGTGTTTCATGTATTATTATACTTACTGTGTAATAATAAGTAACTTTCCAAAAATAGCAGGTTTCCAAAAATAGAAAGTTTCCAAAAATAGAAAGTTTCCAAAAATAGAAAGTTTCCAAAAATAGAAAGTTTCCAAAAATAGAAAGTTTCTAAAAATAGAATTTACTGCTTAAAATAGATTAGTTTCTAAAAATAGAAAGTTTCCAAAAATAGATCAGCTGCCTTAATTAAATAAGTTTCCATATATATAAGGTTTCCATGATTAGATTAGCTGCCTGAAATAGATTGATTTCCATATATAGAAGGTTTCCATAATTAGATTAGTTGCCTTATTTAATTAAGTTTCTATAAATAGAAGTTTCCATAATTAGAATTAAGCTGATTAAATAAGCTAACATATAAGTCTAAGTGTTATAAGCTTATTTCTTAAGTCATATGATATAGTGTATAGTTTAATTATTATTTCATGTATTTTAATTAAACTATAGGTTAAGCATTTTAATTAAAGTATAACATGTTTTAATTAAAATGAAATGAAAATACTTAGGTTAAAATGTGTATTATTATTAATAATAATATAACCTAAGTCATGTCTAAATTAATTAATTATAGGCATGTTTTAATAATTAATTAATTATAACTTATAACATAAAATACTTAGGTTAAATTAATGTCATGATAAACTAATAATTAAAATAACCTAAGTCATGATTTAATTAATATTTCATGTTATTAATTAATTATATCCTAAGTTCATAATTCATAAAATTAACATGTAACATAGATCATGATTTTAACCAACGAACCATGAATCGGGCATGAATTCGACACCGTACCCCGAGCCAAACCCGGGGCACACGTGTCTCCTTGCTGTCGTGGGTCCCACATGAGCCAACCAAGACCAAATATGGTCTTGGTGGTGGCGGCAATAGCAAACCAAACCTCCCCCCTCGGGTTTGTTTGCTAGGCGGCCAAAACAAACACCCTTATAAATCATTCTTTGATTTTAATTAATACCAAAACATGTTAGATCAATGATTAATTACCTTGTTTTTATAAGAAAAATAATAACATGTTCATGAAAATAATCAAAGATTAAAAGAATTAAAAAGAATTAAAAAGAAGGGTTAGAAAGGTATACCACTATGTAGCTTGGAAAAAGGATGAACAAACACGGTTCCTAACACTTGTTTTTAAGATCAAAATCAAACAAACACCCTCCAATGGTGGTGTTTAGGTGGCGGCACAAAAGGAGAAAAAGGAGAGGAGAAAAACTCTTTTAGGGTTTTTGTGTTTATTTCTTGAAAATGAAAAATGAAAACATGTTTAACTCTTTACCCCCCTTTACTTGTAAAGTCCATGGGCTAAGCCCATTTCTTGTTTGTGTGCCGTGGGTATGGGGGCCCCACATGGGGTACCCGTACCTTTCTCGTATCCCGATGTTTCGTGTTCGTTCGTGGTTAAACGTGCTCGTGTTTAAAGTGTTTCTGTTTATTCTATCGTGTCGTTTTTCGTAACTTAACGCTCGTAATAATATTATAAGTATTTACGTAATTATTCTAGTTCGTATTTTAAATGGTGATCATGAATTAATTATGTTCACGTGATATATTATTAACTGTTTATCATGAGTTCGTACGTAATCGATACTTGTCATGTCATACACGTATGCACTTGCTTGATTATTAGCACATGAATGTGATCAATACTAGCTGAGGTAAGTTTTAATCTAGGACGTACGATCTTAAGGACACTATTCATGGTAAAAGCATGCGGGTTTTACAATTCTTCCCCCCTAAAAAGAATAATTCGTCCCCGAATTATAGATAAAGTAACTGGAAGCAAAACATACCCGAATCAAACTGGAAAGGTATGCAAAATAACGGAAATGAAGGTGACATGGTAGAAGGGAACGTGGAACGTGACATGTCTTGAAAAGACATGGAACGTGACGTGACTGAAAGGACATATCTAATTGATGAGAAAAACGGATAAAAGTCCGGATGAACTTGTCCGTTTCCAAGTGGCCTCCCTCTTGGAACGGTTCCTTCAGAAGATCCTGACACTAATGATAAATCTTGGTCCTCCTGACCTTGACTTGGAATACGAAGAAATTCTTGGTTATCAACGGAAGGTAGATCCCCTAAATTCGATCGAGAAAAATAAGAGTTAACGTGCAAGGGTAACTGAAACGTTACGATGCAAGACCATCTGACTTAACTGATAATTAGAAACGATGTGCGAGACATAATGAAACGTAGTACATGAACAATTTTGAACGTGATACGTGAAAAATTTTGAACGTGCTACGTGGAGATATGGCGAGTGTAGTATGAGAAAACATATCGTGATCCATGATACGTGTAACCTAATTTGATCATGATATGAGGAACGTGGAATGAACATGACATGTGAGACATATCGTGATCATATAATATAATGGCGGTGACGCCAAACGCTACAAGGTGAGACGTGGAATATGACGTGAAACGTCTATCTGATGATGGAGAGTTATACTAAACTTGGGTCTGGTCTCACAAGTTCTTGCAAACTTCCCAGAATGAGAAAAGAAATGAACGTAAAAATAAGCCAAAATACGATCATGAACGTGAATAGTGTCATGAACGTGAGCGCGAAAGCAAGTCGTGGAATTAGAATGAAGACGTGAAGTAAGTTAGGAGTACCATTACGAATCTTTGTCTGACCCGATAGCTGAGGGATTGCCAAGTGATCGGATGAGCCTTGGTTGGAACATGTTCGTTCAATCTGTTGGTTCTGAAATCCGTACGGATGTAAGGATTCTGCAGACCTGATCAAACTGTTGACAATAACCCAGATAGCATCATGCTTCTTCTGAGTTTGCTGAAATTTGGTAACTAAAATCCATGGAGATCTTGTCCCTTTTCGATTCACAGATTCATATGATGAAAACATCCCAGTTTGTTGGTGTCCTATTTTAACCTGTTGGTATGTCAGGTACCTAGATATGAACGTAACTGTATCTTGCTTCGTAGAACTTGATACCTAGAAGTTTGCGAAACTCTGAGTCTCTGAATCTAGACTTCTCCTAGGGTATGATTTTCTAGAACACCTAATGTAGTGTAGGGTTCTCTCCTTTACGTCATAAGCAGAGTCATGGTAAGATTAACCGTAGGAACCCATGCGATTTAGCGTGTCACTGTAATCAAACAGAATTGATATTGGAAAAAAATATTCAAGGGTAGAATTTCCCTTGTCATAGAATTTGCAACATAGTGCAGATATGGTCTTCCTGTTCTTCTCTAGGCTTAGAGGAAATCAGGTTATCCTCAATGAAAACGCTGATGAATTTGTTAAGGAGTTCATGGAAACTCAATTAATTAAGTCCATAATGCGGTTGGAGCATTGATGAGACTAATTCAAAATCATACATCTAGCATGACCGAGTCGTGTACGAATAGCAGTCATGGACATGTCCTGCTTTTTCACTCGACACTGTTGGCAGCATGATCGTGAGTTCGATCTTGGAAAAGTGATTAACACTATAAGGTTGATTGGACATGTTGTCAATACGTGGAGGAGAATAACGGTCATGAATGGTGATTTGTTTAAGTCAACGGTAGTCGACACATAATCTCATGGTACCATCCTTCTCCTTGAAGGTTCTTCTGGAGAGTAAGGAACAATTTTGGAATAATCCGTTGGTTATGCGTAAAAGGACCTTAGTAGTCGTGGGTTACTGACAGCATATGGCTAACAAAGCACGTGCTTGAAAAGCATAGATAATTTGTAAAGATTTTCGGATGGAAAATCAAGCTGAATGTATTCAGGAGCCTGAACGTTACTGTACATAATTATGAATCATATCATGGTGTGGTGTTCATAGTACATAATTAGGATATAAATTCATCTCGTGTCTGTCCGAGGAAAATGCGTTAGCAGCTTGGATCTCATCATTTAGCTGACGGAAAATCTTCGTATACGTGGAAATACGAAAGGCGTCCTTCATGGTCATGAATACATGAAATATGGTGAAAGAAATGAAAGTGACATCGGCAACGTGACAGTTCTCACTTATGCGCCGGTAATGGTATTGAAATTCTTGTGGCCTGATTAATACATGGCACAACAAAATGGATATACCCTTGGAGGGTACCCTGAATTTCTTAGAAATGTTCCATAATTAGACGTGAGTCATGTGTCTTGACTCGTGTCCTGAGAAATGTAAGCGTGACATATGTCTTGACTGGTATCTTGACATGTGTCCTCAGAAAGTATACGTGAGACATGTGTCTTGACTGATGTCTTGACATGTGTCTCGAGATGTGAAACAATTAGAACTACAAATATTAGGTTAAAATGCCAGAATTGGCGGATCGGTTGGGTTACTGATCATTTGTATGTCTGATCATGTCCGTGGCTGGAGCCTCTGTTGTGATTTCTAGGATAGTTGCTGTCATAGTAGTGGTTACTATCATCTTGTCTGTCGGTTCCATGACGGTCATTCTCATGACAGTGACTCATGTAACTATTTAGCTGAGTGGCCGGCTGGTACTGGTTTGCACTCATATGGCTGAAATGACAGCCGAACGACGTGTGACATGTAATTATGAATTTGGGACAATGATTGATGGGAATTGTCTGATGGTGAAGCATCTTCTCGTCCAATTGCTTTGCTCCGATGCCTTTGTCTTCGTCTTTTAGGATCTCCAGGTTGTGAACAGCATCAGCATCAGCATCTCGTAGCGTCTCCCAACATCAGCAGCATCAACCTTCAGTAACATCTCCAAGCTATGAGCGGCATCGACAACCTTGTAGAATATCAGCAAGTGAACATACGCCTGAGATGATTTAGAATCGACTAGCGAATACTCGTGAAGTATTGCAAGTAGAATACACATGGATTAATACACATGAATTACGGTACGTGGAGTACACATGGAATGCACATGAAATGGTTGGTATGGACTCGTTCATTTGTCATGATTTAAGGAATGTAAACCGGTTAAACGGTTAAGAAAACCATCATGATAACCTGACAGTATTAGCATAGACATCATTCTGGTTGCATAGAGAAACGCTAAAGTGTGGTTACACAAAATTCAACGATGATTTGCCTGACAACATGATCAATGGAAACCAACCATGACTATCATGAAAGCATGATTCAAGAAATCTAACAATGTCTTGCAGGACAACGTAAATAACAAAAGAGGCGTGAAACATAATCAACATGAAGACGTAATTATCACGAGGAAACACGAAACCATCTATTACGAAGAAGTGTATAACATAATCAGCATGAAACTGAAGTTAACCATGACAGTATGAAGGCATACTTGACATAAAGACATAATAACTTATGATGGGACATGAAATTTTTTTTTTATGCCAATTTAAATCATGAGAAAAATTTTATGCAAGAAAACAGTGCATGAATGCGTAATGTAGTTTATAAAACCTTTATATGTGCGAGGGAACGCCTATGGGTCGGTTCCAAAACAAAAGACATGGCGAGGGGACGCCTATGGGTCGGTCCCAAAGTTAAAAGTTTCGATAAAAGCACATGCGACTAAATAGGGCCAGTCCTGTACCAACCATTACTTAGTCAAAATTCCTGCAACAGATGACATATGATATAAATGCATGAATGCATGGAACATAATAATTAAAAGTCATTGTCAAAACTTAACAGAAAAAATTTTATGTGAAAATTATGAACTACTGGGGTTCAGTTCACATAATCACAGTTCACTAGGAACATCATGCATAGACACTGACACATAACTAAGTATGGATGACGGTTGTTCATTCCATATTAGTAAGACGATACTGGTGAAAACATCATGGTGAAAACAACAAGGTGCTGAAAACGTCATGGCTAAAACAAAAAGGTGCTGAAAACATAATGGTTAAAACAACAACGCTCTGAAACATCAATACGTGGAATAACAATCGTTGGCTTAGGAAGCTCCTGGTGACTACCCACTAGTCACAGGTCGAGTTTTAGAGCCTACAGGTCGAAGCCGTGGCTCTGATACCATAATTGTAACACCCCATTTTGATAAATGGAATGTCACGCGTGATTATAGCGTGTCATCAAAGCATGCAAGGTGATATGTAGTGAAACATACATGACCATAGGGAAAACCGGAATCAATCATCGGTTCCCAAACATAAGCCCAAAACATAAATAAAGGAAATGAACTGAATAAAGACTAAACAAGCATAACTATATGAAGGCAAAAAGGAAAAGAAGTCTCTGGCAGCTTCCATCCTATGCGCGTCCTCCAAATGCTCGAGTCTTGGGTACCTGCCATTTTGGGACATGGAAAGTAAAGTAACGGCTGAGCAAGACGCTCAGTGCACGGATGTACAATATAGCATGAATAGGATAAGCATGTAACATATAACAGCGGAAGACTAAGTTCTGAGTAAACTGGTTAAGTATCAAGAAAACTGGTTTTATAGTTTGACAAGCCTTATGTTTATCTTGTGAAAACTGTTTTAACATATATATATACCATAGCCCATATAGGTCATGAAAAGGTCACGTGCATGAATACTTGGAGGGGTGACCTCATCATGCTGATTAGAGGGGATGCCTCTAATCAATATACTGGTTTGGGTAGGAGGGATCAACTCCTTGTGAAGGGTCCAAGGCACACACCACATTCACCATGATAAACTGAATAAAACATGTAACTAGGATGCACCCATACGCCCCACATGATATAATAATATGGCCAAAACTGAAAGGGACGCCACGAGCAATCACTCCGCCGTGGGGAAGTCATAACATCGGTGCCTCCAATGCTATGGTTATGGTACCTCCATAACTAGGTGAAACTGGTCATGCTTGTATATGGCTATATATTATGCTAAATTAACATAAGCAGTTCAAAACAATAAAACAAATGCTGGGGAAAACAGTTGGCTGCATACGGGGAAATCCTAATAAGGAAAGAATGTCCATACTGAAAGGACGGGAATCCGTACCTCAAGTCCAGTGAATGAACGGAAGAAAGACTCCTACTTCTGGATCACTAACGCTACATGAATACACACGTGTATAAGTATCGATTCACTGATTACGTACTGGGTTTTGTGTCTCATATTAGCTGATTTGGTATGTTTTAGGTCCTGGTTCACTGTTTAAAGCCTTAAACTGTGTTTATCTAGTATTCTGATTAATCTGATTAAGTATTACTGGTGTTTCATGTATTATTATACTTACTGTGTAATAATAAGTAACTTTCCAAAAATAGCAGGTTTCCAAAAATAGAAAGTTTCCAAAAATAGAAAGTTTCCAAAAATAGAAAGTTTCCAAAAATAGAAAGTTTCCAAAAATAGAAAGTTTCTAAAAATAGAATTTACTGCTTAAAATAGATTAGTTTCTAAAAATAGAAAGTTTCCAAAAATAGATCAGCTGCCTTAATTAAATAAGTTTCCATATATATAAGGTTTCCATGATTAGATTAGCTGCCTGAAATAGATTGATTTCCATATATAGAAGGTTTCCATAATTAGATTAGTTGCCTTATTTAATTAAGTTTCTATAAATAGAAGTTTCCATAATTAGAATTAAGCTGATTAAATAAGCTAACATATAAGTCTAAGTGTTATAAGCTTATTTCTTAAGTCATATGATATAGTGTATAGTTTAATTATTATTTCATGTATTTTAATTAAACTATAGGTTAAGCATTTTAATTAAAGTATAACATGTTTTAATTAAAATGAAATGAAAATACTTAGGTTAAAATGTGTATTATTATTAATAATAATATAACCTAAGTCATGTCTAAATTAATTAATTATAGGCATGTTTTAATAATTAATTAATTATAACTTATAACATAAAATACTTAGGTTAAATTAATGTCATGATAAACTAATAATTAAAATAACCTAAGTCATGATTTAATTAATATTTCATGTTATTAATTAATTATATCCTAAGTTCATAATTCATAAAATTAACATGTAACATAGATCATGATTTTAACCAACGAACCATGAATCGGGCATGAATTCGACACCGTACCCCGAGCCAAACCCGGGGCACACGTGTCTCCTTGCTGCCGTGGGTCCCACATGAGCCAACCAAGACCAAATATGGTCTTGGTGGTGGCGGCAATAGCAAACCAAACCCCCCCCCCCCCCCCTCGGGTTTGTTTGCTAGGCGGCCAAAACAAACACCCTTATAAATCATTCTTTGATTTTAATTAATACCAAAACATGTTAGATCAATGATTAATTACCTTGTTTTTATAAGAAAAATAATAACATGTTCATGAAAATAATCAAAGATTAAAAGAATTAAAAAGAATTAAAAAGAAGGGTTAGAAAGGTATACCACTATGTAGCTTGGAAAAAGGATGAACAAACACGGTTCCTAACACTTGTTTTTAAGATCAAAATCAAACAAACACCCTCCAATGGTGGTGTTTAGGTGGCGGCACAAAAGGAGAAAAAGGAGAGGAGAAAAACTCTTTTAGGGTTTTTGTGTTTATTTCTTGAAAATGAAAAATGAAAACATGTTTAACTCTTTACCCCCCTTTACTTGTAAAGTCCATGGGCTAAGCCCATTTCTTGTATGTGTGCCGTGGGTATGGGGGCCCCACATGGGGTACCCGTACCTTTCTCGTGTCCCGATGTTTCGTGTTCGTTCGTGGTTAAACGTGCTCGTGTTTAAAGTGTTTCTGTTTATTCTATCGTGTCGTTTTTCGTAACTTAACGCTCGTAATAATATTATAAGTATTTACGTAATTATTCTAGTTCGTATTTTAAATGGTGATCATGAATTAATTATGTTCACGTGATATATTATTAACTGTTTATCATGAGTTCGTACGTAATCGATACTTGTCATGTCATACACGTATGCACTTGCTTGATTATTAGCACATGAATGTGATCAATACTAACTGAGGTAAGTTTTAATCTAGGACGTACGATCTTAAGGACACTATTCATGGTAAAAGCATGCGGGTTTTACACACCTAGTCCCAAAGCTTCCGTGACCTCATACGGCCCTTCCCACTTTGGACCAAGCTTCCCCGTGTTCTCCGCGCGACTTGCCTTGTTAGCACGATAAACAAAATCCCCCGGTCGGAAGGAAACACCCTTGACTTTGGAATCATAATAAGCTTTCATACGCGCCTTGGACTTGGCTTCATTGATGGCTGCTATCTCTCGTTTCTCCTCTAATAAGTCTAGATTGACCCGGAGTTGCTCATCGTTTATGATGATGTTAACCTCCGCAGTGCGGATTGTTGGCATCCCAATTTCTGCTGGGATAACAGCCTCGGTTCCATAGGCTAGCGCGAATAGAGTGCCCCCATTGGCTGTTTTGATCATCGTCCTATGTGCCCATAGGATGTGTGGCAGTTCATCTACCCACTTGGCGCTTCTTTCCTCCAAGCGTGCTTTTATACCCTCGCCCAGGCTTCTATTTTCCCGCTCTACGAGAACATTAGTCTGTGGGTGTTTAACTGATGCGAAACATCGTGTGATGTTCAACGCCGCGCAACAATCCTTGAATGGATTATCCGCGAACTGCTTTCTGTTATCTGAGATGATCTCGCCCGATAAACCAAAGTGACACACAATATTTTCCCAAACAAACTTCTTTACTTGTTTGCCCATAATCGTTTTGACCGCCTTAGCTTCTATCCAGCGAGTAAAATAGTCCATAGCTACAATCAAGAACTTAACGCCACCTGCGACAACATGAAAAGGTCCTGCGATATCAATCCCCCACTTATAGAATGGCCATGGGGATGTGATGGGTGTTAGTTCTTGCTGTGGATGCCGCGGTACTGGCATGTGTACTTGGCAATCGCTGCATTTAAGAATCATGTCTCATGCGTCTCGATGCATAGTCGGCCAATAGTACCCCGTGCGTAAAGCTCGCGCCACTACCGATCTGGGGCCTGAGTGCATGCCGCACGACCCTTCATGTATCTCACTAATCACATAGCTGGCCTGGCGCAGCCCGACGCATCGCAGCCATGGCTGTAAGAAGGAACGCTTGTATAGAACACCATCTCGAAGTTCAAAATGTTGCAACTTCCTTTTTATACGACTCGCCGCCTTTTCGTCCTCCAGAAGGGTTTCATCAGTTAGATAGTTGATGATTGGGTTAATCCATGTAAGACCCTCTTCTTTAACTATGGTCACGATTTTTCCCCCTGCAATGGACTTTTCCTTGAGTATTTCAACCAACACTTGCTTGGATAGATGGGTAAAGCTTGTAGACGCAATCGTGCTAAGAGAGTCTGCCTTCTTGTTCTCGCCTCTTGGTACCTGCTTGATGGAGAACTTTCCAAAACCGACGATGAGTGACTTAACTTTCTCCAAGTATTGTATCATGTTATCCTCCTTGGCCACGTACCCTCCTAAGATGTGATTCGCGACAAGCCGTGAGTCTACGTAGGCCTCAAGGTTGCGGACTCCCATCCTAGCGGAGATTTTTAAACCCGCAATCAATGCTTCATATTCTGCCTCGTTATTCGTCGCTATGAACTCAAAACGCAAAGAGTAGGTAAAATCTATTCCTTCCGGATTTGTGAGAATGAGGCTGGCTCCAGATCCGTCCGTGCACGAAGATCCGTCAGTAAACAAAACCCATGGTTCCGTTGGAATTTCTTCTTTTTGCACCATTGGTACGTCCTCCTCAGGTTTCTCAATTAGGAAGTCTGCCAAAATTTGGCCTTTGACGGCTGTCCTTCGTCTATAGGAGATGTTATGTTCTCCTAGAAGGACGCTCCAGTTCTGTAGCCTCCCAGCCACATCCGGTTTAGAGATGATTTGTTTTATTGGTTGATTAGTGATAACCATAATTGGGTGCGCCTGGAAGTATCAGCGCAGCCTTTTCGCGGTGTAAACTAGTGACAAAACCAACTTCTCCATTAATGAATAATTTAACTCCGGCCCTTGTAATGGTCTACTTATGAAGTAAACCAGAGTCTGGACTGAATCACGATCAGTCATAAGGACTGTGCTTATTTCTTCGTACGTAGTGAAAAGATACATAATGAGCTCCTCCTTAGGTCGTGGTGCCACTAGCATGGGAAGAGCCGCGAGATGTTGTTTAAGCTGCCCAATGGCTTCCTCTGCTTCTTTTTTTCCAGTGGAAGTCTGTAACACCCCATTTTGGAAATAGAATATTACGCATAATCATGGCGTGTCATCAAAGCATACAAGGATAAATGTCTAAGAATTATTCAACCATAAAAGGGAAATACCGGAATCAAACATCGGTACCCCAAAGTAAAGCTCATCACACACAAACATAAATACTGTAAAAGGAAAGGACGAAACAATGTCCATAGCAACTGTATCAAAGTAAAGGAAATGCATAAAGTAAAGAAAGACAGTAATGCTTCCAATCCATATGCACGTACGTTTGAGATCTACGAGCGTCCCTGAGTACCTGCCGTTTTGGGAACATGAAAAGGAAAAACGGCTGAGCAAGAAGCTCAGTGCACGGATGTACAATAAAGCATGAAATAGGATAAGCATGTAACATATAACAGCGGAAGACTAAGTACTGAGTAAACTGGTTAAGTATCAAGAAAACTGGTTTTATAGTTTGAAAAGCCTTATGTTTATCTTGTGAAAACTGTTTTAACATAAATATACCATAGCCCATATAGGTCATGAAAAGGTCACGTGCATGAATACTTGGAGGGGTGACCTCATCATGCTGATTAGAGGGGATGCCTCTAATCAATATACTGGTTTGGGTAGGAGGGATCAACTCCTTGTGAAGGGTGCAAGGCACACACCACATTCACCATGATAAACTGAATAAAACATGTAACTAGGATGCACCCATACGCCCCACCTGATATAATAATATGGCCAAACTGAAAAGGGACGCCACGAGCAATCACTCCGCCGTGGGGAAGTCATAACATTGGTGCCTCCAATGTTATGGTTATGGTACCTCCATAACTAGGTGAAACTGGTCATGCTTGTATATGGCTATAGATTATGCTAATTAAAACATAAGCAGTTCAAAACAATAAAACAAATACTGGGGAAAACAGTTGGCTGCATACGGGGAAATCCTAATAAGGAAAGAATGTCCATACTGAAAGGACGGGAATCCGTACCTCAAGTCCAGTGAATGAACGGAAGAAAGACTCCTACTTCTGGATCACTAACGCTACATGAATACACACGTGTATAAGTATCGATTCACTGATTACGTACTGGGTTTTGTGTCTCATTTTAGCTGATTTGGTATGTTTTAGGTCATGGTTCCCTGTTTAAAGCCTTAAACTGTGTTTATCTTGTATTCTGATTCATCTGATTAAGTATTACTGGTGTTTCATGTATTAATATACTTACTGTGTAATAATAAGTAACTTTCCAAAAATAGCAGGTTTCCAAAAATAGAAAGTTTCCAAAAATAGAAAGTTTCCAAAAATAGAAAGTTTCCAAAAATAGAAAGTTACCAAAAATAGAAAGTTTCCAAAAATAGAAAGTTTCCAAAAATAGAAAGTTTCCAAGAATAGAAAGTTTCCAAAAATAGAAAGTTTCCTAAAATAGAATTTACTGCTTAAAATAGATTAGTTTCTAAAAATAGAAAGTTTCCAAAAATAGATCAGCTGCCTTAATTAAATAAGTTTCTATATATAGAAGGTTTCCATGATTAGATTAGCTGCCTGAAATAGATAGATTTCCATATATAGAAGGTTTCCATTAATAGTTGCCTTATTTAATTAGGTTTCTATAAATAGAAGTTTCCATATTTAGAATTAAGCTGGTTACATAAGCTAACATATAAGTCTAAGTGTTTATAAGCTTGTTTCTTAAATCATATGATATAGTGTATAGTTTAATTATTATTTCATGTATTTTAATTAAACTATAGGTTAAGCATTTTAATTAAAGTATACATGTATTAATTAAAATGGAATAAAATACTTAGGTTAAAATGTGTATTATTATTAATAATATAACCTAAGTCATGTCTAAATTAATTAATTATAGGCATATTTTAATAATTAATTAATTATAACTTATAACATAAAATACTTAGGTTAAATTAATGTCATGTTAAACTAATAATTAAAATAACCTAAGTCATGATTTAATTAATATTTCATGTTATTAATTAATTATATCCTAAGTTCATAATTCATAAAAATTAACATGTAGCATGAATCATGATTTAACCAACGAACCATGAATCGGGCATGAATTCGACACCGTACCCCGAGCCAAACCCGGGGCACGTGTGCCTCCTTGCTGCCGTGGGTCCCACATGAGCCAACCAAGACCAAAAATGGTCTTGGTGGTGGCGGCAATAGCAAACCAAACCCCCCCTCGGGTTTGTTTGCTAGGCGGCCAAAACAAACACCCCTTTTAAATCATTCTTTGATTTTAATTAATACCAAAACATGTTAGATCAATGATTAATTATCATGTTTAAATAAAAAAAATAATAACATGTTCATGAAAATAATCAAAGATTAAAAGAATTAAAAAGAATTAAAAAGAAGGGTTAGAAAGGTATACCACTATGTAGCTTGGAAAAAGGATGAACAAACACTGATTATACAATAGTTTTTGAGATCAAAATCAACCAATCACCCTCCTATGGTGATGTTTAGGTGGCGGCACAAAGAGGAGAAAAAGGAGGAGGAGAAAACTCTTTTAGGGTTTTTATGTTTATTTCTTGAAAGTGAAAAATGAAAACATGTTTTTACTCTTACCCCCCTTTACTTGTAAAAGTCCATGGGCTTAGCCCATTCCTTGTGGTTGTGCCGTGGGTATGGGGGCCCCACATGGGGTACCCGTACCTTTCTCGTGTCCCGATGTTTCGTGTTCGTTCGTGGTTAAACGTGCTCGTGTTTAAAGTGTTTCTGTTTATTCTATCGTGTCGTTTATCGTAAACTTAACGCTCGTAATTATATTATATGTATTTACGTAATTATTTTAGTTCGTATTTTAAATGGTGATCATGATTTAATTATGTTCACGTGACATATTTATTAACTGTTTATCATGAGTTCGTACGTAATCGATACTTGTCATGTCATACACGTATGCACTTGCTTGATTATTAGCACATGAATGTGATCAATACTAATTGAGGTAAGTTTTAATCTAGGACGTACGATCTTAAGGGAACTATTCATGGTAAAAGCATGCGGGTTTTACAATTCTTCCCCCCTAAAAAGAATAATTCGTCCCCGAATTATAGATAAAGTAAGCTGAAAAGAAGTGACATACCCGAACTCAAAATATGAAGTGAGGGTAAGAAGCCCGGATAGACTCCTCTGTTTCCCAAGTGGCTTCCCGCTCGGTATGGTCCCTCCAAAGAATTTTGACGAATGGAATCGTCTTCCCTCTCATGACTCGTTCTTGCCTGTCGAGTACTCGTTCGGGTTCTTCTACAAAAGTGAGATCTTCACGTATCTGTTCCAGTGGATACTGAACCATGTGAAGGGGATGATAATTGTACCCTCTGAGTAAGGACACATGGAACACGTTATGCACGTGCGACAGCTGAGGAGGTAACGCCAATCGGTAAGATACTTCACCGATTCGTTCAACGATATCAAAAGGTCCGATGAAACGAGGACTGAGTTTTCCTTTGATCCCGAAGCGTTTAACACCACGTGCCGGCGAAACCTTGAGGAAGACGTGATCTCCCACATTAAAATGTATGTCCCTACGATGCTTATCGACGTAACTCTTCTGACGTGACCGTGCTTCTTGCAACTTCTGTTTAGCTACCTCAATCTTCTCATTGGTCATTTCTATAATCTCTGGTCCCTCGAGTGTTCGCTCTCCCACTTGATCCCAGCAAGTTGGAGCGCGACACTTTCTGCCATACAACATTTCGAAAGGAGCACATTTAATACTTGCGTGCCAGCTGTTGTTGTATGCAAACTCGACTAAACAGATGTAATCGTCCCAATCACCTGTCCATTCCAACGCACACGACCTTAACATATCTTCCAATGTTTGAATTGTTCGCTCCGATTGTCCGTCCGTTTGAGGATGAAAGGCTGTGCTCAGCTTAAGTTGTGTACCCCAAGCTTTTTGCAGACCTTTCCAGAATCGCGACGTGAAACGAGGATCTCTGTCTGAGACGATGCTGGAGGGAGTGCCGTGGAGTCTCATGATCTCCCTTCTGTAAGTATCTGCGAGTTTACTTACCGGATCTTCCTTGCGTATCGGTAAGAAATGAGCTGATTTGGTGAGTCGATCAACAATGACCCAAATAGCATCGTGCTTCTTCTTGGTAGGCGGAAGACCGGTAACAAAATCCATGGTGATTTTGTCCCACTTCCACTCTGGAATATCCAACGGTTGAAGGAGACCGCCAGATCGCTGATGTTCAATCTTAACCTGCTGGCAGGTAAGACATTTGGAGACATATGTGGCTACATCCTGTTTCATACCACTCCACCAAAAGTGCTGTCTGATGTCATGGTACATTTTTGTCGACCCAGGATGTATGGAAAATGGGGAGCTGTGAGCTTCAGCTAACAATGCTTCCCGGAGTTCTGGATTATCAGGAACACAAAGTCTCGTGCCCTGCCAAACGATACCGTCTGCGTCCATTCTGAATTCTGTCTGCTTCTCCAAATTCTGAATTATCGCCCAAATCTCTCCATCATCCTTCTGCGCTTCCTTGATCCTAGTCAGTAACTCAGGTTCTACTCTAAGATTCGCCCAGTATCCGTGCTGCCCACGTACCATGATTTCGATGTCTAGCCGCTCCAAGTCCCTTATGTTTTGTTCCTTGATCTCAATGCCGTTGATCATTCCGGACTTTCTGCTGAGTGCATCTGCTACTACATTAGCCTTCCCGGGATGATACTGTAGGTTAATATCATAATCCATCAACAGTTCCAACCATCTCCTTTGTCTCATGTTCAATTCTCGCTGTGTGAAGATATACTTCAAACTCTTGTGATCCGTGAAAATGTCGCATGATTCTCCGTATAAGTAATGCCTCCATATCTTCAATGCGAACACCACTGCAGCAAGTTCCAGGTCATGCGTAGGGTAGTTTTCTTCATAGGGCTTAAGCTGCCGTGAAGCATACGCGATCAATTTCCCATGTTGCATGAGAACACAGCCCAGTCCCTTCCCCGATGCATCGCTATAGATCTGAAATCCACCTGTACCAGATGGGAGAGTAAGAATAGGTGCAGATACTAACTTCTGCTTTAGGTCTTCGAAGCTCTTCTCTCGTTCTTCCGTCCAGACGAATTTCTCTCCTTTTCGCATCAGTTTGGTGAGAGGCAATGCCAGGCGGGAAAAGTTCTCCACGAATCTTCGATAATATCCAGCTAAGCCTAAGAAACTGCAGACTTCTGTCGCTGATGTTGGTCTTGGCCATTTAGTGATAGCCTCAACCTTCGCTGGGTCCATAGTGATCCCTTCTGATGATACAATGTGGCCTAAGAATGCCACCTTGTTTAACCAGAACTCACACTTGGAGAATTTCGCATACAGCTGCTTCTGACGAAGAATCTGTAATACAGTACGGAGATGATCTTCGTGTTCCTCCGTGGACTTTGAGAAAATCAAGAAATCATCGATGAATACAATGAAAAATTTGTCAAGGAATTCATGAAAGATTCTGTTCATAAGATCCATGAATACTGCTGGAGCGTTAGTCAGGCCAAATGGCATGACCACAAACTCATAATGGCCATAGCGGGTACGAAAAGCAGTCTTGGCAATATCCTGCTCTTTAACCCTTAGCTGATGGTAGCCTGACCTTAAATCGATCTTTGAGAAGTGTTTGGCTCCTTGAAGTTGGTCAAACAGATCGTCTATACGTGGCAGTGGATATCTATTGCGGATGGTAATCTTATTAAGTTCACGGTAGTCAATGCAAAGTCGCATACTGCCGTCCTTCTTCTTAACGAACAAGACCGGTGCGCCCCATGGAGATGCGCTTGGTCTAATGAACCCTCGTTCAAGAAGTTCCTGCAGTTGGTCCTTTAGTTCTTTTAGCTCTATGGGAGCCATACGATACGGAGCCTTAGAGATTGGCTCAGCTCCTGGAACAAGGTCGATGTTGAACTCCACTTCTCTTGCAGGTGGTATGCCTGGAAGTTCATCTGGGAAGACGTCTTGAAATTCCGAAACTACTGGTTGATCCTGAATCGATGGGGATTCAGCATCCATGTCATGAACCGTAGCTAGATAACCTTCGCAGCCATGTGACAGTAATGCACGTGCTTGCAAGGTAGATATGACTTGTACAGACCGCCCGGGTATGAACCCGTTATGGATGTACTCTGGTGCATTAATGTCGCCGAAGATCACCCGATATGAGTGGCAGTCTATGGTAGCATGGTGCCTGGATAGCCAGTCCATGCCAAGAATCATATCGAACTCAATCATGTCTAGGGGAAGTGCATCTACTGCACGAACTTTATCGTCAAACTCTAGAGGAAGACTCTTGTATACATGAGTGATTAATACAGAGTCCCTCAGAGGCGTGGAAATGGTAAGCTTATTTTCTAATGGCAAGGGAAGTGTCCTGATGTTCTTAGCATAAGTAGTGGAAATAACTGAATGAGTGGCACCCGTGTCGAAAAGAACACATGCAGCCTGGCCGTACATATACAAAATTCCAGTAATGGTACATGTAGATTTGTTTGCCTGATCGCGCGATGTCGTGTAGACACGCCCAGTGGTAGGAGGCGGTTTAGTATCAGCATGACCCGAAGTACCCTCCATTTTACCCTTACGGCAATCTCTCATACGATGGCCAGGGAGGCCGCACTTGTAGCACGCGTTGGAATCACGACGACATGGGCCAGGGTGTCTGCGATGGCAAGTGCTGCAAAGAGGATGAGTGAATCCTCCAGCAGGAGTCCTTGCTTGCTGAGGGCCTGCTGATGACAAAACGTGTTAAGAATAAAGTATATGCACGAGTATAGGACGTAAGCGTCATAAGATGTTTACCAGTGTTAGCTGAACGGTTAGGCTGAGAACCCCTGTGGTTCTGGTCCCTTCCGTTACCGTGGTTCTTAATAGAGATTAATATAGTGTCAGCATGGGAAATATAACATGAAATCATAAGAGGATGCGTAAATAGTAGGACCTGCTGTTGTTGGAGTGTCCCGCATTGTTACGGTAATTATCATTACCGCTGCGCCTTTCCACAACAGAACGGTCGTTAGAGTGACCGTTTCCTTTGGGCTGATTAGGCTGCTGCTGGGTAGCCGGCTGAGACCGGTCCCCAGTTTTCTGCCTGGAAGATACAGTTTAAGAGATGATTATAGAACATATAATGATAGGATGCGATCTGGTTATCGATAGAACACGAAATGTTTACCTCTTGTCGGGTCTTTCAGCTTCCCCGAACTCATCGCGTTCCTGCAACATCTCAAGCTTCCTTGCTGCGTCGGCCACTTGTGCTACTGTATTGAACGTAGCACATACCAGATTGTTCGCGACCGAGGTGCGAAGTGCCTACCTAAAATGCTGTGCCTGCTCCTCAGGAGTACCAGCCACTGCTCCCAGAAAACCAGCCAAGCGAAGAAAGCGCTGCATGAATTCGTTGCTATTCTCGCCCGCTCTCTGACGTATCCCATGGTATTCTCGCTTGAGTTTGTCCTGCTCTGCCTTAGGAAAGAACTGCTCCATCACTCTCTCCTTGAATTGGGCCCATGTCAAACCAGCGACCCATTCATCACCTCCTTCTGACTGCGTCAAAGCTAGCCACCAGTTGAGTACATCGCCTTCAAACCTGTAGCATGCCAATCTTGCCTTGAAGGCGGGGTCACATCCCATAGCATTGAAGATTTTCTCAATGTGAGTCAGCCAGCTTTCAGCATCGCTGGGGCTATCAGTCTTTTCAAAAGCTCTAGGACGGAGCTTGTTGAATCTTTCCAACCACACTGCTAGTGTCACTGGGGGAGGAGGAGGAGGAGGTGCCTGATTCTGCTGCTGCTGATTGTTGGCAGCTTGGACTTCAGCACGAATGTCATTCCTCAGTTGAGGAAGTAAGGCTTGCATGGCAGCCTGAATTGCAGCATTGAGCTGCTCTTGCTCGCGTGTGAGAACCATCTGACAGTATAACATAAAACATATGATTAACAGTTCAACATAAAATATAAAAAAAAAATTTATGCCAAAAATTTCACGAGAAAAATTTTATGCAAGAAAATCTTTGTATGAATGCATGATGCAGTTTTATGAAAACTTTTGATGCTCGAGAGTGAACGCCTACGGTCAGTTCACTCAAAATAAAAGACATATCGAGGGGACGCCTATGGGTCGGTCCCAAATCTAAAAGTTTCGATAAAACACATGCGACTAAATAGGGCCAGTCCTGTACCAACCATTACTTAGTCAAAAACCCTGTAACAATGACATGTATATGTATGCTTAAAAATGATGAAGGCATGAAAATAACTGTCAGTTCTAGGAAGACCGTAGTGACTACCCACTAATCACAGGTCATATTTGAGAGCCTACAGGTCGAAACCTTGGCTTTGATACCATAATTGTAACACCCCATTTTGGAAATGGAATATTACGCATAATCATGGCGTGTCATCAAAGCATACAAGGATAAATGTCTAAGCATTATTCAACCATAAAAGGGAAATACCGGAATCAAACATCGGTACCCCAAAGTAAAGCTCATCACACACAAACATAAATACTGTAAAAGGAAAGGACGAAACAATGTCCATAGCAACTGTATCAAAGTAAAGGAAATGCATAAAGTAAAGAAAGACAGTAAAGCTTCCAATCCATATGCACGTACGTTTGAGATCTACGAGCGTCCCTGAGTACCTGCCGTTTTGGGAACATGAAAAGGAAAAACGGCTGAGCAAGACGCTCAGTGCACGGATGTACAATAAAGCATGAAATAGGATAAGCATGTAACATATAACAACGGAAGACTAAGTACTGAGTAAACTGGTTAAGTATCAAGAAAACTGGTTTTATAGTTTGAAAAGCCTTATGTTTATCTTGTGAAAATTGTTTTAACATAAATATACCATAGCCCATATAGGTCATGAAAAGGTCACGTGCATGAATACTTGGAGGGGTGACCTCATCATGCTGATTAGAGGGGATGCCTCTAATCAATATACTGGTTTGGGTAGGAGGGATCAACTCCTTGTGAAGGGTGCAAGGCACACACCACATTCACCATGATAAACTGAATAAAACATGTAACTAGGATGCACCCATACGCCCCACCTGATATAATAATATGGCCAAACTGAAAAGGGACGCCACGAGCAATCACTCCGCCGTGGGGAAGTCATAACATTGGTGCCTCCAATGTTATGGTTATGGTACCTCCATAACTAGGTGAAACTGGTCATGCTTGTATATGGCTATAGATTATGCTAATTAAAACATAAGCAGTTCAAAACAATAAAACAAATACTAGGGAAAACAGTTGGCTGCATACGGGGAAATCCTAATAAGGAAAGAATGTCCATACTGAAAGGACGGGAATCCGTACCTCAAGTCCAGTGAATGAACGGAAGAAAGACTCCTACTTCTGGATCACTAACGCTACATGAATACACACGTGTATAAGTATCGATTCACTGATTACGTACTGGGTTTTGTGTCTCATTTTAGCTGATTTGGTATGTTTTAGGTCATGGTTCACTGTTTAAAGCCTTAAACTGTGTTTATCTTGTATTCTGATTCATCTGATTAAGTATTACTGGTGTTTCATGTATTAATATACTTACTGTGTAATAATAAGTAACTTTCCAAAAATAGCAGGTTTCCAAAAATAAAAAGTTTCCAAAAATAGAAAGTTTCCAAAAATAGAAAGTTTCCAAAAATAGAAAGTTACCAAAAATAGGAAGTTTCCAAAAATAGAAAGTTTCCAAAAATAGAAAGTTTCCAAGAATAGAAAGTTTCCAAAAATAGAAAGTTTCCTAAAATAGAATTTACTGCTTAAAATAGATTAGTTTCTAAAAATAGAAAGTTTCCAAAAATAGATCAGCTGCCTTAATTAAATAAGTTTCCATATATAGAAGGTTTCCATGATTAGATTAGCTGCCTGAAATAGATAGATTTCCATATATAGAAGGTTTCCATTAATAGTTGCCTTATTTAATTAAGTTTCTATAAATAGAAGTTTCCATATTTAGAATTAAGCTGGTTACATAAGCTAACATATAAGTCTAAGTGTTTATAAGCTTGTTTCTTAAATCATATGATATAGTGTATAGTTTAATTATTATTTCATGTATTTTAATTAAACTATAGGTTAAGCATTTTAATTAAAGTATACATGTATTAATTAAAATGGAATAAAATACTTAGGTTAAAATGTGTATTATTATTATTAATAATATAACCTAAGTCATGTCTACATTAATTAATTATAGGCATGTTTTAATAATTAATTAATTATAACTTATAACATAAAATACTTAGGTTAAATTAATGTCATGTTAAACTAATAATTAAAATAACCTAAGTCATGATTTAATTAATATTTCATGTTATTAATTAATTATATCCTAAGTTCATAATTCATAAAAATTAACATGTAGCATGAATCATGATTTAACCAACGAACCATGAATCGGGCATGAATTCGACACCGTACCCCGAGCCAAACCCGGGGCACGTGTGCCTCCTTGCTGCCGTGGGTCCCACATGAGCCAACCAAGACCAAAAATGGTCTTGGTGGTGGCGGCAATAGCAAACCAAACCCCCCCCCTCGGGTTTGTTTGCTAGGCGGCCAAAACAAACACCCCTTTTAAATCATTCTTTGATTTTAATTAATACCAAAACATGTTAGATCAATGATTAATTATCATGTTTAAATAAAAAAAATAATAACATGTTCATGAAAATAATCAAAGATTAAAAGAATTAAAAAGAATTAAAAAGAAGGGTTAGAAAGGTATACCACTATGTAGCTTGGAAAAAGGATGAACAAACACTGATTATACAATAGTTTTTGAGATCAAAATCAACCAATCACCCTCCTATGGTGATGTTTAGGTGGCGGCACAAAGAGGAGAAAAAGGAGGAGGAGAAAACTCTTTTAGGGTTTTTATGTTTATTTCTTGAAAGTGAAAAATGAAAACATGTTTTTACTCTTACCCCCCTTTACTTGTAAAAGTCCATGGGCTTAGCCCATTCCTTGTGGTTGTGCCGTGGGTATGGGGGCCCCACATGGGGTACCCGTACCTTTCTCGTGTCCCGATGTTTCGTGTTCGTTCGTGGTTAAACGTGCTCGTATTTAAAGTGTTTCTGTTTATTCTATCGTGTCGTTTATCGTAAACTTAACGCTCGTAATTATATTATATGTATTTACGTAATTATTTTAGTTCGTATTTTAAATGGTGATCATGATTTAATTATGTTCACGTGACATATTTATTAACTGTTTATCATGAGTTCGTACGTAATCGATACTTGTCATGTCATACACGTATGCACTTGCTTGATTATTAGCACATGAATGTGATCAATACTAATTGAGGTAAGTTTTAATCTAGGACGTACGATCTTAAGGGCACTATTCATGGTAAAAGCATGCGGGTTTTACAAAGTCTCTTTTCTTTAAGCACTTCTTGAGTGTTTTAAATAGAGGTAGTGACTTCTCCACGGACTTTGACAAGAACCTGTTGAGCCCGTCCAGCTTTCCATTGAGTGATTGTACCCCTTTGAGTGTCCGAGGGGATAGTAGCTGTATCACGACGTTCGTCTTCTCCGGACAAGGCTTTATGCCGTTTGGATTAATCATATACCCGAGGAACATTCCTTCGGTTGCCCCAAACATGCACTTTTTGGATTCAGCTTCATGTTGATTTTCCTCAACGTGTCGAACGTCTCCTGGATATCACGGAGAAGTGCTTCCTCCGTATGGCTCTTGATGACCAAGTCATCAACATAGACCTCAAGGTTACGGCCTATCTGTGAGTCGAATGCTTTATCAACAAGTCGCTGATATGTCGCACCGCCGTTCTTTAGTCCGAACGGTATTTTTGTGTAACAATACACGCCCTGACTAGTGTGGAACGGCGTCTTCTCCTCGTCTTCCTCCGCCATCTAGATTTGATGGTATCCTTTGTACGCGTCTAAAAAACATTTGAATGGGTATCCGCATAAAGTTTCCACCTTCCAATCGATTTCTGGTAACGGATAGCTGTCTTGCGGACAAGCTTTGTTCAAGTCTGTGAAGTCCACACACATGCGCCAGCTCCCGTCATGTTTTTTACCATGACCGGATTAGATAACCATTCATGGTAATATACCTCGCGCATAATTCTTGCATCCACCAGCTTCCGTACCTCGTCTAGTATTACCTGGCTGCGTTCTGGTGCTTGACCACGCTTCTTTTGCTTGATAGGGGGATATCCCGGGCGAATTTGAAGCCTATGTTCTGCTATCAAACGTTACACGCCCGTCATATGCTTTGGCTCCCATGTGAATATATCAAGGTTTGCCTTTAGGAGAGAGCACATGGTCTTCTTCCCTTTTTCCGATAGTGTCCCCCCTATGGCTACCTCTTTCTCCGGGTAATCGGGGTGGACTACCACCTTCCAATGGGGGGGGGGGGGGGGTGGTGGTGGTGATCCTTCCTTAATGGGAACTGGCTGGACTGGTGTTGTCACGGCGTGGAATTCGGATGCTGGTACGACCAAATTATAAATAGTAACAATTCCCCCTTCAACAAGGAATTTACTCATGCCGTGAGCCGTGGACGTGTTGCCCGTATGGCCCGGATGCCTGGTCTTCTAATAATACCATTATACGGAGAGTGTGAATGTATCAGCATAAAGTTCATCCATGCCGTGGTGGAATGCTCTTTATCCCCAATGGTTACCAGTAGACGCAGTTGTCCTATTGGCCAGATAGTGTCTCCACTAAAGCCAATGAGCGGCGACGTGGCTGACACTAATTGGCTTTTTATCTCTGGTCGTACATGTACGAAGCAGTGTTCATAAAGTACTTCCACCGATGATCCCCCGTCCACATACATACGACGAACGTTATGGGTTTCAATGCTTACCTCAATCATGAGAGGTGCATCGGCCACGTTGCTCATCGTAATAGGAGGGAATGAGATATCTTTGCCGCGTGAAATTTTTTGACTAACTTTCTGCTTTGTGTGGCGCTACCACGATTGGATCATATATATAGTTAAAGGCTTGTCCTTTTGGGAGTCCTTCTTGTCATACTTTTTGTTATCCTTCCCATCCTTCCAATCCTTGACCAGGTGTTTGAGTTTGCCTAATTTAATCAGAGACTCTATATGATTCTTGAGCTGGATGCACTCCTCCGTACCGTGACCCTTGTCATTGTGGAATTCGCAGAAGCGATTTCCTTGACGACGGTCAACTGGAGTTATCATTGGGGGAGGCCTTGGGAAGTTTTCCCCTTCCATCAACAAGATATCTCGGTAAGTCATCTTTAGAGGGGTGAATTTGTCATCCGACCGCCCTCCTTTATTCTGGCTCTTGTAATCCGAGTTCCTTCCGTTGCCTTGGGTGCTTTGACCACCTGATTGCCTCTTGGACTGGTCGTTTGATCGATAGTTATGATTTCCCTTTGTAGAGTACGCCACAACTACCGCGGTTTCTCCTTCTACAAAGTTTCTTACCCTTTCCATGAGGTCGTCGTTCCTCTCCGGTCGTTTGTCATTGAGACGCCTAATTAACTCCTTGTACGTTATGGCATGCATGTAATCCGAAATTTTTAGGAGCTCAGGGCACGTTTTTGTGCGCGTGCACTCGTCATTGAAACGTTCCGTACAGTCCTCCGTAGACTCTCTGGGCCGTTGCTTGACGTTTGTTAACGAGACCGGATCCTTATTATACTTCTTTCGCTGAGTATAATTGTTTTTGAACGTAGTGCGCAGTTCACCGAAGCTATCAATACTTCGGTGAGGGAGCCTTTGAAACCAATCACGGGCATTCCCAATCAAGTTCGAATTGAACATTTGGCACCATATAGGCATTGGCCATCGTTCGATTTTTGTCTGCGTATCAAATATCTTTAGGTGATGATGCGGATCACCAAACCCATCATAGGTTTTAACGCACGCCGACATACGGCGCTTCTTTTCCTCAGAATAGTTCCGTATACGAAGAGTGAAGGCATCCTCTCTGTCGTCGCACCATGGACGGGAAAGATCCTCCTCTTCGTCTCGATAGTAGGAATCATCATAGTATCCCTCATCGTCCCATGGTGGTGGGGGTGTATACCTAGGTCAGCGACGTCTGGGAGGATGGTCATCCGAATCCGACCTTGAAGGGCCGTGAGGAGGGGGCGGTGCCCCACTTCTCGGCTGGTTATGATGACCACTTCTGTGAGAAGAGCTAGGAGCTTTCTTCCCACCAGACTTCACCCTATCCCACACGGTTGTGCGGCGATTGTTCCCGGGGGTTTCCAACACCGGGAGTTCGGGGGAGACGTCGGACCTATCCCCCTCCTCATGGGTTTGAAGTAATTCCTGCATGATGCGATCCCCTATGCTCTCGAATACATTTCGAGGTTGAGGGTTTTCTTCAAGGGGAGTTTGTTCCTGTGGGCGCGCCCTCCTTCTCCTCTTTTGAGTTTGAGGGGAGATGTCAGGCGCGGTACTGCCAAAGTTAAGCCTAGATTGGAGGTTCCTTCCCAGGTTTAACCTTTACGCGATGCCCGGGACGATCCTGTCGAAGTTCTGCGTGAGAACACGCTCGAGGTCTTCGTCACCGAGTGAACCCACCTCCAATTCTGTCTCGATTTGTGGCCTCTGCGGATCCTTGTTAGGGGCCTTTGGCGCACTCCCCGGATCAGGGTTATCCATGGTGATGGTTGGTGGTGGGGTATTGTCGGACGTGCCTGCCCCACTAAGAGACTGGAAGATGTTCCGGTTATTCGGTCCGCCTGTTCGGCTACCAGGGGACTGGGTGGAGATGAATATCCCATCACCTATGGATTTTCGATTCCCAGGATTCGTGTTCCTCGGATTTCCTTGAGGGTGTCCATTCGTCATTAGGATAGATTGAGATTAATATTTTATTTTAGTGTTTGGGTCCCATGGATGGCGCCAACTTGTTGATATAAAAGTTGGATGATCCTTGCTTGACCCGAATTAGGCTTAATTCGGGTAGGCTGGGCTCCGGCTCTTGCACCAAGAGAATAACTTGCTGAGATCCTACACACTAAAGCAACACGCGTTAGATTTACCGTGGGAGCGTATCCCACGATTAGACTCCAGCGTGAGAGTAAGTAATCGTTTTAGGGTTATGAATCGGCTGTAGGTTGAGAGTATAGAGAATGTAATACCTTTGTGTAACCCTCGGGGGTTCCTTATATAGGCAGTGAAACCCTAATGGGTTGTCACTGTTACTTTGGCCCCAAGCATAAGATAATCAGCATAATTAGCTTGATTGTTATCTTCTAATTATGGTGAGTATATATCCTTTACTTTGAGGCAAATCCCAATGCTGATAAGATTGTGATTTTTTTCTAACCCTGTTTCGGGCGTGCCGGGTCATGGGCCGCAGACATCTTATGCGGCCACTGTTCATTCAAGCCCATAAGATCAAGGTGACATTAATCCAACCCATTCGTGATGGGCTGAATGCGGGTAGTACCCGTGGGCCGGGTTCATAACCCGGTTGGGGACTATACGTCATCAACGCCTAAAGCCGGCATGACTATATGAAATCCACTGCCCCTACTAGGGTTTTAGTTGCTAATTTTATACCACTGACTCTTGTTCTCGTAAATTATCCATCCCAGAGGTTACTCATCGTAATGCCCTGGTCTCAGATAGGGGCGTCAAACCAATAGTACTATTTTTTGAACAAGCGACTATTCCCAACTCGCAACATCGAGGTAGAAGATAGTTAACGGTTCATGAAATTAGGGACTTCAGCAACTAGGTACTTATACAATTCAAGGCAACCACATGCAACAACAGGCAACAATAGGCAACAACAGGCAACATTCGGTTCTAAACAATCAATCATGACTTGTGTTCATTTTACTTTCAAATAGCATGTATCCCCTCACGGGTTTTAAAAATAGTTCAAAACAAGTACAAAGCGAGGCTATAGACTCACCTTGAGTATTAGCAATAGCAAGACGATCTTCGACGATAGTTGATACCCGATAAACACGAAAACCGCAACCTACCAAATAAGGTGCGTTCGTTAATAAATAGACTCAAGTAAAATCCGTAATTAGTAACACAAAATTTAAACTTACAAAAACATGATCAAATCAAAAGAGAAATCATACAAGTGACACTATTACTTCATTCTAAATGTTTACTCTATTAGTCTATTCTTTCGCTAAAAATCTGCCGGTACATACCAAATTTATGAGCTCACTTACCCTACTTAAATACGTCAAAAATTTAAGATACTACTCAGAAATATCACTTACTATCTATAGAAAGTCCTCTCAAAAGCCCATCAAAAGATTTTACTTTTAAAGTTCCCTGCCCGACACATCTTTGAACTACAAAAACCGGACAGTTTTATGTCATCGACTCATATAACCATTTTAACTTCTATAAACGACTCCATCTACAAAACCGACACCTTGGTTTGAAAATAGACTCACAACCTAGGGTTTAAACTTTTATATCAGTCCTTGACTCATTTCAAAACTCATTCTATAGTCCCCGAGATTCGATCCAAATATCGACAACAACTACATTTTATGTCGATACTCGTCTCCCGGTACACGAATAATCAAACCATCATAACTTCTCGCTCCTTTGGAGATAGAAGCTCTACTTTATATCAAATCGAAGCTAATAGAATTCTCTACAACCCTATCCTATTAGTTAAACAATAATCAAACAATAAGATTTACAAAAACAGCCTTGAACTCACTGATCTAACACACATGTTTAAAAATTATACTAAATCAAATTTTCAACCCATTTTACTCAATCACCCTAATATCATCCTAAACAACTCATCAAACGTATAGCACCCTTGAATGATCATTCAAAAATTATCGACTTAAAATTCAAACATGCAATATTCAAAAATCATTTATAACAATACTAACAACCTTTTTACTTTATGAAAATAGATCAAACCACCATGGATCATATGAAAAAGATGAACATGGTGCATGTGTATAAAAATTATACCAAAAGATGCACCATCAAATATTAAGAATAGGACTTGTATTGTTTTTTAATGGATGAAGCTAAATTTTGAATGAAAAATGGATTATGGTGGTGGTGGAGGTCACGGTAATAAGAAGAGAGGGAGAGTGGTGATGATTTTGTTGTAGCTAGTTTATGTGTGTGAAAAGTTGGTGAGAATTAAGCTTATATATGGTGGTACAAGAGCTAGTTTTTCCAATCTTGTAAAGTTTTGGACCAAATTGCAATTAAATAATTTAAAGGGTATAAAATGTATATTGTCAATTTTGAAAATATTTATGAGACTCGATTTTCGTAAAAATAATTCTCAAAAATTAAAACGCACTCAAATATGATATTAATATAGTCCTGACGCGAATTAATACGCAATTAAGAATAAAAACGTCAAAAATATATACATCAAAATAACAAATAATAAAATATAAAATCTCGGGCATCCGTCGATATGGTAATCACTAATAATCATTACAATTAGTAAAAAGGTAAAAATAAGATTCCCAACATCGGTTTCAAATTAAACCAGCAACCGTTAATAAGTGTGTAAACACTTATCCTTTTGCCACTTAAAACAATGAAAACCGAGACCAAAACATATAATTAATATCGTAAATATCGGAATTATGCGTTGTTTGTGTTTTTGTTGTGAAATAGGTACAAAATACCAAAAGGAAAGAAAACACGGGAATTCACGGTCATTTATTGAAGAAAAGGACAAAAGACAAGGTCAAGAAACATCAAAACGAGAACGGGAATGGAAAGAGCACAAAATTATGAAGCCAACGGTCCCGACCTCACATCGTAACTCCTCACGGTTTGTTCTCTATAAATTTTTTAAGTTTAATTAGTTTTTAAATTAAATAAATAGTTTTTAATAAATAAATAAAAATATATTTTCGTAAATTAATAAAAAATAATAATAAAATAATAAAAATAAAAGTTTTTTATTTTATAATTTTTAGTATAGTACTGAAATAATTAATTTTGATTTTTAAAATATTTTTAGTTTTAGTAGTTTTATTTTTATTTATTTATATATATTTTTAAACCAACACAAAAATATTAAAAAGAAAAAAAAATAGAGTGTGTTTTTCTTTTGTGAGTAGTTAGGTGCATGCTTCTAAAAGATTAAAGATGCTGGAGTTGGTTAAAGAGATTAATCAAGAGCCCTTGGATAAAAGAATTATGAAAGATGAATATAGTGATCCATGTGAAGTGATCCCATTGGTAGGAGCACTTCACATTGATCACCATCTTCACCTTTCATTATTCTTTTATTCAAGGACTCTTGATTAATCTCTTTAACCAACTCCACCATCTTTAATCTTTTAGAAGCATGCACCTAACTACTCACAAAAGAAACACACATGCTATTTTTTTTTCTTTTTAATATTTTTGTGTTAGGTTAAAAATAGATAAAAATAAATAAAAATAAAACTACTAAAACTAAAAATATTTTAAAATCGAAATTAATTATTTCAATACTAAACTAACAATTATAAAATAAAAAACTTTTATTTTTATTATTTTTTATTAATTCAAGAAAATTTATTTTTATTTATTATTTATTTATTAAAAACTATTTATTTAATTTAAAAACTAATTAAATTTAAAAAATTTATAGAGAACAAATCTTGAGGAGTTACGATGTGAGGTCGGGACTGTTGGCTTTGTATTTTTGTGCTCTTTCCATTCTCGTTCATGTTTTGATGTTTCTTGACCTTGTGTTTTGTCCTTTTATTCAATAAATGACCGTAAGATCCCATGTTTTCTTTTCTTTTGGTATTTTGTACCTATTTCAAAACAAAAACACAAACCACGCATAATTCCTACCTTTACGATATTAATTACACGTTTTGGTTTTGGTTTTCATTGTTTTAAGTGGTAAAAGGATAAGTGTTTTCACACTTATTAAATCCCCTACATTTGACCATTACAATGTCCCCATGCAATGCATTAAATTAAGGAAAAAGTTTATATTTTTCTCATAATTAATCGATCTTTTGCTTTATTACTACTACTATAAAAAGAAATAAAGCTACAATGGAAAATACAAACTTTATTAAAAGAAAAAAAGATATAACAATTTCCACTTTATTTACTTACTTGAAATTGTTTGGTGGAAGAAACTCGTAAAGAAATCTAAGACTTAAATTAGGGCTTTTAGTGTCATGAATATTTATCACCCTCAAGTTTCACGTTCCCCATACCAAGCATAAAAGCGAGATAATTGTTATTATAAGTTAGTAAAGCTAATACTTTCAAGTAAGTCCGTGTTTTCTCCCCTTTTCACATTTTGATCCTAAATCACAACAAAAACACAAACCACACATAATTCCGACATTTACGACATAAAATACACGTTTTGGCCCGGTTATTATTGTAATTAAGTGGTAAAAAGGATGGGTGTTTACACACCTATCACGCCATCTGAACAGCTTCATCAAAAGATTTAGGTCTTGAAGAAGTATTCTCACCCTTGATATTACTAGGCAATCCTTTAATGTACTGCTTCATTGTCTTACGGTCATTCACAAAAGCATCAGGACATAGCAAACGTAGCTCAGAAAACCTCCTAGTATAAGAAGTAATATTATCATTTCTTATTACTAAGTGTCTCAATTCGTATTCCAACTGTCCTAGTTCCTCCTCAGGGCAAAACCTAGCAATCAATAGTCCTTTAGTCACGGTCCATGTCCTACCATTAGCCACAACCAATCCTAAAGTAGACACTTGGTTACTCCACCATCCTAATGTACCATCCTGAAATGTAGCAACAAAAAATTTCACCTTATTAGCTTATGAACACCCACTAATCTCAAAAGTACTCTTTATCTTATCAATCCATCTATGTAATTCTAATGCACCACCAATACCACAAAACTGAGTAGGGCCACACTTCTTAAAGCTAACATACATACATTCTCTTGAAACTTGCAGAACAGCAACAACATTCCCAACTGGATCGCAGCATCATCATTATTCTTAGCAGCATCATCATTATTTCCAGCAACATCATCATTATTCTCAGCAGCATCATCGTTATTCCCAGCAGCATCATCATTATTCCCAGCACAACTCACTCCAGCATCTTGATTCCTTGCAGCACGATCAGCTTCAAGTTCTCTAGCAATAACTCGCTCGATCATAGTGTTCACGGTAGCAGTTGTTAGCTTTAGTGACATATCTCAAGAAACTCAGTCACGTGGTGATCCACTAATGACATAAATATGATTCCCCTACTCCTTCTATCATCACAGAAGAAAGAAACCTGATAAGTATACACATCAAGATAAAAGAAGGATTTCTTTATCAAGACATCTCATGGATACTACGTGCACGAACAACACAAACTATAATGGTTCATCAACCAAAACTCAAAAGAGTTAATAAAGGCACATCATAGATCATGGGGGTAATTTAGATTATGTTGAGGATTCAACAAGATTGTGACAATGTATGTCACTAGAATCATCTACCGAACAAACTTAAAAGATAATAATTTCCATCATAATGCCATGACACAAGGTTTAAATAAGTTCGGTCACAAAAAGAAAATAAAATAAAAAGAAATCCATCACACGATTAGTTGCTTAGACACCAGCTCCTCATCCTCCTTATCATTGTTGTCAGCTTCATCACACTCGTCTATTTCCTCTTTTGCACTTCAAAGTCAAATCCCTAACATGATGGCAGCTCACTCTAAAAATTCAAATACTCACTCCTACATGGCAGATTTATCACAAAGCAAGTCTCAGTACGACTTTCAACATTCCTAAACTTTCAAGCTTGACTCAGAATTGATCTCACATGAGACTCCCATTCACTCTCCCTGTTAAACCTTACCTACTCCTCTTTAAACCTTTCAATTCAAGGACACAAATTCATTACCATCTACCTAAGACTAGCAATCTCGTCCATTTACCAAGCCCTGACAAACTTCAATCTCCACATACCAATTACAACCTTTAAAACAACTTTTCATTCACATCAACCTCCTAATCACACGAGTTTCAACAACATATCTCTCATACATCAACCAATCAAACTTTCTCATACCAAATACAAGTCGCAAGAAATCATTTGTAAAATCCTTCATCATCTGGTTTACTGTCCTAGACCCTCTGCTGTATATAAGGTCATTATTTAATATTATATACATTTGCATTGCATAAAGAAAATTGCGATAACAAGTACTCAACGTACTTTTAACTACATCAATACATCATCATAGTATTTACTTAATAAATACACTAAAAATAATTTTAGTTTTAAGGGATACATCTAACTATAAAACAATGCAAAACAACTAATCTTACCGGAGCCTTGCGGAGAAGTTGCGTGCTTTTGTAAAATATTTTTGACACCAAAGTTGTAGTTTAGGACATTTTTCAAAATCGACCTAGTTCTCTATAACTTAAAAAGCTCTCATACCAATCTTTAACACCCCCAAATTACACTGCGCAACGGAAATACACATTTGGGTGCTAAACTCAAACTTCATTACACAAGACACTTTAAACGATCTTAAATTGGTACATTTGAAATATAAAAGGATATAATTTAACCATTGTCTAAAACCTTCGATCCCAAATAAACAAGTTTAGAAATATTAGAGTAGCATTTAGGTCCCCCAAAGATCTCAACCAATCAACAAACATTTTTACCAAAATACGTGACCATACATTATACATTTTGTGACAAAAGGGAAAGAAATCCGTTTTAGACCCAATCACCACAAAAGCAACCCGCAATCCTTCCCCAGCAAGCTCCGTCATTCATCAACTTCAATCACCTGAAATACATGCTTAAAATCATCAATACAACGGTTGAGCAACTCTATAGGTTTACCAAATCATCATTTGAACACAAGAGAAAAATCAATCATGATCATTAAATAGAATTGCTACGTATACAATTTGTTACTCAGGTATTCTGGCTTCTAGTAATAGCTATAGAATTGTATTAAGCTCAGGACAACGACCCCATAACGTAGTCACCCACGCCTAAATCCGGCATGACTATATGTGTAACACTCCACTTGGATAAGTCGACCGTTACGTATATTTATGGCGTGTCATCAACGCATAAGGTAAATGTCCTAAAACATTAACTGACCATAAAGGAAATACCGGAATCAAACATCAGTAATCCAAACATAAGCTCAAAACATGAAAAGTAAATACTGAAGGAAAAAACTAAACAATGTCCAAATAAGAAAAATAATGTAAGAAGTGCATAAAGTCAGAAGTCTGGATATCTTCAATCCAAATGCACATACTCTCAAAATCTTAAGAGCGTCCTGGTGTACCTTCCGTTAGAACATGAAAGAGATACGGCGGAGCATAACGCTCAGTGAACGTATATAATTCATGATAAGAATATACTGAACTTGAAATAATTAATAATAACTTAATCTAAAAGACTGATATGCGGAGTGTGATGAAAACTATAGAAAATTTGATAAGTCTGATTTATAAATAATAAAACTGAACTGTTATCTGTTAAATCTGAAAACATGCATTTATTGTATTTTAATTGCCAAGAGCTTATATAGGTCATGTGTTGTAACAACTGTTGCATTAACTGGAGGGGTGACCTCGTCATGCTGTAGAGGGGTGACCTCTAAATAACTGTGTTGGGTGGAGGGATCAGCTCCAATGTGAAGGATGTAGATCACACACCATATTCAGCTGATAACTGTAAACTGATAAGCCTAGGATGCATCCGTACGCCCCACTAATAATACTGGTAAAATGGCCAAGCTGAACTGAGTGGAACACTACGGAATATCACTCTCCCGCAGGTGAGTCATGACACCGGTGCCACAAGTGTCATGGTTACGGTACCTCCGTAACTAGTACTACTGACTGGTCATGCTTGTATATAAGGCTCAGGCAATATTTTAGTTATTAAAATCATTTCAGATAATTTATAACATGTACTGAGGAAAATATTTGGCTGCAGACGAGAAATCCTAATCATGTATAAAAGGGAAGTCCTTACTGAAAGGACAGAAAATCCGTACAATCAATCAAAACGCAAAAGACAAATATTATTAGAGAGATAAGAATATTCGTACCTTAGTGATTTAAAATATTATTCCAAATCCGAATCTATTACCCCGCCAATAATCTACAGGAGTTATAAAACAAATTACTACTAATCATTAACTAGATTATATCTTAAATCCATTAATATAATTCTTACACTTATACTTTGCATGGCATGTGTACGTCAACCATGTACACCTTAACTTCTCTATTTAGTTTTAAGATATAATCATACTCATTTAAAATTTGAATCGTACCCGATTTGTTTTATAATGAAAGTCATCTTTTTTTTCATGCTCGCATATAGGAAGATTGTACATCTAGTACATAGGCGTGTGGTGCATGAAAGCTTACCTCAATGACAACGCGAGTAGATCGAACCCATAACAAGATGCAACGAGACATGGTCGAAAATCAAAACCACACACGAACATAAACCGATCACGATCAGATCAAACTCAAACCCAAGCGCGGGCTAGTGAACCACCAGCGAACCAACTGAATGGCGTTTCCTAACTCCAGACAACACGATAGATCGAGACGATGCGGTAGATCGACAGCAAAACCAAACAGGAACACCAACACAAGAATATACGAGACATGGTCGAAACCAAAACTGACCCAAAAAGGAATAGCTAGCCGCATACAAGTCACGAACCAAAACCGTATCCTATGCATGAGCTGAAATCGCAATTCAACTTTCACCCTTCGTAAACCATACATCTCCAACTGTTTCTTAATGCATCAATAATAATATTGTTTGAGATATGGTAGAATAATGCATTGATCTTTATAAAACATGAGTATGAATATATATATAGTAAAGACCAACGGGTGTTTCGCCCTAAGACGTGTTACTAAAAGAAAAACATAAACTATAATTTGAGAAATAGTTTACAAGTGGCCACTTTAATGTGATATACCGTAGATGTGGGAAACGTTAAATATCATATTTGACTTTCCCATCATGTGAAAAACAATGCATGTTTACTACGGTTTCTTTTGCTAAAAAATCATCCTTAATTTGTTTCTTAAATTGGTCATTAATCATTTTCAAAACATATATTTACTATAACTGGTTTTTAAAACGTCAAACATGAACGACACATGTTAATTATCTGTTGCATCATTTAAATACTTTTTAATAATTATACTATTATGTTTTAAAAAAATATTATTATACTTAATTTCAGATTTCTGGATTTTACAATTCTTTCCCTCTAAAAAAAATAATTCGTCATCGAATTAGAAACACGATAATGTTGCGGTTTACAGTTCTTCCTGTGACAATCCGTCAATTTATGGTTGATATTTTATTCTCAAATATTATTTAAAAATTTTATTTTAATGTTATATTATGAACTCACTTATTTTTGGGAAGTAATTTGGATTCACGTCTTGAAGTAGCGTCGACTACGTCTAAACCGGAGGATTCAACGTTACATGCTTACGTTTACATACACCGTCTTTGGTGACAGTCCGACATTTCAGAAAATAAATTTATCCGTGAATATTATTTTAGAGTTTTAAATTTGTGTTGGTTCATAAACTCACAAATTTACGAGAAGAGATTAGGACTTACGATTTTATTTTAACGTCCTTTACGACTAAACCGGAAACCTTAGGATTACGTATTTACGTTTTCGAGCTCCGTTTTTGATGAGACAATTTTTATTGGATTCGTTTTGTGCCGTTGATTCATAATTTATAAAAACGTATTTTCGTAAAACGACCCGAGGGCACGCAAATTCGAGGAAACTAGAATCGAGGAGTACCCGTAATTAAATGGGGATGAGACAAGTGGGACACTTGCCCCACCCCCACAAACCCGCGGCCAAAACTAGCAACTTAACACCCATGACGTGTCAAGTTTACTTAACAAGTCTTACACTTGTTCATTAGCTTCAAAATGAAGCTTACTCTTCCCACAAAACCACTAGCTAAACATTTCTCTCATTATTCTCTCATGCAAACCACTCACACATACTCTTTCCCACCCTCCATGCCGTCCCATTTCCACCATTAAACACCATCATTTGATCAAAATTTAACCACAAACATTTGTTATAATTAACATATGTTAATCTCCATTCAAAGAGATGAAGATTGGTGCTAGTTTTAACATCCAAGGAGAAGTTTCTATGGAGTCTTATGGCTGATTTTCCACAAGGAGTTCTTGAATATTGGTGGTCTTGAAGATGGTCTTGGTTATTCATAAGTTTCTCCATCAAAATCCATGTTTTGATCACAACCTACATCATCATGGTGGTATAAAGATTGTTCTCCTCATCCTCTTGTTATTTTTGATTATGTAATCTTGTATTTCTTTTACTTATGTATATGTATATGATGATGAATGATGATTAAAAATATTGTGTGGGGATTTGGTGTTGATAAACATGCTTAAAAAGATGAAAAACTATAAGAAACAAGGCTAAAATCTTGTTTAAATTGTTGGCTGTATAAAACAGTAAAGAATCATATGATGAACTGATAAAAATGGCATAGATTAATGGATATACAGTAAGTAATATGTCTTGTACACATGTGAGAGTTGGCCATGCAATGGAATCATTAGGATGAGTGAGATATGATCAAAACAAGTTTAGAGTACAAATCTGAGTTCACTGTTTTGGACGATTTTTAGAAAATACTTAGAGGCTGATTCAACAGTAGCTATAGCAGAGTTAAATGGAGCACATATCATGTAGTTTATGTCATAAAAATTTGAACTTCTATCTCCATGTAGAACTCTAGATATGGCAGTTTTGGTGAACATGAAAGTAAAAATCAGATTTTGGAAATTAAAGTATAATAGTATTATATAAGCACTCAAATAAAAATAGTATAAAATGTGAATTAAAACCCACTAACTCATATAATACATTTATATAAATATGTATAATGATAAATAAATGATGCATTTTATAAAAATGGTAGTTTGATAAGTTTTATAAGTTATAAAACTATAAACATGATTTTTACGACTTTTTCGGCTATTACCGTAAAATTAACGTTTTTCGCCAATTAAAACTTAGACGATCAAACCCGTCTAATGTAAACTTTTATAAACTCATATACTGATATATAAACATATATAACAAGTAAAAACCGATAAAACCCGAACTATATAACATACGGATATTAACGGGCTAAGTTAACGTTATTGGACTAATAATACAACAAAATGGGCTAAAACACTTATAAACTTATTTATTGGGCTTAACCTATTTGGGCCCAACATGTAAAGTATAAATACTGATAATACAAGTATGAAATATATTAATACAAGTTAAAGAACTTATAATAAGTTTATTGGACTTAAAATATGTAAATAGGTAACTAGTAAACTAGTATAAAAGTTATCGACACGTAAACACTAAAACGAGTAAATGAGAATATGTAAACCCACTTGATCATCATATATATATAATCATCATATGTATACATAATTGTTATTTTTATAAATTCATTGGACATGAGTCTAAGACGAGTATTATTTGTCTATGTTTCCGTGATTGAAGCACGTACCGTACATCCGAATTGCCGATAATCCGCCTTCCCACATCAACGTGAGTTCATAGCCTCGCACTCTTTTAAATGTTTTTATGAAATGTTTTATAAACCCACGAGGGAGATAACATGTTAGTTTTTATAAAATAGGACACCATTTGTCCCGATTGTTTGTTTATTGATTTGGACCCGAATGATTGTATGACCCGATAAATGATTAAATGACCCGATAGATGAAATTAAATGGATTATTAAAGTTAGGTTATGTCACTAAAAGTCCCATTATCATGAATTGTGAACTACCGGGATTTGGTAGACGCTTATGCATATAATAGTACTATTTAGGGACGATCACCCCAGTTCGCGCCTTGACGGTTGATCCCCGTCGTGCCACATTGATTGTTAAGCGAATTTATGTATGAGAAGATTTACATAGCGTGACCTTTGTGACGACACGCTAATTTAGATGGGCAAATTGAGTATCGGGTTAGCTACCCGTTGTTTGGTTTAGTAAGGTAACAATGTCATGCGGCTTATAATAATCCAGTTAACGAAATACTACTATACGCACCGAATTACGATGTATTGCCTGACTAGCAATACGGAGTCATACTATTGATATTATGTTCGTGTTTTGGTTTTCATAACCATATTCACATAACGGTTTTTATTTAACTTTATACAACGTCGTAAGACGTATTGTATGATGTTTTTACGACATTGGCTCGTATGATGATTTTTAAGGCAAATTCCTATATTATGATTTTCGATAAGGATTTGTATAAAAATGACTTTGGCTATTTTATGGCCAATTACAATGATTTGTACGAAATGATTTTTGGTAATAAATTTTATACCAAAGTTATATTGATGGAATTTATTAAACTCTATGAATTCACTCGGCGTTATCGCTGACCTTTTCTTTTAACATGTTTTATCTCAGGTACTTGAAGGTAATTCTTGGGAAGACAACAAGAATTCATGGCCCGCACTTAAATTATAATTTCTATTCAAACACTTTGTAAAACTTTGTATGAAATAATATGACTTGGGACCTATGTAAATTTGATATTTATGAATGGAAATGCTTTATTATTAAACGACGCAATTTTTATGCGTTGTCTATGATGTGAGTAATGTGCTATCCCGTGACACCAACGAGTTTTCCGCTGTATTGAGTTGTATAAATTTTGGGGGTGTTACAGTTTGGTACCAGAGCTCTCGTTATAGAGAACGAAAGATTTTTAAAACCAAGGTTTTGAATAAAACATTTCAAAATCTTTTAACTATAAACATTTTTCTAAAAATGTCTAAAAATCTTTTGACTATAACGGTGCCGAAGAATTCCCGAGTTACCGACAAGGCCAGACTGAGAATTGTTATTTTAATATATATATAACTTGGATTATATATATATATATATATATATATATATATATATATATATATATATATATATATATATATATATATATATATATATATATATATATATATATATATATATATATATATATATATATATATATATATATATATATATATATATATATATATATATATATATATATATATATATATATATATATATATATATATATATATATATATATATATATATATATATATATATATATATATATATATATATATATATATATATATATATATATATATATATATATATATATATATATATATATATATATATATATATATATATATATATATATATATATATATATATATATATGATGTAATTTGATTACATGATTGTTTGATGATTATTTTGATATTTATACGAGGTATTTATACGACGTAGATTGTCACAAGGAACCCTAAATCCCCTAGTAAATTAATCGAAGCTATTCTCTTAGGAATTCTAGCTATCCTAGAGCTAAACCAAGTTGTGGATATTTATGATCCCAACAAATGGTTGATATTCGTAGAAATGTAGATATTAGTTGATTGTGATATTGAAAAAGAATTGGCGAGATTAAATCTGATATCGATGTCATGACGATCTTTCCTTATAGAGTGTAGTTTTACAAAACGTTACCACCTAGAAAGATGTCACCTGATTCGTTGTCATCCAATTCTGAAATTGAAATCGAAAGGGTAAATGTTGTACTTGAGGCTGTCATTGGAACCATTACCCAAAAGCCTCATGCCACTAGTACCTTTTCGAGAAATCTGATTGAATGTGTGAGTCATCTCATGCTAGTGACTCATTTGACAATTGTTGATTGTAAGAGCTATAGGATTGGAATTAAGTGTTGATCATATTGATCTTTTATTGCCCTTTTAAGGTTTATGAATAAGATTGAAAGTATTGGAATATGAGGTAGAATATCGAATTGAGTATGATTTGGTTGAAACTTGAATAAAGAAAAATTTAACCCATATGGAATATGAGATTGCTAATATAAGTCGTTAAGTCCTATGATTGAATTATAAGGTTTTAAATGATTGTTGATTTGTGTTAAGGGTTGTTCCTATGCCATTGTCCAATAATGAGGATGCCCAGTGTCCAAGAAATAAATTGAAGAAATCTTCTTCTGAATTGAGACCGATGGATCTTCTGGGACATGAGGAACACCTAATGACTCTTGTAGATTAGTATTCATTGTGGTATCTTTTAAAAATAATCCCTAACTTAACTGTGACATCAGTTGGTAGGACGAGTTCTTGGAATTGTATGACATAGTGACACGTAATGTGTTACGGTACAATTTTGACTTGTTTGTGATTATTGAAAAGACTACCATTGATTGCTAAATTCTACATGTATCGGTGTTATCTATCCTTTATTGATTCATCCTAATGTTCGCATTAGTGATGCAACCATTGAACAAGTACTCATCTTGATTTGAGTTACGTTGTAGATCATTCTTTGTGAGTGCCATCGAGATCATGAACCTCATGATTATTTGGCTAAAGCTCATTTCCTGATATATTGTAGTTAGTTCTTGGTGAACAACTTTTCATCACTCTTTTGCAGATCACTCATTGTTTTTATAAGATAAAACAATATCATTTGAGGAAATTGAATTTTCATCACTATAAGGATTATTCAAAGTGAGATTTATAAGTGATTGTTATCGAACTGAAGTTGTTTATAAAACACCTTGGAAAAATTAATTGTTTTCATAACAAGGAAAATCTTTGTAAATTTATTTTGATTCTTATTTAAGAATTGAGCATGAAAATATTTTTATTATAAACATGATGATAAAATTTTGACGAACTGAGTATTGCATCGTTAATCTTGAAATTGTATATAGTTGCGCGCCTACATACAATTTGGAATGGACCATGCAAGGCTGATTAGTAGTCACCATAAAATTGTTAATAAACATTACATTTTCTTTGAAGATTGTGAAAGATAAAATTTTATGAGATCTGCAAGAAGTGAAAAATAGGGACATAGTGTTAGGGACACCTACATATGTGCCTGTAGCATCTATTCTTCTGAGTCAAATTTACTCATCTGTGGAAATTGTCTTATTTGACAATTAACAATTCTTTCTTGTCCAATTCTCCCGTAGTAAGATTCTTAGGAAAAGTATATGATTACCGAGTATTGATACCCGACTGGATGTATTAACGTTCCTATCATTTCTTATGATTTGATTTCATTTGAATGACCTGGGTAACGATCCGAGGAGCTTTCGAATGCGTACTCAAATTATGAAAACATGGGATATATTCATATTCGTTAAATGTTTTCGTCTGTATCTGATTTGAAATTCTCTCGCATAGATTATGCGTTGACCTTACTCTTTTAATAGTAGTTGTGTCTCCATATATCCTTGAATTTGCGAAGGATTATGAGTTATTATTAGTCTTTTGAGAAGCTCACATCTTATCGACGGCAATACAACTGGAAAGTTGGTAGTGCGAGTAGAATGGATTTATTGATTATGACAGGACGGCATTGTCTTAATTGATGGGAACTCGAGTAGAATTCCCCTAAAATGATAAGATGTTGATTATCAAAAGTGATCTAAATAATTCTTGATGGGTGACCATATCCTGCATTTAGACGTGAAATTATACCGTGAATGGTTGTGAATTAGTCATAGATATTATAATCTAGAAAGAACCTAATATGAATTTATTAAAAGATGTTTCTTCTATCTGAAACTTTAGGAGGTATTTGCTGGTAAATTACCTAGACTTTCGCCATTAAGGTAAGTTGAAATTGGTATTGATTATTTTCCCGGTGCTGCACCTTTGGCTTGTGCACTGTACGTCAGTATCATCTGAATTAAAGGAATTACCGTACAACTGAAAGAGTTGTCGGAGAAAGATTTCATTTTACCGAGCTCGTCATCATGAAGAGCTATGGTGTTATCATTCCTTATATTTATAGATTACTATGAACTGCGTAAATTGACAATCGAAAACGATATCCATAACTCGAAATGGAAGATTTGTTCGATCATTTACAAGGTTCTAGCGTATGTTCTAAAGATTTGATCCACGGCATGGTTATCATGAACTTCGCATCTGCAAAGGAGATTAACTATTCCAATCACTACATCCGGTACTTGTAATGAACATTATGAGTTTCACGTGATGTCGTTTGGATTGACTAATACACATGTAGTATTCATAAATTTTGTGAATCACGTGTGTAGGCTGTAATTTGATAAATTCATGCTCGTGATCATTAAGGACCATTTGTTTGTTTATAAAAATAAGAATAAGTTAATAATTATTTATAGATTGCCCTGAATTGGCCGAACAATGAAAATATGTACCTTGAATATTTAAACATGTGATTTAAGACTTAATCATTTACATTATTTGACCGTGTGATTAAAAGATAATGGAATCTATATTGACTCTTCAAAATTAAAAGCCCTTTTAAGACTTTTGGCTTTACCAAAAAGAAAGTGCAAATGTGTTTTGACAAATGTTTTATCGAAAATAACTTTTGAGGGATTATTCCCTTATACATAAACCATTTAACTAAACTTCTGTTTAGGGGTAAATGTTTGTGTATACCTCAAGACAACCTAAGAGGGATTGAGGAAACCATTTAAACCATGACTTAAAACTTGAAACGACAATTTTTACTTGTCAACTAAGAAAATTTTGACCAGAGTATAAACAAAGATTTTTCAAACATTTACAGATCTTACTAATTATTTTCAATAAACCAACAAAAATTTTGTTAATTAAATTCAAATTTATTTTGAACATTCTCATATAATTGGACGTACTAAGAAATTTAAAATCTTTACGTTTACGTTTCATAAAAATTGAATATTTAATATTTAATTAGTTGTAATAATTATCGATGCTTTAGACGTCGGATTGAGTAAAATGGATAAAAATGATAGTTGAGAAGAAACTAAAACTTAGAAAATATGAAGAAAGAAATTTTGAATTAATACGGTCATGTTATATATATTTCATCAGGAGAAAGTGAATGTAGATACTGACACATTATGTAGAAAATATAAAGAACCAATTAGGATGTGCTCCTTAGTAATGGTAGTACAAAATAAATTGCCGAACAATTTAAAAATATGAACGATTTTTGTAAAAAGGATAATATAGATAACAAAAAGTGGTTCGCGGCTAATGTGAACCATTAAAATTGAAAAGCCGATGGCGTTAAATGTATAAAAAGGCCGTTTATGGTTGTCTAAATATGGAGGATTGTGAGATATAGTTATGTTGGAATCTTGTAACTATAAGTATTCTATTCCTGTCATTTCTGATTTAATGTATCATTATCAGAAGAAGTTGTACTGATGGCAAATTATGAAGGCATACACCGCCTCATACATTAGTAAACGTCTAGCTATTACAAAGGTCATCTTCTGAATTTGATTCGATTTGGGTCATCGTCGACAGACTGACCAAATCTGCTAATATCATTCTCGTTAATGATAAATTCTTGATCAAGAAATTGACTCTTTGTATTTAAAGGAGTCGTGTAAACAGGGTGTGCCTGTATCGATCATCTCTATCAAGATCCTCGCTTCGCATCGAATTTCTAGAGATTTGCTCAGAAGTCATTAAGAACGAATCTTAATGAGAGTACTGTGTACCACCCCAATTGAAGGGACGAGGTAAAGTAACGATACAAAATACTATAAGTGTTATTCTATGTTTGAATGATTGACCTTTGGTAATAAACTGTAAAATCATTTTCCTTTGGAGAGATTATCATTGATAATTATCGTGTTAGGATCGAGATCGAATCTTGTTAGGATCTAAATATTAGAGCATCTGTAAGCAGGAGTTGAGATGAAGACACCCGACATACACCCATTGTGAGTTGGACATGTCTTTTAGGTTTAAGGTTCCCTATGATGGCAAACCTAACCTTACAAAATACTCGACCAGCGAGACCTGAAATGATTGTTGAAATTAGGATCTGATTATTGACTGCCGGTAGTGGGCAAGAGGTTATGTGAATATGAAATGTAGATCTTGAAGTGTCAGATGGGTAGAAAAGTTATGCCAAAAATTTTAACCATGGAAAAAAATGAATTGATTATCTGGAAGATCATGGGATATAAGTCCCCGTTGTATGGGACCATTGAGATGATGTAAAAGTTGGTTTGAAAGGCATATAAGTTGTATCTACCCTAGGACTTCAAGAGCTGCGTGAATTATGTTTCGTAAATCGAACTTGATAAATATCTATCAAGTGAAAATCTGAATTCTTCTTGATAAAGTTTAGATCGGCGAAAAGTTGCATTCATCAAAAACCCGTGAACATCATGGATAGAGAAAGTAAGTCAACATTAAGCCTGATCTTATTCCCGTAGTTATGTTTGATGAAACTCGCGTATTGTAATGGATTACACTTGTGAGAAAAGACCGAATGTGGAGGAAATACCCACATGGCTTTAACTCTATAAGAAGCGAGTAGTAAGATGATCTTTGAGGACAAAGATCCTGTTTAGGGGTAAATGCTGTGACAATCCGTCAATTTATAGTTGCTATTTTATTCTCAAATATTATTTAAAATTTTTATTTTAATGTTATATTATGAACTCACTTATTTTTGGGAAGTAATTTTGATTTACGTTTTGAAGTAGCGTCGACTACGTCTAAACCGGAGGATTCAACGTTACATGCTTACGTTTACATACACCGTCTTTGGTGACAGTCCGACATTTCAGAAAATAAATTTATCCGTGAATATTATTTTGGAGTTTTAAATTTGTGTTGGTTCATAAACTCACAAATTTACGAGAAGAGATTAGGACTTACGATTTTATTTTAACGTCCTTTACGACTAAACCGGAAACCTTAGGATTACGTATTTACGTTTTCGAGCTCCGTTTTTGATGAGACAATTTTTATTGGATTCGTTTTGTGCCGTTGATTCATAATTTATAAAAACGTTTTTCGTAAAACGACCCGAGGGCACGCAAATCGAGGAAACTAGAATCGAGGAGTACCCGTAATTAAATGGGGATGAGACAAGTGGGACACTTGCCCCACCCCCACAAACCCACGTCCAAAACTAGCAACTTAACACCCATGAGGTGTCAAGTTTACTTAACAAGTCTTACACTTGTCCATTAGCTTCAAAATGAAGCTTACTCTTCCCACAAAACCACTAGCTAAACATTTCTCTCATTATTCTCTCATGCAAACCACTCACACATATTCTCTCCCACCCTCCATGCCGTCCCATTTCCACCATTAAACACCATCATTTGATCAAAATTTAACCACAAACATTTGTTATAATTAACATATGTTAATCTCCAATCAAAGAGATGAAGATTGGTGCTAGTTTTAACATCTGATAGGTGTGAAAACACCCATCCTTTTACCACTTAATTCTGGCTAAAACGAGACCAAAACACGTATTTAATATCATTTGTTTGGAATTATGCGTGGTTTTTGTGTTTATTGTGTTTTTAGAGTCAACCGGATGAATATTGAAGAAAACATGAGATTGCACGGGTTTTATCGAGGAAAAAGACTCAAGACGAAGTCTATTGTCCAAGAGATGCAAAAGATTCGAAGTCATTGTGCCTATTTGAAGATTTATCGAAGAATAGAGCCAAAGATGGAAGATTCATATATGTCGAAGAACTCGAGTCTATTAAACAAAAGATTATAAGACGAGTTGGAATTATTCACCGACACTTCTCAAATCCAAGTCGGAAACGTTTATTTAGAGAAGCGTGAAGACTAAAGAAGAAAGAAGAAAAAGAAGCCCAAACCAAAGCCCAATCCCAAGCCCACCACCACAAGACTTGCCTATAAATAGGACCTTACTTCACAAAAATTGACACTTAGTTTTTTAGGTAGTTTTGTAGTTCTTCATTTTCTCTCAAGTTTTAGAGAGAGAAAGTTCTAAACTTTCTCTCACTAGTTTTCATCTTTTTCTTTCAAGATCAAACATTTGTATTATTTTTCATTAATCAAGATCAAGTTTTTATCTTTAAATCTTTAATCTCATCCTTCCTTTCTTTGATTTTGAATGATTTTGGTACAAATCTCGTATGATCCGTGTTGTTCATCAATGATTTGTGCTTAAAAAGTTGATTTCTTTTTATGTTTCCTTAAGTTTATACACAAATAAGCTTTAAGATCCTTGTTCTTATTGGCTTATTTGTTGATCTAGCTTATTTACTTTTTAAAGTTTTTATAAAAAGTTCATCTTTTTATCCTTTGATTTATGTTTTTGCTTATTTGAAGTTTAGATAAGTTGTTCTTAGTGCTTATTTGATCAGCTTATTGTTGGATTCGAGCTAGTTTGGTGATTGGCTTATTCATAGCTTATTTCCTTGGCTTAAAATTCGGATCTACATCATTTTCGGAAAAGGCAAAGCCCTTTTCCGATTGGATCATTCCGACCAGGCACCATCCCTTCATTCCGATCGTATGATCGGAAAAGGGTTTAGGTTTTTCCGATCTGTCCCATTTGCCATTATTCCGATTGAGCAAGTTTTAGGATTCCGATTATAGCCTGTTTTAATATTCTGATCTGCCCCTTTTTACCATATTCCGATTGCAGCTATTTTCCAAGCATTCCGATTGTACTTCTTTTGGCAACATTCCGATCAGCTTCCATTTTAGGTCATTCCGATTACAGTTTATTCCCCATATTCGGATCAGAAGATTTCTCCCATATTCCGATCATCAGATCGGAATACATTCCGATTAGTGCATTTTTTCCTTATTCCGATTTAGTTGTTTTGATATATTCCGATCTTACTTTCTTTTAGTACTTTTCAACTAAGTTCATATTTTCCAAGTGTTTGTTTTTATTGAGTGTTCATTTATTTTTCTAATATAATCTTTGAGTTTTCAAGCATTTATTTTTAAACTTGTCTTTTTAGTTTAAACTTTTAAAGCTTTAATTCTACCTTCGACACTTAATTACTTGTCATTAGTTTAAAATAGATAAACAAAACAACACCTTTTTATTAACCAAGAACAAATCATTCCACTTAGAGCCGAGATCAATTCGAGGAGATTCCGAGAACTTAATTCCGAACCATACAAAAGCAGAGTATCAAATGGCGCCGCTGCCGGGTCTTCTCGTTAAGATCAACAGTTTTTTTGTGAGAACTTTGTTTTTTTTGGGATCCGTTCCCCGTGAACGTTACTTTTTCATAAAATTTTCAAAAACACAAAAAAATATATAAAATTTTCAAAAATCCTAAAAATTAAAAAACATAAATACCAAAAATATTTTTGCTTTGTTTTTGCCTTGTTAGTTCTTTTGCAGGTGCATGCGTACACGATCAACGTCTTATCAAGAGCCCGAGCCTCTCGAAGACTTAGACATGGCCGGTGTACAAAACAACAACAATAACCCACCTTAAAACAATAATAATAACAATAACAACCCCACCTTTCAACAACTATAATAACAACAACAATGAGCCTCTACCGGATAATCGCCCGATGATTGAACTTCTGCAAGCTCATGCAGATGGCAACACTGATCCAATTGTTATACCCGCGTTTGCAGCCAACAACTTTGAGCTCAAATCCGGCTTTATCCAGATGGTCTCTGCTCAACAATTCTTGGGGCGTACCATTGATGATCCACATGACCACATCAAGAGATTCTTGCAACTCACCAATACGGTCAAATTCAATGGTGTTCAACAAGAGGTAATCCGTTTACAACTTTTTCCCTTTTCTTTAGTGGGACAAGCCCGGCATTGGCTTGCTAAGGAACCGCCACATAGTATTCTTTCGTGGACGGATTTGGAGACCAAGTTTATCAATTACTTTTCCCACCCTCTCGTACTACCGCTTTGCGGAATGAAATTATCAATTTTGAACAAAAGTACGATGAGTCGTTCAGTGAATCTTGGGATCGTTTCAAAGATCTTTTAAGAAAATGCCCACAACATGGTTTTACCAAAGTACACCAAATTAATACTTTTTATAATGGTTTAAGCATGAATGACCAAGATTTACTAAACAGTGCCTCGGGGGGTAATCTTTTGGCTAAGACTTCCAATGCTGCTTGGGATATCATTGAGAATAAGTCTTGTGTGCAAACCAAGAGTGTGCGAACCAGTGTCGCTAGTGCTAGTACTAGTGACAGCGACAAGCGAATTGACAAAATCACTACACTTCTTGAATCTCTTGCTACCCAAACCGCCAGCAACACCAACAACATTAACGCTAAAAACGCTAGACGCTCAAGTCAATGATGTTAGCCAAGCATGTGAGATATGCGGGGGTCCTCACTCTTACACCACTTGTACTGCCACCCAAAACTACCCTTCTGAGAACGTGAATGCAGCATACGGTACCTATCCTCAACCTGCTTATCAACCTGCTCGACCTCAAGGCGACCGCAACCTGCTTAGCTACCGCTCCAACAACTATCTATCACCACCTGGTTCTACTCCTAACAACCCAAACCAACAACAAAACCTCAACCGCCCTCCTCAACAACAACAACAATCTCGTGGACCATACATACCACCTCACAAACAACAACATCCACCTCAAAGAAACAACCAAGTTTACCAGCAACCTGCTTATCAACCACCCGCATACAATGCTCCTCCCAACCAACCCACCGCTTTACACCAAGAAGTGGAAACCTACATGAGGACTAACGATGTGATCGTGGAAAATCTTCAACAGGAAGTGCGCAACTTGAAAGCAGACCTGATGAAACAAGGGAACGATCTGAGAGCTGATATGAGAAACACTATGGATAGTCAAACGAATGACTTAAGAAACATGATGGCTAGTTTCTTCCACGGTAATCAACCCTCTTCTTCGGGTACTCTTCCGAGTAACACCGTTGCGAACCCAAGAGGGGAGATGAAAGCAATCACCACTCGCAGTGGCAAAGGTACCAAGGAACCCGAGCTTCCTATACCTCCACCAGTGGTTGTGACTAAGGAGAACGAGTCACCTGCTCCGATTCCCCAACCATTTACTTCCCCAATTTCTCCACCTCTTACTTCTACCCCTCCTCCACCCAAGGATGTGAGTGATCCTTCGATCCCAAAGCCTTCCTCTTCTTCCGATATACCTTATCCATCTAGGTTGAGGAAAGAGAAGCTCAAAAGCAAGGACGATATTCAGGTTTCGAACTTTCTTAAAATGTTCAAACAATTGAATTTCAACATCTCCTTCGCTGAGGCTCTCGCTCACATGCCTAAGTACGCGAAAATGTTTAAAGATCTTCTGAGTGACAAGGAAAAGCTTCTTGATATTGCCAACACCCAACTTAATGAGAATTGCTCTGCAGTGCTCTTAAAGAAAATTGTCAACCAAGCTTGGTGATCCGGGTCGTTTCTTAATCCCTTGCAATTTCCCGGGAGTAGAGAATTGCATGGCCCTAGCCGATCTAGGTGCCAGTACTAATCTAATGCCTCTAAGCGTTTGGAAGCAATTATCTCTCCCTGAGCTAGTCCCCACCAAAATGACTTTGGAATTAGCTAACCGTACGGTTGCTTATCCAGTGGGGATAGCCGAAGACGTCTTTGTAGGAGTCGACAAATTCACTTTTCCTGCCGATTTCGTCGTCGTCGACTACGAGATGGACCCTCGTGTTCCCTTGATCGTGGGTCGTCCATTCTTGAGGACCGGTCGCACTCTCATCGATGTTGAAGCTGGTGAGCTTATCATGAGAGTGGGTGACGATAAAGTCATCTTCAACATGGGAAAGTTGTCTAAACAACCTTATTCCAACGAGAGTGTTAATTGTATTGACGTTCTTGATGAGGCTTGTGAAGAACACTTCCAAAATGCTTGCAAAAGTATTCCTACTTCTCTTCCCAATGTTGAGACCGTTTCCTCTATTGATTCATCACAGTCTCTATTTGGAGAAAGTGATTTCTTTTGGAAAGATCTTGAAACCACCATGGGAGATGTGAACTTAACTAATGACGAGTCTCCCACCGATTTGGCTGACGACATGAGTTTCTTTGAAAACCTTCTCAAAGAAGACAATCTTTCTCCACCATCTCCCACGGTTATTGCTATCGATGCTCCGACTTTGAAACCGCCTCCCATCGAAAATCCTCCGGATTTAGAACTTAAGGAGTTGCCACCCCATCTCGAGTACGTGTTCCTTGAAGAAGAGAAGAAGTCACCCGTCATCATTGCTAAGGACTTGAAAGAAGAAGAGAAATCTCGCCTCATCGCTGTGCTTAAAGCTCATAAGAAGGCAATTGCTTGGAAAATTTCTAATATCCGCGGAATTGATCCGAACTTTTGTACTCACAAGATTCTCATGGAAGATGACTTTAAACCCGCAATCCAGAGCCAAAGAAGGGTTAATCCTAAAATTCATGACGTCATCAAACAAGAGGTTATCAAACTTCTAGATGCCGGCTTGATTTACCCTATCTCGGATTCGCCATGGGTAAGTCCCGTCCATTGTGTGCCCAAGAAGGGCGGAATAACCGTTGTTCCCAATGAACACAACGAGTTGATTCCCACTCGTCTGGTTACTGGGTGGAGAGTTTGTATTGATTATTGTAAGCTCAATGATGCCACGAGAAAAGACCACTTTCCTCTTCCCTTCATGGATCAAATGCTCGAGCGTCTAGCTGGTAATGACTATTACTGCTTTTTAGACGGTTTCTCCGGGTATTTTCAAATTCCCATTGATCCCAAGGACCAAGAAAAGACCACATCCACTTGTCCCTACGGAACATTTGCTTACAAACGCATGCCTTTTGGTATATGTAATGCTCCTGGGACGTTCCAACGGTGTATGATGGCTATCTTCCATGACATGGTGGAAGACACTATGGAAGTATTCATGGATGATTTCTCGGTTTATGGCGATTCTTTCTCTGCTTGCCTTGCCAATTTAGAACGTATGCTGAAGCGGTGTGAAGACACTCGCCTTGTTCTTAATTGGGAAAAATGCCATTTCATGGTAAAAGAAGGCATCGTGCTAGGACACAAAATTTCCAAAGCCGGTCTCGAAGTAGACCGTGCTAAAGTCGATGTTATCGCTAAGTTGCCTCCACCTTCAACCGTGAAGGGTGTGAGAAGTTTCCTTGGTCATGCGGGCTTTTACCGTCGATTCATCAAAGATTTTTATCAAATCGCTCGCCCGATGACCCACCTCTTGGAAAAAGATACTCATTTTATCTTTTCCAAAGAGTGTCTTGAAGCCTTCAACTCGCTTAAGGATAAGCTAACTAAGGCACCCGTCTTGGTCACCCCTAATTGGGAGCTGCCTTTCGAGTTGATGTGCGATGCTAGTGACTTTGCTATTGGAGCGGTTCTGGGACAAAGAGTGAACAAACACTTCCAACCAATCCATTACGCTAGCAAGACAATGACGGGGGCCCAATTGCATTACACGACAACCGAAAAAGAGCTTTTAGTTGTTGTCTATGCTTTTGAAAAGTTTCGCCCCTATCTTGTCCTTTCCACCACAATCGTTTACACCGATCATTCCACGTTGAAGTACTTGTTGACTAAGCAAGATTCCAAACCAAGACTTCTTCGCTGGGTTTTGCTACTCCAAGAATTTAAAATCGAAATTCGCGATAAAAAAGGAGCTAAAAACCTAGCCGCGGATCATCTCAGTAGACTTGAGGATCCTTACCAAGGGGATCATCCGAACAAAGAAATCAATGATTCTTTTCCCTTGGAGACCTTAATGTCTATCAACTCGACTTCTGATGAAACCCCGTGGTTTGCGGACATTGCAAACTACTTGGCAGGTGGAATTCTCGTTGACGGGTTAACATCCCAGAAAAAGAAGAAGTTCTTTAACGACATTAAGACTTACTTTTGGGATGACCCGTATCTATTCAAACAATGTGCTGACTTGATTATTCGTCGATGTGTTGATGGACCGGCAGCTTTAGAAATCCTTGAGGCTTGCCACAAAGGACCCACCGGTGGTCACTTTGGTCCCAACTACACCGCCAAAAAAGTGTTTGACTCTGGATTTTATTGTCCCACCATCTATCGTGATGCTCACGAGATGGTTAAACGTTGTGATGCTTGCCAAAAACAAGGTAAGATCACACATAAAGATGAGATGCCTCAAAATTTCATACAAGAATGTGAAATCTTTGATGTTTGGGGTATCGACTTTATGGGGCCATTCCCTTCATCTAAAGGAAACAAATACATCCTTGTAGCCATTGACTACGTTTCAAAGTGGGTTGAAGCCAAAGCTTTACCTACTAATGATGCAAGGGTGGTTTGTAACTTTTTGAAATCGTTGTTTGCTAGATTCGGCGTTCCTCGTGCTATTATCAGTGACCGCGGGACTCATTTTTGCAACGATCAATTTGCAAGAGTCATGGCAAAGTATGGTGTCAATCACCGTCTTTCCACCGCCTATCATCCCCAAACCAATGGGCAGGCCGAGATATCCAACCGTGGATTGAAGCGAATTTTGGAGCGTACTGTGGGAGAGCATCGTGCCGCGTGGGCCGATAAGTTAGATGATGCTCTGTGGGCTTTCCGTACTGCTTATAAGACCCCGATCGGTTGTACACCTTATCGTCTTGTGTACGGGAAAGCATGCCACCTTCCCATCGAGCTGGAACATAAGGCGCACTGGGCCTTGAAGTGGTCTAACCTCGACATCAACAAAGCCGGTGATCATCGTAAGATTCAACTCAACAAGCTCAACGAACTGAGGAATGAAGCTTATGAGAACTCGCTGATCTACAAGGAGAAGACGAAGATCCTTCATGACGTAAAAATCAAGAACCGAGAGTTCCACGTTGGTGATCAAGTCTTACTTTTTAACTCTCGGTTGAAGATCTTCTCTGGCAAGTTGAAGAGCCGCTGGTCTGGTCCATTCACCGTCGCTAAAGTCTTTCCATATGGGACCATTGAGCTTTCTCAGCCAAATGGGCCCAATTTCGAAGTGAATGGCCAGCGTCTGAAGCTGTACTTTGGTGAGGACATCTCTCAGGAGATGATTCCATCCCTCACCACGTTCCCCATGAACTAATTTTGGGTCGAGTCAGGCTCGTGACTCGGTTATCAAAAACAAGCGCTCCTCAGGAGGCAGCCCGAGTATCTATCCTTTTCTATTTTAACCTCCTAAGTGTATGGGGACCTCTTTAGGTTCTTTGTGTTTGTCTTTGTGTGGTGATGTGATTACAGAGATAAATGCACTCTTGGAACCTTTGAAGAACCGTGCTCCCGTGTTATCCGAAATCCGGTTCTATATCTCCACTATCGGGATTCAATTTTCTTCATACTCACATTTGAAATTGATCACTTTAGTCGTCTCTTCCTTAACTTGAGTTAACCAACGTGCACAATGTCCTAAGTGTAGGGGAAACTTTTCCCACATGCTTAAACATTGAGGACAATGTTTATCTTAAGTGTAGGGGGGACTTCTATCGAAGTTTTAAGTTGAGTTTTCTATGAAAATGCCTTCATTTAACCAGAAAATCATCTTTTTCAGCATTTTTCAAATTTTTAATTAACTTTGGCCATATAGTCGTAATTTTTAAATTTTTATCGTTGCTTTCATATGTATATATCCCGCAATAAAGTAAAAAATATTAATAAAGTGGTGTAGCTAGTTTAGAAGTCTTCGACATATTAGGCCCGTTGCGATTATTTTGACTCAACCCGAATAGACTTACCCAAGTTTATTCTAGCTAGTATCCTTAACCATGTAGACCTTAATTGGTTTATTAGGATAAGTATCCACGAGTCTCATTACTTGATATTTTAAATTGTGGAGAACGAGATATGATAGAGTCAATTATAAGTCGGTATTCTTGCACAAGCTCACTTGGTGTAATTATTTGCCTATTCTCCCATCACTTGCTAATAATTTATATGCAATAAGTAAGGTCGTACGATTTGAAAAGTTAGTTAGCTTCTAGCCCAAGATCGTTTAAAAGTTGCTCGGTAATGATAAGAGTTCATAGCCAAGGCATAACTTATGAAGCGGGGCGCGAAGATTGGCGAGTCCGAAAAGGCCCTAACAAGGCATGAGGATTCAATTTTATTGCTGAAGATCCAAAGTGATGTGAAAAGCATTATTCCCAAAATCAATATGAAGGATCAAGACTCACGACGAAAAGCAATCAACTCCAATAAATATCATGGAGAAGTCTATCCGAAAAGACCCTAACAAGGTATGAGGATAAATAGATCCAAGTCCGAAAAGGAGGCGGATCGTTGTATCTCAAAATCTCAATTAGAGATTGAAGAAATAATCATGAAGTCGTGGTCAACAAAGTTGGAGTACCCCTCAAAAGTCTCCAAGTGAAGAAACTCTATTAACGATGAGAAACACCATTATCTCAAGAATGTCTCTCGAAGATATGAAAATTGAAGTACATGCCAAATATCGGCCCGAGAAAGGTCTCAAATCGTGAACCAAGTTATGCCAAGATATGAACTTTTTGATATCCCGAGAAGCAGTTTTAAGAGATTTTGTCCTTTAGCTAACTATTGATCAAATCGTCCTACTTTGCTTTCAGCCTAAATAAACTATCGAAATAAGTCCAAAAATGCATCTTCATGATCATTCTAAGACAAAATAAAATATAAGAGATACACCTAGGAATAAGGGAGTTTAAGCATTTAATTAAGCCATGTGTGTAAGTGTTTGATTTGCTAACTTATAATAACAATGATCTTGTTTTTAAGCTTAGTTTGGGGAACGTGAAACTTGAGGGTGATAAATCTTCACAGCACCAGAGCCCTAATGTAAGTCCTTGATCTCTTTGCTAGTTATTTCCATCCTTTTGTTAACTTTAAAGTTTTAATTTCTCTTAGTACTTTCATTTTTTTTAGTAGTATATTGATAAGGCCAAGGTTGACTGATTATGAGAAAAGTGTAAATGTGCTTTGTCACTAAGCATTGCATGAGGGCATGGCAATGGTTAAGTGTAGGGGATTTGATAGGTGTGAAAACACCCATCCTTTTACCACTTAATTCTGGCTAAAACGAGACCAAAACACGTATTTAATATCATTTGTTTGGAATTATGCGTGGTTTTTGTGTTTATTGTGTTTTTAGAGTCAACCGGATGAATATTGAAGAAAACATGGGATTGCACGGATTTTATCGAGGAAAAAGACTCAAGACGAAGTCTATTGTCCAAGAGATGCAAAAGATTCGAAGTCATTGTGCCTATTTGAAGATTTATCGAAGAATAGAGCCAAAGATGGAAGATTCATATATGTCGAAGAACTCGAGTCTATTAAACAAAAGATTATAAGACGAGTTGGAATTATTCACCGACACTTCTCAAATCCAAGTCGGAAACGTTTATTTAGAGAAGCGTGAAGACTAAAGAAGAAAGAAGAAAAAGAAGCCCAAACCAAAGCCCAATCACAAGCCCACCACCACAAGACTTGCCTATAAATAGGACCTTACTTCACAAAAATTGACACTTAGTTTTTTAGGTAGTTTTGTAGTTATTCATTTTCTCTCAAGTTTTAGAGAGAGAAAGTTCTAAACTTTCTCTCACTAGTTTTCATCTTTTTCTTTCAAGATCAAACATTTGTATTATTTTTCATTAATCAAGATCAAGTTTTTATCTTTTAATCTTTAATCTCATCCTTCCTTTCTTTGATTTTGAATGATTTTGGTATAAATCTCATATGATCCGTGTTGTTCATCAATGATTTGTGCTTAAAAAGTTGATTTCTTTTTATGTTTCCTTAAGTTTATACACGAATAAGCTTTAAGATCCTTGTTCTTATTGGCTTATTTGTTGATCTAGCTTATTTACTTTTTAAAGTTTTTATAAAAAGTTCATCTTTTTATCCTTTGATTTATGTTTTTGCTTATTTGAAGTTTAGATAAGTTGTTCTTAGTGCTTATTTGATCAGCTTATTGTTGGATTCGAGCTAGTTTGGTGATTGGCTTATTCATAGCTTATTTCCTTGGCTTAAAATTCGGATCTACATCATTTTCGGAAAAGGCAAAGCCCTTTTCCGATTGGATCATTCCGACCAGGCACCATCCCTTCATTCTGATCGTATGATCGGAAAAGGGTTTAGGTATTTCCGATCTGTCCCATTTGCCATTATTCCGATTGAGCAAGTTTTAGGATTCCGATTATAGCCTGTTTTAATATTCCGATCTGCCCCTTTTTACCATATTCCGATTGCAGCTATTTTCCAAGCATTCCGATTGTACTTCTTTTGGCAACATTCCGATCAGCTTCCATTTTTGGTCATTCCGATTACAGTTTATTCCCCATATTCCGATCAGAAGATTTCTCCCATATTCCGATCATCAGATCGGAATACATTCCGCTTAGTGCATTTTTTCCTTATTCCAATTTAGTTGTTTTGATATATTCCGATCTTACTTTCTTTTAGTACTTTTCAACTAAGTTCATATTTTTCCAAGTGTTAGTTTTTATTGAGTGTTCATTTATTTTTCTAATATAATCTTTGAGTTTTCAAGCATTTATTTTTAAACTTGTCTTTTTAGTTTAAACTTTTAAAGCTTTAATTCTACCTTCGACACTTAATTACTTGTCATTAGTTTAAAATACATAAACAAACCAACACCTTTTTATTAACCAAGAACAAATCATTCCACTTAGAGCCGAGATCAATTCGAGGAGATTCCGAGAACTTAATTCAGAACCATACAAAATCAGAGTATCAACATCCAAGGAGAAGTTTCTATGGAGTCTTATGTCTGATTTTCCATAAGGAGTTCTTGAAGATTGGTGGTCTTGAAGATGGTCTTGGTTATTCACAAGTACTCCATCAAAATCCATGTTTTGATCACAACCTACATCATCATGGTGGTATAAAGATTGTTCTCCTCATCCTCTTGTTATTTTTGATTATGTAATCTTGTATTTCTTTTACTTATGTATATGTTTATGATGATGAATGATGATTAAAAATATTGTGTGGGGATTTGGTGTTGATAAACATGCTTAAAAAGATGAAAACTATAAGAAACAAGGCTAAAATCTTGTTTAAATTGTTGGCTGTATAAAACAGTAAAGAATCATATGATGAGCTGATAAAAATGGCATAGATTAATGGATATACAGTAAGTAATATGTCTTGTACACATGTGAGAGTTGGCCATGCAATGGAATCATTAGGATGAGTGAGATATGATCAAAACAAGTTTAGATTACAAATCTGAGTTCACTGTTTTGGACGATTTTTAGAAAATACTTAGAGGCTGATTCAACAGTAGCTATAGCAGAGTTAAATGGAATACATATCATGTAGTTTATGTCATAAAAATTTGAACTTCTATCTCCATGTAGAACTCTAGATATGGCAGTTTTGGTGAACATGAAAGTAAAAATCAGATTTTGGAAATTAAAGTATAATAGTTTTATATAAGCACTCAAATGAAAATAGTATAAAATGTGAATTAAAACCCACTAACTCATATAATAAATTTATATAAATATGTATAATGATAAATAAATGATACATTTTATTAAAATGGTAGTTTGATAAGTTTTATAAGTTATAAAACTATAAACATGATTTTTACGACTTTTTCGGCTATTACCGTAAAATTAATGTTTTTCGCCAATTAAAACTTAGACGATCAAACCCGTCTAATGTAAACTTTTATAAACTCATATACTGATATATAAACATATATAACAAGTAAAAACCGATAAAACCCGAACTATATAACATACGGACATTAACGGGCTAAGTTAACGTTATTGGACTAATAATACAACAAAATGGGCTAAAACACTTATAAGTATGAAATGTATTAATACAAGTTAAAGAACTTATAGTAAGTTTATTGGACTTAAAATATGTAAATAGGTAAAACTAGTAAACTAGTATAAAAGTTATCGACACGTAAACACTAAAACGAGTAAATGAGAATATGTAAACCCACTTGACCATCATATATATATAATCATCATATGTATACATAATTGTTATTTTTATAAAGTCATTGGACATGAGTCTAAGACGAGTATTATTTGTCTAGGTTTCCGTGATTGAAGCACGTACCGTACATCCGAATTGCCGATAACCCGCCTTCCCACATCAACGTGAGTTCATAGCCTCGCACTCTTTTAAATGTTTTTATGAAATGTTTTATAAACCCGCGAGGGAGATAACATGTTAGTTTTTATAAAATAGGACACCATTTATCCCGATTGTTTGTTTATTGATTTTGACCCGAATGATTGTATAACCCGATTGTATGACCCGATAAATGATTAAATGACCCGATAGATGAAATTAAATGGATTATTAAAGTTAGGTTATGTCACTAAAAGTCCCATTAGCATGAATTGTGAACTACCGGGATTTGGTAGACGATTATGCATATAATAGTACTATTTGGGGACGATCACCCCAATTCGCGCCTTGACGGTTGATCCCCGTCGTGCCACATTGATTGGTAAGCGAATTTATGTATGAGAAGATTTCCATAGCGTGACCTTTGTGACGACACGCTAATTTAGATGGGCAAATTGAGTATCGGGTTAGCTACCCGTTGTTTGGTTTAGTAAGGTAACAATGTCATGCAGCTTATAATAATCCAATTAACGAAATACTACTATACGCACCGAATTACGATGTATTGCCTGACTAGCAATACGGGGTCATACTATTGATATTATGTTCGTGTTTTGGTTTTCATAACCATATTCACATAACGGTTTTTATTTAACTTTATACAACGTCGTAAGACGTATTGTATGATGTTTTTACGACATTGGCTCGTATAATGATTTTTAAGGCAAATGCCTATATTATGATTTTCAATAAGGATTTGTATAAAAATGACTTTGGCTATTTTATGGCCAATTACAATGATTTGTACGAAATGATTTTTGGTAATAATTTTTATACCAAAGTTATATTGATGGAATTTATTAAACTCTATGAATTCACTCGGCGTTATCGCTGACCTTTTCTTTTAACATGTTTTATCTCAGGTACTTGAAGGTAATTCTCGGGAAGACAACAAGAATTCATGGCCCGCACTTAAATTATAATTTCCATTAAAACACTTTGTAAAACTTTGTATGAAATAATATGACTTGGGACCTATGTAAATTTGATATTTATGAATGGAAATGCTTTATTATTAAACGACGCAATTTTTATGCGTTGTCTATGACGTGAGTAATGTGCTATCCCGTAACACCAACGAGTCTTCCGTTGTATTGAGTTGTATAAATTTTGGGGGTGTTACACTTCCCCTCTAAAAAGGAAAAATTTGTCCACGAATTAAAGGAAATAAAGTTGCTGGTTATAAGAACTGAAAGAACACGTAAATTGGAAAGACATGTAAGCTGAAAGGACATGAACGTGACATGACCGAAGAGAACATGGAACGTGATATGGCTAAAGATGACATGGAACGTAATATGACTGAAAGAACATAACTGAATTATGGTAGGAAAAGGATGAGAGGTCCGGATGGACTCCTCTATTTCGAGTGGCTTCCCGCTCGATACGATTCCTTCAAAGGTCTAAACACAGTGAAAATATTGGTCCTGATGACCCTGTCCTGACGATGCTGAATAGTTTTTGGTTCCATATTTAAGATGGATTTTCTGAATCTGATAAAATGAACAAACCGTAGCATGAAAAGGTGCATATAATTATCCTAAAGAGATAAAAATTATATCTCTTGGCAGGCTACTGAAAATATATAAGGACGAACTACGTGAACAATTGTGAATATGCTACGTGAGCAATTGTGAACGTGGTTCGCGATCATAAAAGGAACGTTGCAAATGAAATATGTCGTGAATATGATACGTGAAACATACTGTGCCCGTGATACTATAACATATCATGAACGTATGCTGACTGAGGAAGGAATGCCAACCGATACGACCTGAGAGGTAAAACGTCTGCCTGCATATGTAAAAGTTGTGATAAACTTGAGTCTGGTTTCCTAAGCTTTCTGTGACCATATTCGGAAACCTGTGAAAATTGTATCGTGAAATGGAACACGAACTTGAACGCGAACAATATTATGAACGCAAACGTGAGCTTAAATCATGAGATAGCATAAAACATGAACTGAAACAGCATCATACTGCGAATGAGATGTAAACGCGAAAGTGAAAATAAACGTGAATGTAAAGTGAACGTAAACATAAACGTGATCGTGAACATAAATTCTGTCTGATACGATGGTCGACGGAATACCCTGAAATCGTACGATTTACTGCTGAATTTTTCTACTGAATTTTTATGTATGACTTAGATAGTATCATACTTTTTGAGTCTTTGATAAACTGATTACAATCTTTATGGAATCTTGTCTCCTCTCTGTTCAAAAATTTTTAATGGTTGTAATAACTCACTAGCATGACGGCGTTCTAACTTGAACCTGCTGGCATGTCAAGCATCAAGATATGAAAAAAAATTAGGGAGGACTGTCAGCAATTTCTAAGGTAGCAGTCAATTAAGTTCTAGAAAGTTTGGTACTTCGTTCACAGGCGTCGGTCGGGACCATCAGGTGATGGCCTTCACCTTCGCAGGATTGTCTAAAATTTCTTTCTGCTAAAATAGGTTGGCTCAGAAATGCCACTTTGTTCATTTGGAATATACATCTGGAAAGCTGCTTATATAACTTCCTCCTATCAGAAAATCTGCAGAATCGTGAAAAGATGATTCCTATGTTCTTCTCAAAAATTAAGGAGATCAGGATGTTATCAAAGAACATACTAACGATTTTGTCTGCGAAGTCGTAAAAAAAATTTATTCATAAATTTCATACTATCGCTGGGGAATTAGGGAGCCCAGACGTATAAGTCAAAATTTTAGAGAGACTATAATGTGTTCAACAGTAATCTAGAAAACATCATGTTCTTCTCTCACCACTGCTGGTGGCATGGTCGTGAATTGTTTTGGAAAAATATTTAAGATATCATAGAAGGTCAGGTAAACCTTCTATACGTGGAATGAATATTGATTAAGAATGGTGATCTGGTAAATTTTCCGGTGGTCCATACATGATCTCATGTTACCGGCCTTCTTTCTAATAGACTGAAACGATGCAATTTTTGGTAGTGCGTTAGGGCGAGTAAGGCCTCGTTCCGATAAATTTTGCAGCAAATGCTGCAACTCTTTAACTTAGCTGAAGCCCTGCAATAAAGAGTTTTGAAAACAGGTTCCGTTTTTTAGACTAATTCGATGTTAAATTTTGTCTCGTGCTTAGGAAGGAATTTCTTGAAAACTTTCTGAAATTACATCTTGGAACTTTGGAATAATTAGCTGATCATGAATTTAAAGAACTTCAGAAGTGGATTATAACTGGTGGCTAGACAGTTTTCGTAGCTATGGACTGATAGGTCACGCGTTGGTAAGGTAGAAACAATTTGTACTGATTTTTCGGCAGAAAACATGATGAATATATATTAGGGATTTAGTAAGACGGATCTCGTCGTAAACTAAAAAGAGAACTTTAATAAATATGAGTGATACCGTGGAGTCTTTTCTAGCTAGGAGGTAGGTAATACCTGATTTAGATAAAGCTGACATACGAATAGGCGAAGCAAACATGTCAATTTTCACTGAATGCGTTCGTCTGTAACCTCTCAGAATGAATACTGCGTGTTTAACTTGAGTAATACTCTAGTGGAGGTGTGATATGAGCAAAAACTCATATCAATTGATCAACAAATCACCCTAAAACACAAGGAAAATACCTAACTTTTGTGCTATAAAGCGGAATTATGTGGTAAGTTTTGTGTTTGTGTATAAATAGGTAAGAAGGATATATTTTCAAGCAAATAAGAAGAAATCAAGCTTATTTGGATGAAAAGACAAAGAAGGATCAAAGATGACAAGACTTCGAAGATACGGGACCTATCTTGACAACACTCTAAAGTTGAAGGACTCAAAGTGTAAATTTGCCAAAGTCAAGATAAAAGTCAGGCATGGTCAACTCTTCAGTCAACCAAGTCAAAGGGTTAAATATTACAAGAATGCAAGTGGAAGGACCAAAAATGCCATTAAAATGAAGTCCCTAGCTCATTTGGATATTCTGCCTAAGTTCAAGGGCTAAACTTGCCAAAAATCCACTCAAAATAGACTTAATCCGTGTGAAAGAGTTGAGAGCCAATGAGATTGCAAGGATTATGGGTCACGGATTGCCAGCTATTGATGCCACTTCACCATCTCATTAAATCGCCATAAAGCAACAGTAAAATCCCACTTACTTAATTTCAGCCAATAGGAGCTTGCCATGCAATAACCAATTTATCCAAAATCAGATTATGATCCGTGTGACCATTTTTCATCCAACCAGAATTTGCCACGTGGCATCTTCTTCAACAACGAGCCCAGAACCATTTTTGAGCAACACTGAATTTCAAGAAAAGATTTCTACATGAAACCTACTCGTTTTCAAGAGAGGAACACATTGGGAACCTTTAATCAAGCTCAAACTCAAAGAATTAAAAACCCCCAATTCATGAAGAACATAAGGATTTTCAATTGGCCAATTCAAGACACCTAGCAGCTTACTATTGGTGGGGATACGTAATCAACCCCAAATCACTCTCATTGTTTGTTTATAAATAGGGAATGATCCCTTCATTTGTCATTGTAGCCTAAGTGTGAAATTTTCACACACTTAATTTTTCTCTCTCTCAATCTTAGCTTGTAGCAGTTAGCATAACGAACTCAAGAGTCTGACAAGCTCTTGAGTTAGTTATTGTAGTTGTAACTACTTTACCAGCATTTGTAACTAACTTTCACTTTCAATCAATAAAATTTCCCTCCTTTTTCCTTCAATCTACTATTCATCTCCTTCATTACTGTTACTCTTGTGCTGATATAAGCTACTTGTGATCACCATTGATCATGAGAAGCTATTGTTGAAGATTGTTGTTGTGTACTTGTTGATTTTGAAGCAGATTTGTGCAATAATGGTGATGATGATTTTAGCTGTTGATTAAGTGGTAAATAGTGTTAAGGTGGTGGTTTAACACTATCTAGAAGTCTCATCGCCTACCTACTCCATCAGTGGAGGCTTATGCTTAAAGGTTCTATAGCTTCTGATTTTGGTTCCTCTAAACAGCAAATGCATGTTCAATTCTAGCCTTAATCCTACTTGCTGATATGATCAAATGTGTTTAGCTTGTTTTTGAACTGATTTTGATGTTTGGATAGCTTATTGTTAGTTAGATACTTGTCTACTAGCTTAATCTTGTTATTGATTTCATTATATCAGTCATTTTAGCTTGCTTAATATATTTTGAGTCTTAGCCTGTTTTACTGCATGTTATTGGTTTCGTTTCACTTCATTTTGGTTATAAAGTTTGAGTAGATATCAGATTTAGATCAGTTCAACCACTTGCTTAGATTTCTTTCACAAAAGTTCTTCAAAATCAGTAACTAGTGTTTGGTTAAGGTGTCAAATTGGAGTTCAAGTTTTGTTAAGTGGTTAGTTTTTGTGCATTTACATTCCTTCAGTCTTAGTAAACAAGTTTTGGTAGTTTTAAAGTCAAAGAGTAAGTAAAAAAGGCAATTGGCTATAAAAAGTATGGGTTAGTTTTAAGCTTAGAAAGTTCATAAAAAGTTACTGATTTCATTAGCTTGCCATTTACTCAATTCTTGATGAAAATGTTTCAAACCAGCTCACACCTGTCCATTAACATCTGAATATTGAGTGTTCATAATGAAATTATACTGTTTAACATTTCAAGTAAGAAATAAGCATTTTCATAAGCTGTTAAGCAAATGAAAGTTTCTGTAACAAAAGTCCAATCTGATTTCTCATTCTAGCAATTCTACTTCAGAAACCTTGAAATTTTATTTCGTATTCATGTTTAGATAGTGTTCTTGAGTAGATCTGGAAGTTTTCAAATTTTTCAAAAACTTGGTCAACTATGGTCAAATAAGCTAGTTTTAGCTTATTTTCATTTTTCTGATTCATTACTTGATCATTTTCATTTTCAAAAGACATTCCAGACTCTCAATGGATTGATAAACAAAATTTAGCAAAAAAAATCAGTTTGTGCAAGTGTGGCTTATTAGATAGCTTATTTTTGGCTTATCAATATTGACTTATTTGAGTTTTACTTAGTTTCAAGCTTATTCCTTTTACAAGTCTAAGTAAAATTGGATTTTAAGTTGTTTACAATTGGTTTGAGCATATTTGGTTCATTGTAGTGCAAGAACGAGCTTATTGATCTTACTAGCCCATTTTTGTTGAAAAGTTCCATTTATTTGCACAATAGTCCTCCAAGCTTGGAACAGTTTTAATTGCTTGCTAAATTTACTTGTTTTTAGGGTTTGCTAAGATCTAGTCCTTTACTTTTCAAAACTTGTCAAATTCAGTTAGTTAGTTTTACAATTAGTTACATTTTAGTAAGTAGTTTGTTAAAGTTTGCATAGTTAGTCCTCATAGTTTCTGATTTTACCTTTCAAGCATCATAGTTTCAAGCATTTCCATTTTTAGCACTTTAATTCCTTAGATTTACATTTTTGTCTTTATTCGAATAAAAATTTTGTATTTGCTAATTGTTTTACGGATACGTAGTTAATATTTTGCACATTTTTACTTGATTGCTCAAATAGACATAGAAAATCCAAATAACCCTATCAACCAAAAACGATCACAAACCCGATTTTGTTAGGACTTTCAATTGGTTAACAATAGAGAAAACGAACTTCAATATACACAATTTCAAATGGCGCCACTGCCGGTTCTTTGACTTTACGAGAGACTATCGATTGACGGTTTTCATTGGCTTTTGGGATCCGTTCACCTAGTGAACGTTATTTTTACGTATCATAAATAAAAACAATAAAAAAAATAAAAAATATAAAAATATAAAAACTAAAAAATAACAAAAACAATTCTTTTCCTAAAGAATTGACCAAACAAATTTAAAAAAATCCAAAAAACAATCTTTTTCCTAAGAGATTGCACCAAAAAATATATATTATTGGATTCCCTCGGTTTTTATGTACATATAGTATTTTCTCTAAAAAAACCCATAAATACAAAAATATTTTCCATATATTATTATAAGTAAATACGTATACGTATAAGAACAACCAATACACATATTCTCCATAAGTATTGCCAAGGCAATACACCGTGTTGAGGGGCGTTCCGGTCCTTGACACGCGTAGATCAAACTCAATAAAGCAAGATTAGATAAATACTCCCAATAAGCAATAATTCGAAGAATACAAACTACAAAGTGAATAGAAAGGCGATGTGCTATAAAATGCCATCTAAGGGTCAATAGGTACTTAAGTGCTTCACGCCACCTAACCCCCCTTTCACTAGTGCGTATTCTAAGAAGGAAGGCTTCATTGGGGGTCTTGCACCCAAGTAGTACATACGTATATTATACTTTCATGTGGATATTTCATATTGAAACTCGACGAGGATAATCCTTTTCTCTTCAAAGTCACAGGAGAGCTTCTCTCTCATTCCTCGTATTGAGTTGCATGCTCACTCGCGGGCGTGCACAAATACCGATTGGTGTACAACCCCTTCATCAAGGAAGAAAAAGAGAAAGAGTAGGAATACCACCGTCTATCAAGCCGATCTCGAGAATCGTGCTTTGATCCATCCACAACAAGAATCCATGGCCGGATTTGATACTCGACCTTTAATGGAGCACTTGCAATCTAATGTGCAAGGATATGTCGATGCTATCAAGATACCCGATATTCCCGCAAACACATTTGAGCTAAAAACATCCATGATTAACTTGGTTTCAAATACACCATTTTATGGGAACACGAATGATAATCCACATGATCACCTTAAGAAATTTCTTGCTCTTTGCAACACCATTAAGTACAATGGAGTTCCCCATGATGCCATTAAGTTGATATTGGTGCAATTTTCACTAGAGGGTCCGGCTAAGCATTGGTTAGATACACAACCACCCAAGAGCATTACCACATGGGATGGTTTCACTATGAAGTTTTTGAACAAGTTCTTTCCCCCATCTAAGACCACAGCTTTGAGGAACTTAATTATAGGCTTTCAACAAAAACCTAGTCAAACATTTAGTGATGCTTGGGAAGAGTATAGAGAGTTATTGAGGAGATGCCCTAACCATGGATTGGATGAAGTTCACCAAATCAATACTTTCTACAATGGCCTTAAACCTCATCACCAAGACTCACTCAATGCTTCCGTGGGAGGAAATATTCTTCTTAAATCAATTCAAGAAGCTTGGGATATTAATGAGACCAAAGCAATGGTACAAACAAACACTCAATTTGAAGAAAGGGTTCATGTTATCCAAAACAATTCTCAAACACCTTGTGATAACCAATTCCTCAAGAGTCACCAAGAGATACTCCAAAAGATAGATAGGGATCATGAGATGAATCTTAAGGCAAATCAAGAATGGATCCAAGCTATTAAGAGCCTTTCATTGAACAATTCCACAAATGATGTGCATGCTATTACCCTTTCATGTGAGACTTGTGGAGGTCCCCGTTCCTATCAACAATGTGATAAGGTGTAAGGTTATCAAGGGGAATGTTATGCTTATCAAGAGGAACATCGTGAACATTTCAAGCCAAACATCAATCCAAACAACCTTTCTTACAAGTCTTAAAATTACCTTACTCCACCGGGATTCCCACCCCAACCACCCACCCAATTTCAACAAAATTCCCCTCAATTGTTACAAAGGAATCAAGGTCTAAGACCACAATACCAAGGAAATAACTATAAGGCACCTAACAATTTTTAAAATCAAGGAAATAACTTTTATCCACCAACTCAAGGATTTAATCCACCACTCCCACCCTTCCTAAATCAAGGATACCCTCAAATTCCAAATCAAGGATACCCTCAACTTCAAAATCAAGGATATGGGCTACAAGAAACTCATGAGTATGTTGAGAGGAGAATTCGTGAAAGTGAAAAAAGAATGAATGAGCAAATGAAACTCATATTGGAGGAGCAAACTAAGAGGCTTTTGATGGCATTCAATCAAAGACAACAAGGGGCCTTGCCATCTAACACATAAAAAACCCAAGTGCAAATGTCAATGCTATTACAACAAGAAGTGGAAAAACAACAAAGGATCCTTCAACTCATACACCTTCTATTGTTAAACCCACTTTGGTTCCTACACGTGATAAACCTTCTACATCTATTTCACCACCTCCAAACACTCCTATTTCATCAACCACACCTTCTCAACCTATTCCCACTTCTCCTTTACCTTCCACATCTCCCAATGAAGAAGCTAACAAAGACAAATCTTCCACTACAACACCTACACCTAAACCAAATCTTCCTTACCCTTCAAGATTAAAAAAGGACAAGTTAAAGAACAAGGATGATATACAAGTCTCAAATTTCCTAAGGATGTTCAAGCAACACAACATAAACATCTCCTTTGCGGAAGCTCTTGCTTACATGCCAAAATTTGCTAAGATGTTCAAGGATCTACTCTCAAACAAGGAAAAATTGGTTGATTTTCCCAACACATCCCTTAATGAAAATTGTTCCGCCGTGCTACTTAAAACCTTGCCAACAAAACTTGGACACCCGGGGCGCTTTTTGATACCTTGTAATTTTCTCGGGGTGGAAAATTGCATGGCTTTGGCGGATCTAGGGGCAAGCATAAACCTCATGCCTTTATCGGTTTGGAAAAAACTCTCTCTTCCTGAGCTCACTCCCACTAGGATGACACTTGAGTTAGCCAACCGTACCATAGCTTACCCCGTTGGTATCGTGGAGGATGTGTTTGTAGGTGTGGATAAGTTTACCTTTCCGGCCGACTTTGTGGTGGTGGATTATGACATGGACCCTAGAGTTCCTTTGATTGTTGGTAGACCGTTTTTGAGAACGGTTCGTACTTTGATAGATGTGGCGGAGGGAGAACTAATTATGCGAGTTGAGGATGAGAAAGTGGTGTTTAAGCTAGGGAAAGTTTGTGATAGAAAAGAGATTAAGGAGTCTAAACCTTGTGAGACCATTAATATAGTTGATGTGATAGATCAGGTGTGTGATGAGCATTTTCATGACGCTTGCAAGAGTAATAGTAAGGATATACCCCATGTTGAAACTGTGGCCTCAATTGCTCCCTCTTTAACACCATTTAGAGAGAGTGATTTCCTCTTGGAGGAATTTGAGTCCAACTTTCTTGGTAATGATGATTCTCCCATCAATTGGGAAGAAGATATTCTCACTATCCAAAAGTTGCTCAATAAGGACCCCATTCCTTCACCCATTCCACAAGAAGTAACGAATGATGATCCATCCATAGTAAAACCTTCCATAGAGAGTCCACCTCCACTTCAACTTAAGGACCTTCCATCTCACCTAGAGTATGATTTCTTAGAGGGCAAAGACCAATTACCCGTGATCATTGATAAAGAGTTCAAAGAGGATGAGAAAGAAAAACTTATAGAAGTCCTTAATAAACATAAGCAAGCCTTAGCATGGAAAATATCCGACATAAGGGGAATTGATCCACATTTTTGTACACACAAAATCCTTATGGAGGATGATTACAAACCCGCCATTCAAAGCCAACGAAGGGTTAACCCAAAAATCTATGAGGTCATTAAAAACGAAGTTATCAAACTCCTTGATGCAGGCATGATTTACCCCATTTCCGACTCTCCATGGGTTAGCCCGGTACATTGTGTTCCAAAAAAGGGTGGAATCACCGTAGTACCCAGTGAGAACAATGAGCTTATTCCTACGAGACTTTTTACAGGTTGGAGAGTTTGTATTGATTATATGAAGCTCAATGAGGCTACTAGGAAAGATCACTTCCCATTGTCCTTTATGGACCAAATGCTTGAACGCTTAGGAAGAAATGAGTACTATTGCTTTCTTGATGGCTTTTCGGGTTATTTTCAAATACCCATTGACCCTAAGGATCAAGAAAAGACCATATTCACTTGTCCCTACGGTACATTTGCTTACAAGAGAATGCCTTTTGGCTTGTGTAATGCACCGGGGACATTTCAAAGGTGTATGATGGCAATTTTTCATGATATGATTGAGCAAACTATGGAAGTTTTCATGGATGGCTTCTCCGTCTTTGGAGATTCATATACCTCTTTTCTCACCAATTTAGAATGAATGCTTAAGCGGTGTGAGGAAACCCGTTTAGTTCTTAATTGGGAGAAATGTCATTTTATTATGAAAGAGGGAATTGTTTTGGGACACAAGATATCCAATAAGGATTAGAAGTGGATCGAGCTAAAATTGATGTGATTGCAAAGCTTCCCCCACCTACTACGGTTAAAGGTGTAAGGAATTTCTTAGGTCATGCGGGGTTTTATAGACGCTTCATTCAAGATTTTTCTAAGATAGCAAGACCGATGACCCACCTCTTGGAAAAAGAGGCTCCTTTCATTTTCAACCAAGTGTGTTTGGATTCGTTTGAGACTCTTAAGGAGAAATTAACTAAGGCTCCCATTTTGGTTTCTCCAAATTGGGAATTACCTTGTGAGCTTATGTGTGATGCTAGTGATTATGCGGTAAGGGTCGTGTTAGGACAAAGAGTGAATAAGCATTTTCAACCTATACACTATGCTAAAAAAACCATGACCGGTGCACAACTTCATTATACTACCATGGAAAAAGAGTTGCTTGCTATAGTTTATGTCTTTGAGAAATTTAGACCATACCTTGTGCTATCCAAAACCATAGTGTATACGGATCATTCCGCTCTCAAGTATCTCATGACAAAGCAAGATGCTAAGCCTAGGCTTTTGAGATGGTTTTATTGCTTCAAGAATTTAAGATAGAGATTCGAGATAAGAAAGGAGCCGAGAATTTAGCGGCGGATCACTTGAGTATACTTGAGCATCCTTTTCAAGGATATTTTACTAATAAAGAAATCAATCAATCTTTTCCATTAGAGGAGCTCATGTCTATTTCTTCTCAAGAGGATGCCACTCCTTGGTTTGCGGATATTGCAAACTATCTTGTGGGGAATTTGCTTATAGAGAGTCTTACTTCCCAACAAAAGAAGAAATTTTTAAAGGAAGTTAAGTACTACTTTTGGGATGATCCTTACCTCTTTAGGAAATGTGCGGACCAAATCATTAGACGGTGTGTAGATGGGCCCGAGGCATTTAATATTCTAGAATCTTGTCATAAGGGACCTACGGGTGGACATTTTGGGCCTAACTATACCGCCAAGAAAGTCTTTGATTCGGGTTACTATTGGCCTTCCATTTACAAAGATGCCCAAGATATGGTGAAATTTTGTGATGTATGTCAAAGACAAGGAGAAATTACACAACGTGATGAGATGCCACAAAACTTCATTCAAGAGTGTAAGATTTTTGATGTGTGTGGCATAGATTTTATGCGACCTTTTCCATCTTCAAAGGGGAAAAAGTATATACTCGTAGCGGTGGTTTATGTGTCAAAATGGGTAGAGGCCAAAGCCTTACCTACTAATGATGCTAGAGTTGTTGTGAAATTTTTGAAGCAATTGTTTGCTAGATTTGGTGTACCTCGGGCCATCATAAGTGATCGTGGTACGCATTTTTGTAATGATCAATTCACGAGAGTTATGAAGAAATATGGAGTTAATCATAGACTTTCTACCGCGTATCACCCTCAAACCAATGGTCAAAACGAGGTCACAAATCGTGGTTTAAAGAGAATTTTGGAAAGAACGGTGGGAGAGCATTGAGCTTCTTGATCGGATAAGCTTGATGATGCTTTATGGGCTTTTAGGACGGCTTTTAAGAAACCAATTGGTTGTACCCCTTATAGGCTTGTCTATGGAAAAGCATGCCACCTCCTATTCGAGTTAGAACACAAGGCTTCTTGGGCTCTCAAGTGGGCTAACTATGATTTAAACTAAGCCGGTTCACATAGAAAGGATCAACTTAATGAAATAGATGAATTGAGAGCCAATGCCTATGAGAAATCTTTGCTTTATAAGGAGAAGACTAAGAAATTTCATGATGCCAAAATTAAGAACCGTGAGTTTAAAGTTGGAGAGCCGGTTCTTCTCTTTAACTCAAGGTTGAAACTTTTTGCGGGCAAGCTTAAGTCAAGATGATCCGGTCCATTCACTATTGCTCAAGTATTTCCATATGGAACTATTGAGTTGTCACAACCCAATGGTCCCAATTTTAAAGTGAATGGTCACCGTGTGAAGCACTATTTTGGGGAGGACATTTCCGTGGAAATGGTCCAAGAGATCCCCATTTTCCCCATGAATTAATTCATTGTGGGAAGAGTCGAGCTAGAGACTCCTTAAATCAAGCTTAAATAACTAGGTTTAGAAGTTTTTAGATCTAGAGTGTTGTAGATTAGAAATAAGGATATCAAATTGATGAGAAGTGTTGGGGAGACCTTATTTTGTCTTCATGATGTTTGTAGGGTTGCTCACTCATCACGCGCTTTGGAGCTTATGTAGGAGGCCCTTGTATCCGGTTCACTTCGTTACTAATGTGATTTTTCATAGACACCTTGTGCTTTAAAAATGAATTCACTATAGTTGATCTTTCCTTAACTTGGGTTAAGCAAAGTCTATTCATTGTCATAAGTGTAGGGGAAGTTTTATACTTCCATGCTCTTAAACATTTAGGACAATGTTTAGTTTAAGTGTAGGGGGGTCTTCTATCGAAGTGACCTTACCTAGAACTTGTCATTGATTTTCACGATAACTTAGAAATTAGTTTTTCAAACATTTTTCAAATTTTGGATCTACTTTGGCCACCAAAAATATGCATTCATAATTTTTGCATTTGCATATCACATTTTCATTGTATATATTTCTTCTTTTGTTTTTTTTTCAAAAAGATATAAAAGAAAAAAATATAATAAGAACATGGTTTAAAAAATTTAGACTTCTTTGACATATTAGGCCCGCCATGGATATTTTGACTCAACCCGAGTTTGCTTATCTTAGCACTCTCTAGCTAGTATCCTTAACCATGTAGTCCTTCATTGGTCTATTAGGCTAAGCATCCACCAATCTCATTATTCAAGATTTTAAATTTGTGGAGAATGGGAAATGATAGAGTTGAAGCAAGTATAAAAAGGGCTAGATAAACTTCATAATAATTACTTGTGGGTAAACCCTTCTCTTCTTTACCTCTATTTTCTTCGCATGTATATATGTTAATAAATCATCAAGAACGGTTTTAATCGGTTTGTAATCTCTTATGCATTTTTGTCTAATCATTCACGGTTGGTATAAGTACGTCTTAAGATTCTAAGTTAGAATGTTTTATGTGTACTAGACTTATGTCATGCTTAATACTGAGCGTGTGTTTTTCCTTTTATTCTTTTCAACTTTCTTTGTGAGGAATAAAGAAAAATAAGAGCGGCTTTAATAAGTGTGAAAACACTTATCCTTGTACCACATAATTATACTAATAACCAAGCCAAAACGTATATTTTATGTCATAAATGTCGAAATTATGCGTGGTTTGTGTTTTTGTTGTAATTTAGGATCAAGATGTGAAAGGAAGGAAAACACGGGCTTTCACGGGCTTTTATCGAAGAAAAAGACAAAAGACGAAGTCAAGAGATCAAGAATGCAAAAAGAACGGAAGTCCAAGACCTTTTTCTGAAGATTTATCGAAGAACAAGTTCAAAGACGAAAGTTTAATAAAGCCGAAGAACTCAAGTCTAATAAATGAAGAAGTTATAAGACGAGTTTAATTAATCCCGAGACAAAGTCGATAAAGTCGAAGAACTTAAAAGACGGAAAGACGTGAAGAAATAAAGAGGAGGCAACACATGCACCTCCCCAATTTCCTATAAATACCCTCTTAAACATATTTAGGAGGGTTGGTTAGTTTTTAGTTAATAGTAGTTTTCATTTTCATTTTGTAGGTAATTTTAGAGAGAGAAAGTGACAGTTTCTCTCACTAGGATCTTAATCTTTTATCTTCCTTTCTTGTTTTTAATCAAATCTTTACTTTTGATAGCTTAATTCTTCTTTTAATCTTAATATTATTCTACCTTTCTTGGACTATAGATTTCGTCTTGAGTCTTTTTCTTCGATAAAACCCGTGCAATCCCATGTTTTCTTTAATATTTATCCGGATGGCTCTGAAAACACAACAAACACACAAACCACGCATAATTCCAAACAAATGACATTAAATACGTGTTTTGGTCTTGTTTTAGCAAGAAATAAGTGGTAAAAGGATGGGTGTTTTCACACCTATCACATTCCTTTTACATTCCTTTTACATTCCTTTCAGCATTCCTTTTGCATTCCTTTTATTCCTTTTAGCATTCCTTTCAGCATTCATTTTACATTCCTTTTACATTCCTTTTACACTCCTTTTACATTCCTTTCAGCATTCCTTTTACATTCCTTTCAGCATTCCTTTTACATTCCTTTTAGCATTCCTTTTACATTCCTTTTACATTCCTTTTACATTCCTTTCAGCATTCCTTTTACATTCCTTTTGACATTCCTTTTAAATTCCTTTTACTTATCGCAATTTACATTTTAATTTTACTTAGTTATAGACAGCGACAACCTTTTTATTTTCTACCAAGAACGACTGAGTCGCACTTTCTTCTAATAATCAATTCGAAAAGACTGGAACAACGAACTTTCATACTTAGTGAAATTCCAGTTATTAAATGGCGCCGTTGCCGGCTTTTTTTGTGAAGATTAACGGTTTTCTGTGAGAGACGCGTTGGATGGGTGTTTTCACACCTATCAAATCCCCTACACTTAACCATTGCCATGCCCTCGTGCAATGCTTAGTGACAAAGCAAGTTTACACTTTTCTTATGATCAATCAACCTTGGCCTTATTAACAATAACCACTACTACTAAAGAGATATATAAAATCTTGAATGAAATAAAAAGGATAGAAAACCATTTTCACTTGAAAATAGCAATAAGGAAATAACTCGCAAAGAGATCTAAGACTTACATTAGGGCTTCGGTGCTGCGAAGATTTATCACCCTCAAGTTTCACGTTCCCCAAACTAAGCTTAAAAACGAGATCATTATTATTATAAGTTAGCAAAACAAACACTTACACACATGGCTTAATTATACGCTTAAACTCCCTTATTCCTAGGTGTATCTCTTATATTTTATTTTTGTCTTAGAATGATCATGAAGATGCATTTTTGGACTTATTGCGATAGTTTATTTAGGCTGAAAGCAAAGTAGGACGATTTGATTAATAGTTAGCTAAAGAACAAAATCTCTTAAAACTTCTTCTCGGGAAATCAAAAAGTTCATATCTTGGCATAACTCGCTTCACGATTTGAGACCTTTCTCTGGCCGATATTTGGCATGTACTTCATACTTCATATCTTGAGAGACGTTCTTGAGATAATGGTCTTCTCTTCGTTAATAGAGTTTCTTCACTTGGAGACTTTTAAGGGATACTCCAACTTTGTTGACCATGACTTCATCATTATTTCTTCAATCGTTAATTGGGATTTTGAGATACAACGATCCGCCTCCTTTTCGGACTTGGATCTATTTATCCTCATACCTTGTTAGGGTCTTTTCAGATAGACTTCTCCAAGATCTTTATGGGAGTTGATTGCTTTTCGTCGTGAGTCTTGATCCTTCATATTGATTTTGGGAATAATGCTTTTCACATCACCTTGGATCTTTAGCAATAAAATGGAATCCTCATGCCTTGTTAGGGCCTTTTCGGACTCGCCAATCTTCGCGCCCCGCTTCATTAGTTATGCCTTGGCTATGAACTCTTATCATTACCGAGCAACTTTTAAACAATCTTGGGCTAGAAGCTAAGTTATTCAATAAAATCGTACGACCTTACTTATTGCAGATAAGATTTATTAGCAAGTGATGGGAGGAAAAGCGTATAATCACACCAAATGTGCTTGTGCAAGAATACCGACTTATAATTGACTCTATCATTTCTCGTACTCCACAATTTAAAATCTCAAGTAATGAGACTCGTGGATGCTTAGCCTAATAAACCAATTAAGGTCTACATGGTTAAGGATACTTGCTAGAATAAACTTGGATAAGTCTATTCGGGTTGAGTAAAAAATAATCACAACGGGCCTAATATGTCAAAGACTTCTAAACTTGCTACACCACTTTATTATTATTTTTGACTTTATTGTGGGATATATACATATGAAAGCAACGATAAAAATTTAAAAATTACGACTATATGGCCAAAGTTAATTAAAAATTTGAAAAATGCTGAAAAAGATGATTTTCCGGTTAAATGAAGGCATTTTAATGGAAAAGTCCACTTAAAACTTCGATAGAAGCCCCCCCTACACTTAATATAAGCATTGTCCTCAATGTTTAAGCATGTGGGAAAAATCTCCCCTACACTTATGACATTGTGCACGTTGGTTAAATCAAGCTAAGGAAGAGACGACTAAAGTGATCAATTTCAAATGTGAGTATGAAGAAAATTGAATCACGATAGTTGAGAGATAGAACCGGATTGCGGATAACACGGGAGCACGGTTCTTCAAAGGTTCCAAAAGTGCACTTATCCCTGTCATCACATCACCACACAAACACAAACAACCTATATAGGTTCCCCTACACTTAGAAGGTAAAACTGAAAATGATAGATACTCGGGTTGCCTCCCGAGGAGCGCTTGTTTTTGATAACCGAGTCACGAGCCTGACTCGACCAAAAACTAGTTCATGGGAAACATGGTGAGGGATGGAATCATCTCATGAGAGATGTCCTCACCAAAGTACAACTTCACTCGTTGGCCATTCACCTTAAAATTAGGTCCATTAGGTTGAGCGAGCTCGAGAGTACCATATGGAAAAATTTGGGCAATGGTGAATGGGCCGGACCAACGAGATTTCAGCTTGCCCGAAAATATTTTCAACCGAGAGTTGAAGAGTAAAACTTTGTCTCCCACTTGGAACTCTCGGTTTTTAATCTTAGAGTCATGAATGAGCTTATCTTTTCCTTATAGATCAAAGAATTTTCATAAGCATCATTCCTGAGTTCATGAAGCTCATTGAGTTGGATTTTGCGTAGGTCACCGGCTTTGTTGATATCGAAATTGGCCCACTTCAAGGCCCAGTAAGCCTTGTGCTCCAACTCAATGGGGAGGTGGCATTCTTTCCCGTACACGAGACGATATGGTGTACAACCAATCGGAGTCTTGTATGCGGTACGAAAAGCCCACAGAGCATCATCAAGTTTATCGGCCCATGAGGCACGATGCTCTCCCACGATTCGTTCAAGAATTCGCTTTAACCCTCGGCTAGATATTTCAGCCTGTCCACTAGTTTGTGGGTGGTATGCGGTGGAAAGACGATGATTTACACAATACTTAGCCATGACTCTTGCGAATTGATCATTGGAAAAATGAGTCCCGCGATCACTAATAATGGCACGAGGAACACCGAATCTAGCGAATAGCGACTTCAAAAAGTTACAAACCACCCTTGCGTCGTTAGTGGGTAAAGCTTTAGCTTCAACTCATTTAGAAACGTAGTCAACGGCTACAAGGATGTATTTTTTTCCTTTAGATGAAGGGAATGGCGCCATAAATTCGATACCCCATACATCAAAGATTTCACATTCTTGTATGAAATTTTGAGGCATCTCATCTTTATGTGTGATCTTGCCTTGTCTTTGGAAAGCATCACAATTTTTCACCATTTCGTGAGCATCACGATAAATGAAGGGCCAATAAAATCCCGAGTCAAACACTTTCTTTGCAGTGAAGTTGGGACCAAAGTGACCACCGGTGGGTCCTTTGTGGCAAGCTTCGAGAATGTCTAAAGCTGTCGGTCCATCAACACATCGGCGAATAATCAAATCAGCGCACTGTTTGAAGAGATACGGGTCATCCCAAAAGTAAGTCTTAATGTCTTTGAAGAACTTTTTCTTTTGTTGGGATGTTAACCCGTCGATGAGAATTCCACCCGCTAAGTAGTTTGCAATGTCCGCAAACCACGGGGTCTCATCAAAATTCGAGTTGATAGACATTAAGGTCTCAAGGGGAAAAGAGTCATTGATCTCTTTGTTCGGATGATCCCCTTGATAAGGATCCTCAAGTCTACTGAGATGATCCGCGGCTAGGTTTTCAGCTCCCTTCTTATCACGAATTTCGATTTTAAATTCTTGAAGTAGCAAAACCCAGCGAAGAAGTCTTGGTTTAGAATCTTGTTTAGTCATCAAGTACTTCAACGCGGAATGATCGGTATACACGATGGTGGTAGAAAGGACAAGAGAGGGGTGAAATTTTTCAAAAGCATAGACAACAGCTAAAAGCTCTTTTTTGGTTGTCGTGTAATGCAATTGAGCCCCTGTCATTGTCTTGCTAGCGTAATGGATCGGTTGGAAGTGTTTGTTCACTCTTTGGCCCAAAACCGCTCCAATAGCAAAGTCGCTAGCATCGCACATCAATTCGAAAGTTAGCTCCCAATTAGGGGTAACTAAGACCGGTGCCTTAGTAAGCTTATCCTTAAGAAAGTTGAAGGCTTCAATACACTCTTTGGAAAAGATAAAAGGAGTATCTTTTTCCAAGAGGTGGTTCATCGGGCGAGCGATTTTAGAAAAAACTTTGATGAATCGACGGTAGAAGCCCGCATGACCGAGGAAACTTCTCACACCCTTCACGGTTGAAGGTGGAGGCAATTTTGCAATAACATCGACTTTAGCACGGTCCACTTCAAGACCGGCTTTGGAGATTTTGTGTCCTAGCACGATGTCTTCTTTTACCATGAAATGGCATTTTTCTCAATTAAGAACAAGGCGAGTGTCTTCATACCGCTTAAGCATACGTTCTAAATTGACAAGGCAAGCAGAGAATGAATCACCATAAACCGAGAAATCATCCATGAAAACTTCCATAGTTTCTTCAACCATGTCATGGAAGATAGCCATCATACACCTTTGGAACGTCCCAGGAGCATTGCATAAGCCGAAAGGCATTCTTTTGTAGGCAAATGTTCCATAAGGACAAGTGAATTTGGTTTTCTCTTGGTCTTTGGGATCGATGGGAATTTGAAAATATCCGGAGAAACCGTCTAAGAAGCAATAGTAATCATTACCCGCTAGACGCTCGAGCATTTGATCCATGAAAGGAAGAGGAAAGTGATCTTTTCTCGTGGCATCATTGAGTTTGCGATAGTCGATACAAACTCTCCACCCAGTAACGAGACGAGTAGTAATCAACTCGTTGTGTTCATTGGGAACAACGGTTATTCCTCCTTTCTTTGGCACACAATGGACGGGACTTACCCATGGCGAATCCAAAATAGGGTAAATCATGCCAGCATCAAGAAGTTTGATAACTTCTTGTTTGATGACGTCGTTAATTCGAGGATTAACCCTTCTTTGGCTTTGGATTGCGGGTTTAAAGTCATCTTCCATGAGAATTTTGTGAGTACAAAAGTTTGGATCAATTCTGCGGATATCGGAAATTGTCCAAGCAATTGCCTTCTTATGATCTTTAAGCACGGTGAAAAGGCGAGATTTTTCTTCTTCTTTCAAGTCTTAGCGATGATGACGGGTGACTTCTTCTTGTCTTCAAGGAACACGTACTCGAGATGGGACGGTAACTCCTTAAGCTCTAAATCCGGAGGATTGTTGATGGAAGGCGTAGTCAAATTCGGTTCATCGATAGCAATATCCTTGGGAGATGGTGGAGAAATATGGTCCTCATTGAGAAGTTTCTCAATGGTACGAATGTCTTCATCCCAATCGGTGGGAGAATCGTCATATTTTAAATCCACATCTCCCAAAGTGGCTTCAAATTCAGTCAGAAGGAAATCACTTTCTCCAAATGGAGTTAGTGATGGAGCAACAGAGGCGACTACTTTTCTCAACAATGGGAAGAGAGGTACGACTACTTTTACAAGCATCTTTAAAGTGTTCTTCACAATCCTCATCAAGAACGTCGATACAATTAACACTCTCGTAGGAATAAGGCTGTTTAGAAATCTTACCCATGTTGAAGACAATTTGATCGTCACCAACTCTCATGATAAGCTCACCCGCTTCTACATCGATGAGAGTGCGACCGGTCCTTAAGAATGGACGTCCCACGATTAATGGAACACGAGGGTCCATCTCGTAGTCAATGACAACAAAATCCGCCGGGAAGGTGAATTTGTCAACGCCAACAAAAACGTCTTCGGCTATCCCCAGTGGATACGCAACCGTACGGTTAGCTAATTCCAAAGTCATTTTGGTGGGGACTATCTCGGGGAGAGATAATTGCTTCCAAACACTTAATGGCATTAAGTTAATACTAGCACCTAGATCGGTTAGGGCCATGCAATTCTCTACTACCGGGAAGTTGCCAGGGATTAAGAAGCGACCCGGATCACCAAGTTTGGTTGGCAATTTCCTTAAGAGAACCGCGAAGCAATTCTCATTAAGTTGGGTATTAGAAATATCAAGAATCTTTTCCTTGTCACTAAGAAGATCTTTAAATATTTTCGAATATTTAGGCATGTGAGCGAGAGCCTCAACGAAGGAGATGTTGAAATTCAATTGTTTAAACATTTTGAGAAAGTTCGAAACTTGAATATCGTCCTTGCTTTTGAGCTTCTCATTCCTCAACCTTGAGGGATAAGGTATATCGGATGAAGAGGAAGTCTTTGGAATAGTAGGACCACACACATCCTTGGGTGGTGGAGGGGTAGAAGTAAGAGGTGGAGGAATTGGGGAAGTACAAAGATGAGGAATATGAGTAGGTGACTCGTTTTCCTTTGTCACAATCACCGGTGTAGGTGTAGGAAGCTCGGGTTCCTTAGTACCTTTTCCATTGTGAGGTGGTGATTTCTTTCATCTCCCCTCTTGGATTAGCAACGGTGTTACTCGGAAGAGTAACCGAAGAAGAGGGTTGATTACCTTGGAAGAAACCAGCCATCATGTCCCTTAGGTCATTCGTTTGAATACTCAAAGAGTTTCGCATATCGGCTCTAAGATCATTCCCTTGTTTCACCATATCGCCCTTCAAATTAATAATCTGGGTTTGTAGATTCTTCACCAACACATCATTCGTCCGCATGTACGTTTCGACCTCGTGGTTGAAAACGGTGGGTTGAGTAGGAGGAGGTGCTTGATAAGCAGTTGGTTGGTAAGGAGCGGGTTCGTAAACTTGAGTAGAATTTTGAGGTGGATATGGTTGTCTTTGAGGTGGTTGGTATGGTGCTCGAGGTTGGTTTTGGTTGGTTCTGTTAAGGTTTTGTTGTTGGTTTTGATTGGTTGGAGGAAAACCGGGCAGGGAAAGAAAGTTGTTTGAGCGATAGCTGAGCAAGTTGCGGTCACCTTGAGGACGAGCTTGATAACCCGGCCGGAGGATAAGTACCGTAAGCTACGTTAACATTCTCACAAGGATATTCTTGGGTGGAGGTACAAGTAGTGTAAGAGTGAGGACCCCCGCATATTTCACATGGTTGGCTTACAGCATTGATTTGAGCGTTTTGAGCGTTGATGCTTTTGGTGTTGTTAGCGGTTTGGGCAGCAACCGATTCAAGAAGCGAAGTAATTTTGTCAAGTCTCTTGTCGTTTTCACTAGTACTAGCACTAGCGGCATTGGACCGAACACTCTTGGTTTGCACTCTAGACTTATTCTCAATAATATCCCAAGCGACATTAGAACTCTTAACCAAAATATTACCCCCCGAGGCACTATTTAGTGAATCTTGGTCATTCATGCTTAAACCATTATAAAAAGTATTAATTTGGTGCACTTTGGCAAAACCATGTTGTGGGCACTTTCTTAAAAGGTCTTTAAAACGGTCCCAAGATTCACTAAAACTCTCATCGTACTTTTGTTCAAAATTAATAATTTCATTCAGCAAAGCGGTAGTGCGAGAGGGTGGGAAAAAGTAGTTTATGAATTTGGTCTCTAAGTCCGTCCACGTCAGAATACTTTGTGGCGGTTCCTTTGCAAGCCAATGCTGGGCTTGTCCCTTGATAGGTGTGAAAACACCCATCCTTTTTACCACTTAATTACAATAATAACCGAGCCAAAACGTGTATTTTATGCCATTTATGTCGGAATTATGCGTGGTTTGTGTTTTTGTTGTGATTTAGGACGAAAAGGTGAAAAGTGGAGAAAACACGGCATTCACGGGCTTTTATCGAAGAAAAAGACGAAAGATGAAGTCGAAAGATCAAGAGTGGAAAAAAAGAACAGAAGTCTAAGGCCTATTCTGAAGATTTATCGAAGAAAAAGTCTAAAGACGGAAGTTTAATAAAGCCGAAGAACTCAAGTCTAATTTATGAAGAAATTACAAGACGAGTTTAAACTAATCCCGAGACAAAGTCGAAAAAGTCGAAAAACTTAGAAGTCGAAAACACGAGAAAGAAAGAAATAAAGGAGGAATCCACCAACCACTCCCCTCTCCTATAAATACCGCCCTCATTTGTCAGAAAAGAGTTAGTTAGTTTAGGAGTAGGAGTAGTGTAGTTTTACTTTCTCTCTCTAGTTTTACTTTCTCTCTCTAAGTTTTTCTTTCAAGTTTTCTTGAATCTTGAATCTTTAATCATGTATTCTTAAATCTTTAATCTTTGCCTTTAATTTCAAGCTTTTTATTAATCTCATTCTACTTTTCTTGTTGGTTTAATCTTAATCTTAATCTTTTTCATCATATTTTTATATAAAATTTTAAATATTTTTAAGTTTCATGGTTTGTTTTTAAGGTTTTATTAAGTTTTATCATTCATCTATTAATTTTGGTTAGCTTATTGGTGTTTTTCTTGGCTTATTATCCTTAAAAATTTGAGCTTTTAGTGCTTATTTTCGTCCTTTTTCGAGTTCCTACTTTTTAGGAAAATCTGGAAAAAATTCGCAACATTGAGAATTTAGTGCAAATTTCGCAACATTCAGAATTTAGTGCAAATTTCGCAACATTGAGAATTTAGTGCAAATTCCGCAATTATTGCGAAATTAGTGCAAATTCCGCAACTATTGCGAAATTAGTGCAAATTCCGCAACTATTACGAAATTAGTGCAAATTCCGCAATTATTGCGAAATTAGTGCAAATTCCGCAATTATTGCGAAATTAGTACATAATTTCGCAATTATTGCGAAATTAATCTTTTTATTGCGAAATTAATTCTAGATTTTTATACAATTGCGAAATCTTTCTTATTATTGCGAAATTAATTTTATTTTATTTAAATTCAATTTTTAAACTTATTTTTCCCGCCATTTTTACTCGTTTTTTCTTAATTAATTTTCGTAATTTTAATTTCTCGTCACGCTTTTAAATTCCCGTCATTTATTTTAAATTAGTGTTAGATTTACTTTAACGTCATTTTCATACACGTTTTGCATATTTATTTTAAAACAACCAAAAATATTTGTTTCACCAAAAACATTTGAGTCGTACTTTGAACCGGAAATCAATTCGATTAGACACCGAGAACGAACAATTGAACCAATGCAAATCTCTTACATTAAAATGGCGCTGCTGCCGGCTCTTTTCTTGAAGATTAACGGTTTTTTTGTGAGAGACGCGTTGGCTTTTGGGATCCGTTCACTCGTGAACGTTATTTTTCGTGTCAAAAATTTTCAAAAATCCCAAAAACATTTGAAAAATCTTAAAAAGCATTTCTTTTTCAAAGTTTTTGCACCAAAAATATTCTTCTTGCTTATCTATTTTCTTTATGGATTTTTATGTCCATTGCGTCGGGTGTGGGAGACGATTGTACGGGAACGACTCTTGTCAATGGTGTACATGTGAGCAGTGCGGAAACGATATCAAAGATACACAATTAATACCAGGATTTTGTCCTTTGTGCCACTCACTTAATTCGTCCTTTTTGAACCCACCTACTCTTTCCCCATGCATCTATTGTAGAAGCGATTCTCATTGGCATGTTTCGTGCCCGGTTCAATACCCGTCTGTTCACGGACAAGAACCGGGGTACAATTATGACAATGAAAATAGCTATCCACAAGACGCATCCGACTTTTCTCCTTACCCTTCTGGCCAAAATTGTGGGGGTCCTCATGGTTCTTCTTATTGTCAACCAATGAATTATTATGAGCAAAATCCGTGTCCTCAATTTTCTCCAATGGATTATTACGAACCAAACCCGGTTTTTAATTCTTCTCAACCGATGAACTACTATGAGCCACAACCATGCTATAATTCAGGTTTTCAACACTATGAGCCCCCACATCACACCTTCAATCATCAATCCTCTCAGGGAATTCCTATTGATCAACAACTCACTACTCTGAATGAAGAAAGGCACGCCACTATTTTGAAACTTCAAGAGGCCTTCGTTCAGTCTAAAGAAGCATGGGAAAAAGAGAAAAGACAGCAACAAGAGCAAGTATCTAATCTTAGTGATTATACCCCTCCTCTTGTGCGTCAATACTATTATGATGATGATGATGACGATGAGCCTACTATTTCTTGGAATGATCTTACTGCACAATGTCCTAGTGCAATTGTCATCCCTTCTCTCAATATCCCAAACGAGTCTAAGGATTGTGATACGTTGAATGAGCTTAGTGATGTTGGTCTCGAAAAATTATTGGATGATGAGGTTTGTGACTTACCTGCTATGGAGCCTGAGGACGACGTTGCTCTTGCGGAAGAGGTCGCTCCTAATGACGTCGATTTTTCTCCAAGCTATGAGAAATTCACTTTTGAAATTTCTCAATCTCCACCGGGAGATGCAGACGATAACGATTTATTCTCTCCGGTTTACGAGAAGTTCACCGATGAACATGATCTTGTGGATAAGGTGGAAGATGTGCGCCTTCGCGATAGATTACGGAAAGTTCATCTTCTTATTGCTCAAATCGAAGAGTTGACTTCTCCTCCTCTTTCCGAGTCTTAGCCTCCATCTATTCCTCCCGTTGAAGATAATGACCCATTGCTGGAAGAAATCGACATTCACTCGATGCCTCCAGGTATTGATGATAATGACACTGAGGGGGACATTATTTTTGATAATTTGCTGCAAGAAGGTATTGTCCCAAGTCCCCTCCCGAGCACCTTTCATCCTCCCCTTTAGCCACTATCACGGAGGATGAGTGCTTTGACCCGGGAGGTGACATTGATTATGCTATGATTGATAACAATACGGCTTTGCCGCTTGCTCAGCATCCATTGTCTTTGGGGGAGGACAATGTGCTTACTTTACCCACCCCACCTCCCGTGGATCTTGAATTCACATACTTCTCGTATGTTGAAAGGGTTTTTCTCTCATTCAAGACTTATCCCCCCGCCTCTCCTTTGTTGATGTCAACCGGGAACAAGGACAAGGTCTTTGATCCCGGTATCACATTCGAGGATTCCCCATGGACCATTTAATTCGGGGACGAGTCAGGCTCGTGACTCGGTTAACAAAAACAAGCGCTTTTTGGGAGGCAACCCAATTATCTATCTATTTTCACCATAAGTGTAGGGGGAGCCCCGTTGGTGTTTCTTGCTTTCTTTCTTATCATGTGCAGGGATTAGAGCTTCAAAGACACACTCTTGATGACTTTTGACGAACCGTGATTCCGTGTTCCCTTCTTCCCGGTTCTATCCTAAACTCTTTTCGATTCACTATTTTATATTTCTCAATATTAAAATAGGAATCTCTTTAGTAGTCTCTTTCTTAGCGAAATTTAAACAACGTGCACAATGTCCTAAGTGTAGGGGAGTTTACTTCCACATGCTTAAACATTGAGGACAATATTTATCTTAAGTGTAGGGGGCTTCTATCGAAGTTAAGTGGCCTTTTCCTTGTATTTGTCCTCATTTTAACCTGAAAATTTGATTTTCGACATTTTTCAAAATTTTTAATCTATTTTGGCTTAGTTGTATAGTTGTTTTTACCTTTGTATAGTTATTTTTCCTTCTGTGCTAGAATAAATGTTTAATAAAGTGGTTTTTGTTTTCAAACATTGTGAATCTTTTGACTCAACCCGAGTTTACTTATCTAAGTTACTCTAGCTAGTATCCTTAACATGTTTAAGTCAAGTTTTGCTAGGCTTTTATATAGGGAGCTATAAAACGTGAAAGTCTTAACTTTCACGGGTTAAGAACAAGAACTTTTCGCAAGTTCCTATAATTGATCCTAGAGAGTCGTTTATCAAGGGAACTTTAAAATGCGATTTCTAAACTTGAAAGAGTCTAAGAATTTGCAAGATCCTATAGGCGACTCGAAAACCCAAAACTTTGATTTAATAGGCTAAGCATTACGAGTCTCATTCCTTGAGATTTTAAACTGTGGAGAACGAGAGATGATAGGGTCAATTATAAGTTTGGTATTCTTTCGTGAATTTATGTGAGTTAATTGTAAGCCTATTCTCCCATCGCTTGTTAATAAATTTATCTGCAATAAATAAGGTTGTACGATTTGAAAAGTTACTTAGCTTCTAGCCCAAGATCATTTAAAAGTTGCTCGGTACGGATTAGAGTTCATAGCCAAGGCATAACTTATTGAAGCGGGATGCGAAGATTGGCGAGTCCGAAAAGGCCCTAACAAGGCATGAGGGCTATATTTTGTTGCTAAAGATCCAAAGTGATGTGAAGAATCATTTATCGAAAATCAATATGAAGGATCGAGACACACGACGAAAAGCAAAAACTCCCCAAAAGTCATGGAGAAGTGTATCCGAAAAGACCCTAGCAAGGTATGAGGATAAATAGATCCAAGTCATAAAAGGAGGCGGATCGTTGTATATCAAAGTCCAAAATAAAGATTGGAGAAAAATGAAGAAGTCGTGGTCCAAGTATGAATCTCTCAAAACTTCAAGTGAAGAATTCCATTATGAAGAGAAGACCATAATTTCATGAACGTCTCTCAAGGTTTGAAGTATGAAGTCGCTGCCAAATATCGGTCCGAGAAAGGTCTCAAATCGCGAAGCGAGTTATGCCAAGATATGAACTTTTGGAGGTCCCGAGAAGCAGTTTTAAAAGATTTTGTCTTTTAGCTAACTATTGATTAAATCGTTCACTTTATTTTCAGCCTAAATAACTATCGAAATAAGTCAAACAATGCATCCTCGTGATCATTCAAGACAACAATAAAATATAAGAGATACACCTAGGAATAAGGGAGTCTAAGTGAATAATTGGCCCACATGAGTTCGTGGTAGTTTGCTAACTTATAATAACAATGATCTCGTTTTTAAGCTTGGTTTGGAGAAAGTGAAAACTTGAGGATGATGATCATTCATGACATTTACAAAACCCTAAGGTATGTTTTTGATTTCTTTACTTTGAATGTTTATAATTTTATGTCTCTTTAATAAAGGCCAACGTGGATTGATTATGATGAAGAATGTAAACTTACTTTGTAACTAATGCATTGCATGAGGACATTGCAATGGTCAAGTGTAGGGGATTTGATAGGTGTGAAAACACCCATCCTTTTTACCACTTAATTACAATAATAACCGAGCCAAAACGTGTATTTTATGCCATTTATGTCGGAATTATGCGTGGTTTGTGTTTTTGTTGTGATTTAGGACGAAAAGGTGAAAAGTGGACAAAACACGGCATTCACGGGCTTTTATCGAAGAAAAAGACGAAAGATGAAGTCGAAAGATCAAGAGTGGAAAAAAAGAACGGAAGTCTAAGGCCTATTCTGAAGATTTATCGAAGAAAAAGTCTAAAGACGGAAGTTTAATAAAGCCGAAGAACTCAAGTCTAATTTACGAAGAAATTACAAGACGAGTTCAAACTAATCCCGAGACAAAGTCGAAAAAGTCGAAAAACTTAGAAGACGAAAAGACGAGAAAGAAAGAAAGAAAGGAGGAAGCCACTAATAAGTGTGTAAACACTTATCCTTTTGCCACTAAAATCAAGGAAAAACAAGACCTAATCATGTGTTTTATATCGTAAATATCGGAATTACGCGTGGTTTTGTGTTATTGTGTTTAAATAGGTACAAATGATCAAAAAAAGAGAAAACACGGGATTTCACGATCAAATGTCGAAGAAAAAGTCAAGAAAGAGTCAAAGACAAGATCAAAAGACCAAAAATGTGCAAGATCACGAAAACCGGCTAAGTCAACTTAAATTTGAAGAAAATGATCGAGAAAGCCGATCTCGAGCTCGACTTTAGCGGATTAAATCTTTTTGAAGTTATTGGGCCAAGTGGGTCCCACATCCGGTTAATGGGCTTAAAAGCCCATTTATTGGATTAATACGGATACAGTTTGGAAATCAAGCCCAAAAAGAAAGCCCAATAGTTGGAAATTGTTTGGGACAGCCAAAGCCCATTACATCAATTATTTTGGGACGAATTCAATAAAAGATTGGGCCACAAGCCCATATTGATGAAACGGAGGTATCAAGATTTGCTGGTCAAAAGGTCAACTCTCATCAAAACTCCCTCACATCTTTTTACCACCCACGTGTAATCCCATTTATTTACTTCCCCATACACACCAAATAAATAATCCCCTTTTCCCCACTTTGTTGTTTTGATACAAAACATACAAAATTGTTTTATTGCTCATTCTCTCACCCACCACTTCATCTTCCCCCAAATCTCGCATCTACTCCCAAACCCTAATTTCTTACTGGAACCAATTACCTCACCCAAATTTGGGGGTTTTACCCTCAATGGGTAATTAACACCCAAAGAATTAATTCCCCCCAGTTTTCGGATCAATCCACCAAGCTATGATGATCCTCTCTCTCCTACGTGGCCAAATCCGATTGGCTATGCCACCTCTCCATTTACCAACCCACCAATGAGAAGAAGCCACTTAGGCTGAAAACTAACACAACAAACACATCCTTGTGCCACGGTGGCAATCCGTGTGCACAAGGACGATTCTTAGCCGCAAGATTACAAGAAAAGAAGAGAGAGAAGAAGAAAGATGGAATAAACGGTGGGATTTGGATGCTTATTAATGAAGCCAAGAATTAGGGTTTGTTGGGGTTCCCTATAAAAACCCCCATCTATCATGTAATTTGTACACTTTTTTCTTTATTTAATTTTTCAGTAAAATTAGATTGATAGGTTTTTTTTAAATCTTGTAATTTCTTTTTCCAGTATTTGTAATCTCTTATTTAATTAATGAAAAATTAAAGTTCATTTTAATTCTTGTCTCATTTAAATTTCGAGTACTGTTTCTTTTTTTAATCCGTTTATAAAAAAAATATTGTTATTGTTATTGTTGGTTATTATTTTTATTATAAAAAAAAAAGAAAAAAAATATATAAAGAGAAGTGTAATATATATTTCCCCCACTGGGAAATATAAATAGAGGCTACTGTTCGTTTGCTTATTTGTTATTGTTCGAGACGAAGGAGATTAATTCCATGTTGATGATTATCGGTGGTGTTTGTGGTTCGTTTGTTTTCGGTTCATAAGACGGCTCAGCGCTTGTCTTCTTCCCAACGGATCATCAAAAGGTTCTAATCTCTTATTTAATTTTATTGTTATTATTTAGTTTAATTGTATATGATTTATATTGATTCTGCTTAAGTTATAACTGCTTGGTGATAGAACTGTTTGACTGTTTATTATTATTAGTTTAAATACTTGTTTGGATTTGTTTAGTTATTTGGATTTGCTTATTTAGATTGTTAGAATACTGCTATATGTTTAGTTCGTAGTATAACTTGATCTGCTTATAACGATAGATTGGCTATTTAGTTTTATTTTTGAGTAGTTTAAATTTATTTAGGGTAATTATCTGTTAGTTTGTTTGGATTATCAGCTTATTTAGATCGGTTTAGTAGCTTATTGATTAGGAGCTTATTTGTTATTGTCTTATATTTGTGTTAGCTTATTGTTCGTTTAGCTAGATTATCATATTCAGCTTATTGTGTTTTTATTAGCTTATTTGTATCAGCTTATTTGATATTTAGTCGTTGCTTATTTAGATTTTCAGCTTATATGTTTTTTTTTCCTTGTTAGCTTACTCGGTTTATGCTTATTTGAGTTCAGCTTATTGTCTTATATTTGTTTAGCTTATTTTATTTGCTGCTTATCTGGATTATTTGGTCTCTGCTTATTTTGGCTTAGCTTATTGTCTGTTCATTTTTTATTATTGTATTGCTGCTATTCTCAGACCCAATTGGTCTGAGATATTGTGCTGTCCAAAAAGAAAAAGTTCCAAAAGAAAAAGTATAAAAAATATTAAGCAAATCTGTCTGGGGTGAGATTCGAACCCAAACCCTTCGTATCACAACCATACGTCCCAACCAGTTGAGCTAGCTTACCTTTTGTGTATTGTTTCGAAACGTTAGGTTAATATAGATTAGAAAATTCCTGGCAGTTTATTTTAATTAATATTAGTCTAGTTTATAGTAGATTTCAATTTAATATTTTAATTAAATTTCGTTTTAAATTCAGTTTTATAAAATAAAAATAAAAAGACAAAAAAAAATATTTTTATTTACTTTTTTTTAACTTTAAATTTGTTTCCAATTTATCTAAAATAGATTTACTTTTATTTTTAAATTTAAATTAGTTTAAATATTTTTATTTCAAATTTACTTTCAAATTAGTTTAAATAAATTTACTTTTATTTTTAATTAGTTACATTTAGTTTAAATTTTTAATTAGTTTTATTTTGTTTTCAAATTAGTTTAAATAGTTAAAATTTAGTTTTATTTAATAGTTTCTTCTATTTAATAGCAATTAGTTTTAAAAAATACCAACAAAAATAGATTTTACCAAAAACAAAGTTAAGTTGAAACGTTAAACCGGAAATCAAATTCGAGTCGAATCGAGGAAAAACGAACATTAATTGCATTAAAAAGGACTAAAAATCCTAGTTTCAAATTGGCGCCGCTGCCGCTTCGCTCGTACGATTGATGATTTTTTCGTGAAGACGTTTGGATTTTGGGATCCGTTCATCCTTTGAACGTTACGTTTCTTGCAACAAAATCAAAAACACAAAAAAAAATCAAAAACTTAAAAATACAAAAAATTAAAAAATCACAAAAGCAATTTCTTTCCTAAGAATTGCAACAAAAAAATTAAAAAAAAATACAAAAGTAATACTTTTTCCTAAAAGTATTACACCAAAAATATTACGTATTAATGTTAATTTTTATTTCGATTTCTTTCGATTTCTTTCGATTTTTCTTGTGAATATATATTTTTCTAAAAAATACAAAAAGATTTTTCCTTTTACTATAATATATTACGTAGCACAATAAAATTACCGACTTTTCAAATAAGCCTTAGTTGGGATTTCATCACCTAACTATTGTAGTCGAATCCATAACGAGAAAAAAAGGGCAAAATAGATAAATACTAGTAAGACGTTTGAACTCGACATATACAAACTATAAGGTGGGTATAAGGCGCCGCGCTATAAAAGGCCGTCTAAGGAAAAAGGTTTTTAAGTGCTTTGTGCCACCTTGTTTCCCCGCTTGCTTGTGCGTATATTGAGAGGGACGACCGATTATTGGTTTGCCAACTCAAGTAGTATTTACGTATATATTTTTGTAGATTTTCATATTGCTCATCGAGAGGGAAAATCCTTTTCCTCTCAAAGTCGACCGAGGTCACCTACCTCATTCCAAAGTTTTAATTGTATGCGCACTCGCGCGCATACATACATACCGATTGGTGTACCAAATACTTCTAATTCTTCTAAAAAGAAGAAGAAGAAAAACAAAAAGACCGTCATTAAAGCCGATCCCGAGAATCGAGCTTTCGACAATATGATGGCAACGGATAATCGACCAATGATTGAGATTCTACAATCTCACGTTGAAGGAAACGATGACGCGATTGTGGTGCCAAATATTGGAGCTAATCATTTCGAACTTAAATCGGGTTTTATTCAAATGGTTTCCGCTACACCATTTTTAGGCCGTACTAATGATGACCCACACGCTCATATCAAATGTTTCATCCAATTAGCTAATACCGTCAAATACAATGGGGTGCCCCAAGAGGCCGTTCGCCTCCAACTTTTTCCTTTTTCCCTCGAGGGACAAGCCCGGATTTGGCTTGATAAGGAACCACCCCAAAGTATTACCACATGGATCGACTTAGAGACCAAGTTCATTAACTATTTTTTCCCACCATCACGGACCACTTCCTTAAGGAATGAAATAATCAACTTTGAGCAAAAATATGGGGAAACGTTTAGTGAGTCTTGGGATCGTTTTAAAGATCTTTTGAGAAAATGTCCACAACACGGTTTTACTAAAGTTCATCAAATCAACACGTTTTATAATGGTTTAACTCTAAACGACCAAGACTCACTTAATAGTGCCGCGGGGGGCAATATTCTTGTGAAAACAATGAACGAGGCTTGGGCCATTATTGAGAACAAGGCAAAAGTGAAAACCAAGAGTGTTAGGGCTAATATGGCAAGTGCTAGTACGAGTAATAATGAGAGTGACAAAAGAATCGATAAACTTACTTCGCTTGTTGAAACACTCGCTCTAAAAACCGACGCCCTCACTACACATGTGCATGCCGTGAAAGAAAAACGTGAAACGTGTGAGACTTGTGGTGGACCACATTCGTACTATAATTGTGACAAGGTTACAATGATCAACAAGAAGTTTATGCTTATAATAACAATGAAAGTGATCGGGTTCAATTCAAACCAAATGTTGATGTTAACCATTTGTCTTACAAGTCTAATAACTATTTGGCTCCCCCGGGTTTTGTAGCACCACAAAGACCACCCGCCCAAAATAGGAACCAAGGTCCTCAACGGGGTAATTTTCAAGGAAATACTAATCAACGGGGTTTTAATCAAAATCAAGGGAATTTTCAAGGGCAAAACCAAGGGTTAAATAATCAAGGATATAATAACCAAAGTTTTCATAATCAAGGATTTAATCAAGGTTCTAATCAATATCAAAACCAAGGTTTTCCTAATCAAGGTTATAATCAAATGAACATGCATAATCCTCAAATGGACTTGGTTTTACAAAAATTATCCGACCATGAACGAATCATGAGAGAGATGCAAGAACATAATCGACAAATGCAAGAATCGAACGATAAGAAGTTTTTGACTATGATTCAAACCTTTCGTCCCCAAGGTGCCCTTCCCTCGAACACCGTGACCAATCCTAGGGCTAATGTTAATGTTATCACTACTAGGAGTGGTAAGACCACCGTAGAACCTTCCCCACCTAACCAAGGACCCGAGATTCCTTCTTCTTCGACACAACCTCCTTCTTCTTCCACTTGTGACATACCTCCCGTTATGCATTCGTCTACACCTTATGTTCCACCGATACCCAAATTTTCTACCACACCTTCGGTTCCAAAACCGGTTCCTTCACCTTCTATTTCTACTCGTCCTCCTCCTCCAAAGGATGTGAGTGAGCAATCCACTCCAAAGCCTTCATATCAACCCAATATACCTTATCCCTCAAGGTTGCGGAAAGAGAAATTGAAGAATAAGGATGATATTCAAGTTTCAAACTTCCTAAAAATGTTTAAACAATTGAATTTCAATATCACCTTTGCCGAGGCGCTCGCTCACATGCCTAAGTACGCTAAGATGTTTAAGGGTCTTTTAAGTGATAAGGAAAAGTTGCTTGATATCGCAAATACCCAATTGAATGAGAATTGTTCCGCGGTTCTTTTGAGAAAATTACCGGTTAAGTTAGGAGATCCCGGTCGATTCCTTATTCCTTGTAATTTTCCGGGTGTTGAGAATTGTATGGCCTTGGCGGATCTCGGAGCGAGTATCAATCTTATGCCATTATCTGTGTGGAAACAATTATCTTTACCCGAGCTAGTCCCCACTCGTATGACATTGGAATTAGCTAACCGTACGGTTGCCTATCCGGTGGGGATAGTCGAGGATGTTTTCGTAGGAGTCGACAAATTCACTTTCCCCACCGATTTCGTCGTCGTCGACTATGAAATGGATCCCCGTGTTCCCTTAATTGTAGGACGACCCTTCTTGAGAACCGGGCGTACATTAATCGATGTAGCCGCGGGTGAACTTATCATGAGGGTCGGGGATGACAAAATCGTCTTTAACATGGGTAAACTTTCCAAACTTCCCGATGAGCCCGAATCCGTGAATTTCATCGATGTGCTCGATGAAGCATGCGAAGAATATTTTCACGAGGCTTGTAAGAGCGGGATTTCTCCTTTACCTCATGTTGAGACCGAAGCTTCTATTGCTCCTTCATTGACTCCATTTGGAGAAAGTGACTTAGATGAGTTTGAAGCTAGCTTGGGTCCTCTCGAGATTAACTATGATAATTCTCCCACCAATTGGGATGAAGACATTCGTACTATTGAGAGACTTCTCAATGAGGACAATATTTCTCCACCTACTCCTAAAGAAGTTACAAACGATGATCCTACTTTGACCAAGCCTTCCATTGACAATCCACCGGATTTAGACCTTAAAGATTTACCGTCTCATCTAGAGTACGTTTTCTTAGAGGAGGATAATAAGTTGCCCGTCATTATTGCTAAGGACTTAAAAGAAGATGAAAAATCCCGACTTATCGATGTGCTTAAGAATTATAAGAAAGCAATTGCTTGGAAAATCTCCGACATTCGCGGAATTGATCCTAATTTTTGTACTCATAAAATTCTCATGGAAGATGACTTTAAACCCGAAATCCGAAATCAAAGAAGGGTTAATCCAAAAATTCATGAAGTCATTAAGAAAGAAGTTATCAAACTTCTCGATGCCAGAATGATTTACCCTATCTCGGATTCGCCATGGGTTAGTCCCGTCCATTGTGTGCCTAAGAAAGGCGGAATCACCGTTGTTCCAAACGAAAACAACGAGTTGATTCCTACTCGACTCGTATCGGGTTGGCGAGTTTGCATCGACTATCGTAAACTCAATGATGCCACTCGTAAAAATCATTTCCCTCTTCCTTTCATGGATCAAATGCTCGAGCGTTTAGCGGGTAATGATTTCTATTGCTTCTTAGATGGCTTTTCCGGATATTTTCAAATCCCTATCGATCCAAAAGACCAAGAGAAAACCACATTCACTTGTCCCTATGGAACATTTGCTTACAAAAGAATGCCTTTCGGCTTGTGCAATGCTCCCGGGACTTTCCAAAGGTGTATGATGGCGATATTTCATGACATGGTTGAAGAAACTATGGAAGTCTTTATGGACGATTTCTCGGTCTATGGTGATTCTTTCTCTTCTTGCCTTGCTAATTTAGAACGTATGCTCCAACGATGTGAAGACACTCGTCTCGTTCTTAATTGGGAAAAATGCCATTTCATGGTAAAAGAAGGCATCGTCCTCGGTCACAAAATTTCCAAAGCCGGTATCAAAGTCGACCGTGATAAAGTTGACGTCATTGCTAAGTTACCTCCGCCTACCACCGTCAAAGGAGTTAGAAGTTTTTTAGGCCATGCGGGATTTTATCGACGTTTCATCAAAGATTTCTCGAAAATAGCTCGTCCAATGACTCATCTCTTAGAAAAGGATGCTCCTTTCATCTTCTCTCAAGAATGTCTCGACTCTTTCGAACTTCTTAAAGGTAAATTAACTAAGGCACCGGTCTCAGTCTCTCCAAATTGGGAGTTACCTTTCGAGCTCATGTGCGATGCTAGTGATTTCGCGGTAGGAGCGGTTTTAGGTCAACGAGTTAACAAACATTTCTAACCCATTCATTATGCTAGTAAGACAATGATGGGGGCTCAATTGCATTATACCACTACCGAAAAAGAGCTTTTAGCTGTAGTGTATGCTTTTGAGAAATTCCGCCCCTATCTTGTGCTTTCCACCACCATCGTTTACACCGACCATTCCGCCTTGAAATACTTGTTGACCAAGCAAGATGCTAAACCGAGACTCCTTCGTTGGGTTTTGCTCCTACAAGAATTTAAAATCGAAATTCGTGATAAAAAGGGAGCGGAAAACCTAGCCGCGGATCACCTTAGTAGACTTGAGGATCCTTATCAAGGGGAATCTCCAAATCTAGAGATTAATGAATCCTTTCCCCTTGAGACCTTAATGTCTATTAATTCCAGTCTTGATGATACCCCATTGTTTGCCGACATTGCAAACTATTTGGCGGGTGGGGTTCTTATCGAAGGGTTATCGTCCCAACAAAAGAAAAAATTCTTCAAGGACGTTAAAACGTACTATTAGGACGACCCTTATCTTTTCAAGCAATGTGCGGATTTAATCATTCGTAGATGTGTTGATGGACCGGCGGCTTTACAAATCCCTGAAGCTTGCCATAAAGGACCCACCGGTGGTCACTTTGGTCCTAATTACACCGCTAAAAAAGTGTTCGACTCCGGATTCTATTGGCCCTCCATTTATCATGATTCACATGAAATGGTTAAACATTGTGATGCTTGCCAAAGGCAAGGCAAGATCACACATAAAGATGAGATGCCTCAAAATTTCATCCAAGAATGTGAAATCTTTGACGTATGGGGCATCGACTTTATGGGGCCGTTTCCATCATCGAAGGGAAACAAGTACATCCTCGTAGCCGTTGACTACGTATCAAAATGGGTTGAAGCAAAGGCTTTACCTACTAACGATGTGAGGGTGGTTGTTAACTTCTTGAAAAAATTGTTTGCTCGATTCGGTGTGCCTTGTGCTATTATTAGTGATCGCGGGACTCATTTTTGTAATGATCAATTTGCACGAGTCATGGCTAAGTATGGTGTCAATCACCGACTTTCCACCGCGTATCATCCTCAAACTAATGGACAAGCCGAGGTTTCTAACCGTGGTCATAAGAGAATCTTAGAGCGAACCGTGGGAGAGCATCGTGCCTCATGGGCCGATAAATTAGATGATACTTTGTGGGCTTTCCGTACCGCTTATAAGACACCTATAGGTTGTACCCCTTATCGCCTTGTGTACGGAAAGGCGTGCCACCTCCCCATTGAGTTGGAGCATAAGGCTTATTGGGCCTTGAAATGGTCTAATTTTGATCTTAACAAAGTCGGTGATCATAGGAAAATCCAACTCAATGAACTAAATGAACTTAGGAATGAGGCTTATGAAAATTCATTAATCTACAAAGAGAAGACTAAGCTCATTCATGATTCCAAGATTAAAAACCGAGAGTTCCATGTTGGTGATCAAGTTTTACTATTTAACTCTCGGTTGAAAATCTTTTCTGGTAAACTTAAGAGCCGTTGGTCCGGTCCATTCACCGTGGCCCAAGTCTTCCCTTATGGCACCATTGAGCTATCCCAACCAAATGGGCCCAACTTTAAGGTGAATGGCCAACGGGTTAAGTTGTACTATGGAGAGGACATCTCTCAAGAGATGATTCCATCCCTCTCCACATTTCCCTTGAATTAATTCGGGAAATCGAGTCGAGCTAGAGACTCGTGATAAATAAATCAAGCATCGTATAACTAGGTTATATTTTTACCTTTACCATCCTTTCCACCCTTTTTCACCTTCATCCATTTTCCACCAATAAGTGTAGGGGGAGCCAAGTAGGTTGTTTGTGTGTTGTGATTGTGTTCAGGGACATGTGCTTTGATGATCCACTTTTGGTACTTTTGACATGACCCGTGATCCCGTGTTCCCGTGTACCCGGTTCTATCAAAACTATTGTGATTCATACTTGTATATAAATAAAACGAATAAATGTAATCACTTTAGTTGTACCTTCCTTAGCTCGATTTTAAACAACGTACTCAATGTCCTAAGTGTAGGGGAGTTTATTCTCCCACATGCTTAAACATTAAGGACAATGTTTATATTAAGTGTAGGGGGGACTTTTATCGATTTTTAGTGGGATTTTCCATGAATTTGACCCCTTTTAACCGGAAAATTTTAAAAAAATTTCAACGTTTTTCAAATTTTTGATCTATTTTGGCCTAATAGTATTTTTATTTTCTTTCCTTTTATTATCGCATCATAATAATTTCCATTTCAAGAATAAAGTCAAAAATAGATAAATAAATAAAATGGTTTTAACAAGTTTAGGTATCTTTGATATATTAGGCCCGTCGTGAATATTTTGACTCAACCCGAGTTTACTTATCCAAGTTTACTCTAGCTAGTATCCTTAACCATATGGACCTTAATTGGTTTATTAGGCTAAGAATCCACGAGTCTCATTCCTTGAGATTTTAAATTGTGGAGAACGAGAGATGATAGAGTTAATTATAAGTTCGGTATTCTTTCATTAACTTATGTGAGTTAGTTATGAGCTTTTTCTCCCATCACTTGTTAATAAATATATTTGCAATAAATAAGGTTGTACGATATAAAAGGTTACTTAGCTTCTAGCACAAGATCGTTTAAAAGTTGCTCGGTATTAATTAGAGTTCATAGCCAAGGCATAACTTATTGAAACGGGACGCGAAGATTGGCTTATCCAAAAAGGCCCTCACAAGGCATGAGGATACCCGAGTCCAAAAAGGCCCTCACAAGGCATGAGGATTCACTTTTTGCTAAAGATCCTAAGATGATGTGAAGATCATTAATCCAAACCAATATGAAGGATCAAGACACACGACGAGAAGAAATTACTCCCCTAAAGATCATGGAGAAGTCTATCCAAAAAGATCCTAACAAGGTATGAGGATAAATAGATCCAAGTCCGAAAAGGAGGCGGATCGTTGTATATCAAAATCCTAAATAAAGAAGAGGATAAATGAAGAAGTCGTGGTCAACGTTTGAAGCATCTTTCACTCCTAATAAAGATGTATACCAAAATGAAGAGAAGACCATAATTTCAAGATCGTCTCTCAAGATTTGAAGTTTGAAGTACAAGCCAAATATCGGTCCGAGAAAGGTCTCAAATCATGAAACGAGTTATGCCAAGATATGAACTTTTTGAGGTTTCGAGAAGCAGTTTTAAAATATTTTGTCCTTTAGCTAACTATTGATTAAATCGTCCCACTTTATTTTAGGCCTTAATAAATTATCGAAATAATTCAAAAATGCATCCTCGTGATCATTCAAGACAAAAATAAAATACAAGAGATACACCGTAGGAATAAGGGGGTCTAAGTGATTAACTAAACCACATGAGCAAGTGTTAGTTGTGCTAACTTGTAATAACAATGATCTCGTTTTTAAGCTTGGTATGGGGAACGTGAAACTTGAGGGTGATTAATATTCATGACACCAAAGCCCTAATCTAAGTCTTAGATTTCTTTACGAGTTTCTTCCATCGAATAATTTCCAAGTTAAATAATTGTTATAACTTTTGTCTCCTTTTAAGTTCTTATCTTTTTATCATATTAGTAGTAGTAATAACAAAGGCCGAGACGGATTGATTATGAGAAAAATGTAACTTAATGCTTTATAACTATACATTGCATGGGGTCATTGCAATGGTCAAGTGTAGGGGATTTAATAAGTGTGTAAACACTTATCCTTTTGCCACTAAAATCAAGGAAAAACAAGACCTAATCATGTGTTTTATATCGTAAATATCGGAATTACGCGTGGTTTTGTGTTCTTGTGTTTAAATAGGTACAAATGATCAAAAGAAGAGAAAACACGGGATTTCACGATCAAATGTCGAAGTAAAAGTCAAGAAAGAGTCAAAGACAAGATCAAAAGACCAAAAATGTGCAAGATCACGAAAACCGGCTAAGTCAACTTAAATTTGAAGAAAATGATCAAGAAAGCCGATTTCGAGCTCGACTTTAGCGGATTAAATCTTTTTGATGTTATTGGGCCAAGTGGGTCCCACATCCGGTTAATGGGCTTAAAAGCCCATTTATTGGATTAATACGGATACAGTTTGGAAATCAAGCCCAAAAAGAAAGCCCAATAGTTGGAAATTGTTTGGGACGGCCAAAGCCCATTACATCAATTATTTTGGGATGAATTCAATAAAAGATTGGGCCACAAGCCCTTATTGATGAAAAGGAGGTATCAAGATTTGCTGGTCAAAAGATCAACTCTCATCAAAACTCCCTCACATCTTTTTACCACCCACGTGTAATCCTATTTATTTACTTCCCCATACACACCAAATAAATAATCCCATTTTCCCCACTTTGTTGTTTCGATACAAAACATACGAAATTGTTTTACTGCTCATTCTCTCACCCACCACTTCATCTTCCCCCAAATCTCGCATCTACTCCCAAACCCTAATTTCTTACTGGCACCAATTACCTCACCCAAATTTGGGGGTTTTACCCTCAATGGGTAATTAACACCCAAAGAATTAATTCCCCCCAGTTTTCGGATCAATCCACCAAGCTATGATGATCCTCTCTCTCCTACGTGGCCAAATCCGATTAGCTATGCCACCTCTCCATTTACCAACCCATCAATGAGAAGAAGCCACTTAGGCTGAAAACTAGCACAACAAACACATCCTTGTGCCACGGTGGAAATCCGTGTGCACAAGGACGATTCTTAGCCGCAAGATTGCAAGAAAAGAAGAAAGAGAAGAAGAAAGATGGAATAAACGGTGGGATTTGGATGCTTACTAATGAAGCCAAGAATTAGGGTTTGTTGGGGTTCCCTATAAAAACCCCCATCTATCATGTAATTTGTACACTTTTTTCTTTATTTAATTTTTCAGTAAAATTAGATTGATAGTTTTTTATTAAATCTTGTAATTTCTTTTTCCAGTATTTGTAATCTCTTATTTAATTAATGAAAAATTAAAGTTCATTTTAATTCTTGTCTCATTTAAATTTCGAGTACTGTTTCTTTTTTTAATCCGTTTATAAAAGAAATATTGTTACTGTTATTGTTGGTTATTATTATTATTATAAAAAAATAAAAAAAGAAAAAAAAACTAAAATATAAAGAGAAGTGTAATATATATTTCCCCCACTGGGAAATATAAATAGAGGCTACTGTTTGTTTGCTTATTTGTTACTGTTCGAGACGAAGGAGATTAATTCCATGTTAATGATTATCGGTGGTGTTTGTGGTTCGTTTGTTTTCGGTTCATAAGACGGCTCAGCGCTTGTCTTCTTCCCAACGGATCATCAAAAGGTTCTAATCTCTTATTTAATTTTATTGTTATTATTTAGTTTAATTGTATATTATTTATGTTTGATTCTGCTTAAGTTATAACTGCTTGGTGATAGAACTGTTTGACTGTTTATTATTATTAGTTTAAATACTTGTTTGGATTTGTTTAGTTATTTGGATTTGCTTATTTAGATTGTTAGAATACTGCTATATGTTTAGTTCGTAGTATAACTTGATCTGCTTATAACGATAGATTGGCTATTTAGTTTTATTTTTTAGTAGTTTAAATTTATTTAGGGTAATTATCTGTTAGTTTGTTTGGATTATCAGCTTATTTAGATCGGTTTAGTAGCTTATTGATTAGGAGCTTATTTGTTATTGTCTTATATTTGTGTTAGCTTATTGTTCGTTTAGCTAGATTATCAGATTAAGCTTATTGTGTTTTTATTAGCTTATTTGTATCAGCTTATTTGATATTTAGTCGTTGCTTATTTAGATTTTCAGCTTATATGTTTTTTTCCTTGTTAGCTTACTCGGTTTAAGCTTATTTGAGTTCAGCTTATTGTCTTATATTTGTTTAGCTTATTTTATTTGCTGCTTATCTGGATTATTTGGTCTCTGCTTATTTTGGCTTAGCTTATTGTCTGTTCATTTTTGATTATTGTATTGTTGCTATTCTCAGACCCAATTGGTCTGAGATATTGTGCTGTCCAAAAAGAAAAAGTTCCAAAAAAAAAAGAATAAAAAATATTATGCAAATCTGTCTGGGGTGAGATTCGAACCCCAGACCCTTCGTATCACAACCATAGGTCCCAACCAGTTGAGCTAGCTTACCTTTTGTGTATTGTTTCGAAACGTTAGGTTAATATAGATTAGAAAATTCCTGGCAGTTTATTTTAATTAATATTAGTCTAGTTTATAGTAGATTTCAATTTAATATTTTAATTAAACTTCGTTTTAAATTCAGTTTTTATAAAAAAAAATAAAAAGACAAAAAAAAATATTTTTATTTACTTTTTTTTTAACTTTAAATTTGTTTCCAATTTATTTAAAATAGATTTACTTTTATTTTTAAATTTAAATTAGTTTAAATATTTTTATTTCAAATTTACTTTCAAATTAGTTTAAATAAATTTACTTTTATTTTTAATTAGTTACATTTAGTTTAAATTTTTAATTAGTTTTATTTTGTTTTCAAATTAGTTTAAATAGTTAAAATTTAGTTTTATTTAATAGTTTCTTCTATTTAATAGCAATTAGTTTTAAAAAATACCAACAAAAATAGATTTTACCAAAAGCAAAGTTAAGTTGAAACGTTAAACCGGAAATCAAATTCGAGTCGAATCGAGGAAAAACGAACATTAATTGCATTAAAAAGGACTAAAAATCCTAGTTTCAGCCACCAACCACTCCCCTCTCCTATAAATACCGCCCTCATTTGTTAGAAAAGAGTTAGTTAGTTTAGGAGTAGGAGTAGTGTAGTTTTACTTTCTCTCTCTAGTTTTACTTTCTCTCTCTAAGTTTTTCTTTCAAGTTTTCTTGAATCTTTAACCTTTAATCATGTATTCTTAAATCTTTAATCTTTGCCTTTAATTTCAAGCTTTTTATTAATCTCATTCTACTTTTCTTGTTGGTTTAATCTTAATCTTAATCTTTTTCATCATATTTTTATATAAAATTTTAAATATTTTTAAGTTTCATGGTTTGTTTTTAAGGTTTTATTAAGTTTTATCATTCATCTATTAGTTTTGGTTAGCTTATTGATGTTTTTCTTGGCTTATTATCCTTAAAAATATGAGCTTTTAGTGCTTATTTTCGTCATTTTTCGAGTTCCTACTTTTTAGGAAAATCTGAAAAAATTCGCAACATTGAGAATTTAGTGCAAATTTCGCAACATTCAGAATTTAGTGCAAATTTCGCAACATTGAGAATTTAGTACAAATTCCGCAATTATTGCGAAATTAGTGCAAATTCCGCAACTATTGCGAAATTAGTGCAAATTCCGCAACTATTACGAAATTAGTGCAAATTCCGCAATTATTGCGAAATTAGTGCAAATTCCGCAATTATTGCGAAATTAGTACATAATTTCGCAATTATTGCGAAATTAATCTTTTTATTGCGAAATTAATTCTAGTTTTTTATACAATTGCGAAATCTTTGTTATTATTGCGAAATTAATTGTATTTTATTTAAATTCAATTTTTAAACTTATTTTTCCCGCCATTTTTACTTAGTTTGTTTTAATTGTTTTGTCTTATTTTTACGTCAAGTTATTTTTACTCGTTTTGTCTTAATTAATTTTCGTAATTTTAATTTCTCGTCACGCTTTTAAATTCCCGTCATTTATTTTAAGTTAGTGTTAGATATACTTTAACGTCATTTTCATACACGTTTTGCATATTTATTTTAAAACAACCAAAAATATTTGTTTCACCAAAAACAATTGAGTCGTAATTTGAACCGGAAATCAATTCGATTAGACACCGAGAACGAACAATTGAACCTATGCAAATCTCTTACATTATCCTTCTAAGGAGAAAGGAAAAAGTTGTAAACGGATTACCTCTTGTGGAACACCATTGAATTTGACCGTATTCGTGAGTTGAAGGAACCTTTTGATGTGGTCATGAGGATCATCAATGGTACGCCCCAAGAATGGTTGAGCTGAGACCATTTGAATAAAGCCGGATTCGAGCTTAAAGTTGTTGGCTGCAATCGCGGGTATGACAATAGGATCGTTGTTTCCCTCTACATGTGCTTGCAAAAGTTCAATCATAGGATGATTCTCCGGTAGAGGTTCATTGTTGTTATTATTCATGTTGTTTTGAGGTGGATTATTATTGTTGTTGTGTACACCGGCCATGTCTAAGTTATCGAGAGTCTCGGGCTCTTGATAAGACGTTGATCGAGTGCGCATACACCTGCAAAAGAACTAACAAAGCAGAAATATTTTTGGTTTTTATGGTTTTTCTATTTTTTTTGTATTTTTGAAAATTTTATATTTTTTAGGATTTTTGAAAAAAAAATTTATGATGAAAAAGTAACGTTCACGGTGAACGGATCCCAAAATCCAATTTCTCACAAAAAACCGTTAATCCTTACGAAAAGAGCCGGCATCGGCGCCATTTGATACAAAGATTTTGTATGGTTCGTTCAATTTGATACAAGAGATTTGTATGGGGTTCAATTTAGTTCTCGGTATCTTCTCGAATCGATCACGGTTCAAAGTGGAATAGTTGTTCTTGGTCACTAAAATCGGGTTTGGTTTTCTACTCTACTAAAAAGTATTAAATGCATGAAATGATAAAAGTTTAAGCTAAAAACAATTAATAAAATAAAGCTTGACTTGAATTAAATTTAAACAGTAAAACAGAAACAGTAAATACCCCTTACTAGAAAACAACTGATTCGGACTATTGTGCTTGATCCGGAATAAACTAAACAGCCACCTTCATTCGGAATAATTATGTTGACTAGAAATAGGCTTCATACGGAATAATAAAAAGGAAAAAGCTTGATCCGGAATATATCCTTTATTCGGAATAAATTGCCAAACTCACTCATCCGGAACATATGTTCATTCAGAACATTTCCTTCATCCGGAATAATTAAACAAAAATGCTGATTCGGAATATCCCTTCATCCGGAATATTGATTATTCCGGATAGACACTGATTCGGAACAACTGAATGAATTTTGCTGATTCGGAATATTACTTGATCCGGAATAATCTGTTCGTTCGGAATAAAAATTTGATTCGGAATAAAAAGGAAAATTAACTGATTCGGAAGATTATGCTCATCCGGAATATTTAGGAAAACTCGTTCGGAACATTTAAAAAAAACTGATTCGGAATATTTTAAAAACTTTGACTCGGAATATTTATACTCATCCGGAATAATGATTATTCCGGATGAACAAGCTGATTCGGAACAATTTAAGGAAAACTTTGGTTCGGAATACTCGCTGTTGATCCGGAATCTGGGTAGATTATGAAGATGAAGAACAGGGAAACAATAGCAACTCGATTTTTAACCAAAATCAACAACGTTTTCACCAAAGATTAAACCAAACTAACCATAAATCATTTACTAATGATAAACATCCAACCAAAACAATAAAAACACAAAACCCACTTACTTTTGAAGATCAAACTCAACTAAATAAAACTTAAGACTTTGAATCAAAAAGAGAAAGATGAACAAGATATAATGAAAGATGATAATGATTGATTAAGGTAAAGTAAACAAAAGAGAAGATTAAAAACTTACAAGATCTTTTGATTCAACAAAAATGAAAAATTACCAACACCTTAATGGTGTTGGTTTCCTACGAAAACAAGAAAAAGAAAGACCTGGAAAAAAATGAAAAGCTAGTCTAATGTGTGGGAAGGGATCCTATTTATAGGCCTTCAATTTGGTTGGTGAGTGGGCTTTCTCCCTTTCTTCTTGTCTTCTCGTCTTTTCAGAAAAGTTGACGTTTTCGATTCTGACTCGAGATTTGTCGACGAATAAATTTAACTCGTCTTTTAATTTCTTCGTTTAATAGACTTGAGTTCTTCGACATATGTAAATCTTCCATCTTTGGTCCTTTTCTTCGATAAATCTTAAAATAGGCCCATTGACTTCAAATCTTTTGCATCTCTTGGACTATAGACTTCGTCTTGAGTCTTTTTCTTCGATAAAACCCGTGCAATCCCATGTTTTCTTTAATATTTGTCCGGATGGCTCTGAAAACACAACAAACACACAAACCACACATAATTCCAAACAAATGACATTAAATACGCGTTTTGGTCTTGTTTTAGCAAGAAATAAGTGGTAAAAGGATGGATGTTTTCACACCTATCACATTCCTTTTACATTTCTTTTAAATTCCTTTCAGCATTCCTTTCGGCATTCCTTTTACATTTCTTTTAGCATTCCTTTCAGCATTCCTTTTACATTCCATTTAACATTCCTTTTACATTCCTTTAACATTCCTTTCAGCATTCCTTTTACATTCCTTTTAGCATTCCTTTTACATTCCTTTTACATTCCTTTCAGCATTCCTTTTATATTCCTTTTTACATTCCTTTTACATTCCTTTTACTTATCGCAATTTACATTTTCATTTTAATTAGTTATAGACAGCGACAACCTTTTTATTTTCTACCAAGAACGACTGAGTCGCACTTTCTTCTAATAATCAATTCGAAAAGACTGGAACAACGAACTTTCATACTTAGTGAAATTCTAGTTATTAAATGGTGCCGTTGCCGGCTCTTTTCGTGAAGATTAACGGTTTTCTGTGAGAGACGCGTTGGATTTTGGGATCCGTTCATTCGTGAACGTTTGTTTTCGTGTAAAAAATTTTCAAAAATCCATAAAAAATAAAAAAATTTCAAAAATCCAAAAACATTAAAAAACTTATATAAAGCATTTCTTTTCAAAGTTTTGCAAAGATTTTACTTTTACAAGTACATATATATTTTCTATTTCTTTGGTATCTTTTTCTTTTTCTTTTGTAGAGGTGTTTAAAATGGGGAAGATCACAAACAAATCCAATGGAAGAGAATCAGCGAATATGATTAATGTGCTTGATGATTTTGTCGTCTACAACAATCCTCTTTTTGATTCTTGCTATGATAATCCACTGTTCCAAGATGATGTGGATGATTCTCTCTCCAATTTAGATCCTCCACCGATTCATGAGTCTCCACCGATCTATGATGACTATGATGATGATTCTAGTTCTGATGGGTGATTCTGATTATTTTACTTTTGAGTATCCAGACATGCCAACTTATGATGATTTTGAGGATGTCGATACTCTTTCGAGTGATTCTTCAATTGATGACCTTGCACCTACTTTTGATGAAGATCCTCCACCAACCATGCTTGATCCTACTTTGGATGACTACTCATTTGAGGAAGACTTTGCTACTTTTCTCAACACTTACTTCCCAAATGAGAGTGATTCTCCTCCTTTGGACTTTGATGATTATGGTCTTTATCCTCCTTCGGATATGAAGAAACCCGTTTCAAAGGAGAAGAAGCCGGATGACACCGATATCCGCAGTACTTATGTCTTGACACCTCTCTATCCACCTTCTGAGGATGAGATTGTGAGATTTATGAGCGGATCTTCTTCAAATTCTGCTGAGCCTGAGTGTTATTTTCCCCTAAAGGAAAAGGTGTTCGACCCCGGCATTGCACTTTTTAAGCCATCTCAGTATCCATCTGATGAAATAAAAGGAAAAATCTTTGGAACTTATGGAGATATGCTTGCACTTCACCCTTGCTACCACCGTGCTCAATCGCTGCTTAAGGGAACCTTGCCTACTCTTCTTTGGCTTGCCTTGTTCGCCTTAAGCTTGTGTTATTTGATGGATGAAAACCATGTATTTGATCCCTTTGGATGTTCTTCAAGCTTCTTCCTATGCTAATCAAGGTTGAGTCTGGCTCACGACTCGGTTATCAAAAACAAGCGCTTCTCGGGAGGCAAACCGTAGTATCTATCCTTTTTCTTTGTTTTCATAATAAGTGTAGGGGGAGACCCTAGTATGTGTTTGTTGTTTTCTTTCTTATGATGTGCAGGGATTCGCGCTTTCAAAGATCCATTCTTGATGACTTTTGACGACCCGTGATTCCGTGTTCTCGTCTTCCCGGTTCTATCCTAAACTCTTTTTTATTCACTATTTTATATTTTCCAATATTAAAATAGGAATCTCGTTAGTTGTCTTTTCCTTAGCAAGATTTAAATAACGTGCACAATGTCCTAAGTGTAGGGGAGTTTACTCCCACATGCTTAAACATTGAGGACAACGTTTATATCAAGTGTAAGGGGGACTTCTAATCAAAGTTAAGTGGACTTTTCCATGAAATTGACCTCATTTTAACCGGAAATTCGATTTTTCTACATTTTTCAAAATTTTTAATCAATTTTGGCCTAGTTATAGTTTCCTTAATTTTGTTATTTTATCTTATTGTTCAATAGAATGGTTTTAGCAAGTTTAGATATCTTAGATATATTAGGCCCGTCGTGAATATTTTGACTCAACCCGAGTTTACTTATCCAAGTTTACTCTAGCTAGTATCCTTAACCATGTAGACCTTAATTGGTTTATAAGGCTAAGTATCCACGAGTCTCATTCCTTGAGATTTTAAATTGTGGAGAACGAGAAATCATAGAGTTAGTTATAAGTTTGGTATTCTTTCATTAACTTATGTGAGGTAATTATGATCTTTTTCTCCCATCGCTTGTAAATAAATAAATGCAATAAGTAAGGTCGTACGGTCTGAAAAATTACTTAGCTTCTAGCCCAAGATCGTTTAAAAGTTGCTCGGTATTAATTAGAGTTCATAGCCAAGGCATAACTTATTGAAACGGGACGCGAAGATTGACGAGTCCAAAAAGGCCCTAACAAGGCATGAGGATTCCATTTTGTTGCTAAAGATCCAAGATGATGTGAAAAGCATTATTCCTAAAATCAATATGAAGGATCAAGACACACGACGAAAAGCAATTAACTCCCATAAAGATCATGGAGAAATCTATCCGAAAAGACCCTAACAAGGTATGAGGATAAATCGATCCAAGTCCGAAAAGGAGTCGGATCGTTGTATATCAAAATCCCAAATAAGGATTGAAGAAATAATGAAGAAGCCGTGGTCAACATTTGAAGAATATCTCAACTACCCCAAGTGAAGATATACACTATATAGGAAGAGAAGACCATAATTTCAAGATCGTCTTCTCAAGATTTGAAGTATGAAGAAAATGCCAAATATCGGTCCGAGAAAGGTCTCAAATTGTGAAACGAGTTATGCCAAGATATGAACTTTATGAGATCTCGAGAAGCAGTTTTAAAAGATTTTGTCCTTTAGCTAACTATGGATTAGATTGTCCTACTTTATTTTCGGCCTTAATAAAATATCGAAATAAGTCAACAATGCATCCTCGTGATCATTCAAGACATCAATAAAATATAAGAGTTACCCATAGGAATAAGGGAGTCTAAGTGATTAATTGAACCGCATGAGTAAGTGTTAGTTGTGCTAACTTGTACTAACAATGATCTCGTTTTTAAGCTTAGCATGGGGAACGTGAAACTTGAGGGTGATAAACATTCATGACACCAATGCAAGTCTTAGATTTCTTGACAAGTTTCTTCCTTCTAGCATTTTATTATTTTCTATCTTTTAAATTTACCTTAGTTTCTATTGTTTAATAAAGGCCAAGGTAGGTTGATTATGATGGAGAATGTAAATCTTGCTTTGTCACTAAGCATTGCATGAGGTCATTGCAATGGTCAAGTGTAGGGGATTTAATAAGTGTGAAAACACTTATCCTTGTAGCACTTAATTATACTAATAACCAAGCCAAAACGTGTATTTTATGTCGTAAATGTCGGAATTATGCGTGGTTTGTGTTTTTGTTGTAATTTAGGATCAAGATGTGAAAAGGAAGGAAAACACGGGCTTTCACGGGCTTTTATTGAAGAAAAAGACAAAAGAAGAAGTCAAGAGATCAAGAATGCAAAAAGAACGGAAGTCCAAGACCTTTTTCTGAAGATTTATCGAAGAACAAGTTCAAAGACGAAAGTTTAATAAAGCCAAAGAACTCAAGTCTAATAAATGAAGAAGTTATAAGACGAGTTTAATTAATCCCGAGACAAAGTCGATAAAGACGAAGAACTTAAAAGAAGGAAAGACGTGAAGAAAGAAAGAGGAGGCAACACATGCACCTCCCCAATTTCCTATAAATACCCTCCTAAACACATTTAGGAGGGTTGGTTAGTTTTTAGTTAGTAGTAGTTTTCATTTTCATTTTGTAGGTAATTTTAGAGAGAGAAAGTGAGAGTTTCTCTCACTAGGATCTTAATCTTTTATCTTCCTTTCTTGTTTTTAATCAAATCTTTACTTTTGATAGCTTAATTCTTCTTTTAATCTTAATCTTATTCTACCTTTCTTAGTTTTTATATATTTTTAATCCGAAATTTTTATTATTTTTCTTTAATCTTGATGTTTGATTGATCAAAAAGTTTATTTTTTTATCAATCCTTAAGTTTTCTTACGGAATAAGCTATAAGTTTGACAATCTTATTAGTTTATTTTGTGTTTAGCTTATTTGTTTTTTCTAGTTTTTCTTAAAAAAGGTTTCATCCTTTTAATGTTTATCTTATTAAGTTTGCTTATTTTGTGTTTTTAAAAGTCTTTAAATTCTAGCTTATTAGCTTTTCTTAACAGTGTTTTATTGGGTTTTTAGGCGTGTGCTTATTTGATTAATAGCTTATTAGATTTAGCTTATTTTATACATTCCTTTTACATTCTGATCATCTTGATTGGAAAAGGGTTTTACATTCCTTTTATACATTCCTTTTACATTCCGATCATCTTGATTGGAAAAGGGTTTTACATTCCTTTTACATTCCTTTCAGCATTCCTTTTACATTCCTTTTACATTCCTTTCAGCATTCCTTTTACATTCCTTTCAGCATTCCTTTTACATTCCTTTTATATTCCTTTTACATTCCTTTCAGCATTCCTTTCAGCATTCCATTTACATTCCTTTCAGCTTTCCTTTTGCATTCCTTTTACATTCCTTTTAGCATTCCTTTCAGCATTCCTTTTACATTCCTTTCAGCATTCCTTTTACATTCCTTTTACATTCCTTTCAGCATTCCTTTTACATTCCTTTCAGCATTCCTTTTACATTCCTTTTAACATTCCTTTTACATTCCTCTTACATTCCTTTTACATTCCTTTCAGCATTCCTTTTACATTCCTTTTTACATTCCTTTTACATTCCTTTTACTTATCGCAATTTACATTTTCATTTTACTTAGTTATAGACAGCGACAACCTTTTTATTTTCCACCAAGAACGACTGAGTCGCACTTTCTTCTAATAATCAATTCGAAAAGACTAGAACAACGAACTTTCATACTTAGTGAAATTCCAGTTATTAGGCTTACAAAAAAATGAGTGGCTAGAAAAAAAAAGAAAAAAAAAAAAATAATAATACAAGACTCCCAAGAGGGGCAGTGAAGTGTTAATTAAAGTAACTATTAGGTTCCAATATTACCTTGACGGGTTGCGGGGATTTAATAGTTTCTCCAATCCAATATTACCTTGACGGGTTGCGGGATTGAAGATCCAAAGTCTCAAAAAGGCGGAGGATGTAAATTATTGCGTGAGTTTTATTTTTCTTTCCTTAGCGAGTGTGTAGCTACTTATTAATGCATGACATGAGGATTTTACATATAAGGCGAATGACTTATTATTCTTGAGTCGGACTTATATTAATTGTGAGCGGTTTTTCAAGTAATGGATGAGATACTTAGGATTAAAACCGTGCTTCCTTATTTTTGGATTTTGCATTTCTTATACTTCAAGCTTTAAATAATGACAAATTTTCCCAAAAGCAATTTGCTCAAATAATAACCGGTTCCACATTTAATTGTCATGAATAAGTTGATGCACCTTTTTACTTGTGAATGCAATGATCCCATTTTTAATCTTGGTATGGGGAAAGTGAAACTTTAGGGTGATAAGTGTCCATGGTACCAAAGCCCTAATTCAAGTCATTGATTTCTTTATGAGTTATTTCCATCAAAACCATTTTAAGAAAAATCCAAAAAGATATAAACAGAATTGTTTCTTTTGCATTGCATTGTTCAAAATCAAAATCATGCATCATATAGAATATCATAGTATAATAGCATTCCATATTGGTCAAGGTGGGTTAATTATGAGGAGAATGTAAATTTGTGCTTTAAAATATAGCATTGCATGAGGTCATGGCAATGTTCAAGTGTAAGGGATTTGATATGAGCAAAAACTCATATCAATTAATCAACAAATCACCCTAAAACACAAGGAAAATACCTAACTTTTGTGCTATAAAGTGGAATTATGTGGTATGTTTTGTGTTTGTGTATAAATAGGTAAGAAGGATACATTTTCAAGCTAACAAGAAGAAATCAAGCTTATTTGGATGAAAAAGACAAAGAAGGATCAAAGATGACAAGACTTTGAAGATAAGGGATCTATCTTGACAACACTCCAAAGTTGAAGGACTCAAAGTGTAAATTTGCCAAAGTCAATAAAAAAGTCAAACATGGTCAACTATTCAGTCAACCAAGTCAAAGGGTCAAATATACAAGAATGCAAGTGGAAGGACCAAAATGCCATTAAAATGAAGTCCCTAGCTCATTTGGATATTCTGCCTAAGTTCAAGGGCTAAACTTGCCAAAAATCTACTCAAAATAGACTTAATCCGTGTGAAAGAGTTGAGAGCCAATAAAATTGCAAGGATTATGGGTCACGGATTGCCAGCTATTGATGCCACTTCACCATCTCATTAAAAGCAACAGTAAAATCCCATTTACTTAATTTCATCCAATAGGAGCTTGCCATGCAATAACCAATTTATCCAAAAACGGATTATGATCCGTGTGACCATTTTTCATCCAACCAAAATCTGCCACGTGGCATCTTCTTCAACAACGAGCGCAGAACCATTTTTGAGCTACACTGAATTTCAAGAAAAGATTTCTACATGAAACCTGCTCGTTTTCAAGAGAGGAACACATTGGGAACCTTTAATCAAGCACAAACTCAAAGAATTAAAAACCCCCAATTCATGAAGAATACAAGGATTTTGAATTGGCCAATTCAAGACACCTGGCAGCTTACTATTGGTGGGGATACGTCATCAACCCCACATCACTCTCATTGTTTGTTTATAAATAGGGAATGATCCCTTCATTTTTCATTGTAGCCTAAGTGTGAAATTTTCACACACTTAATTTTTCTCTCTCTCAATCTTAGCTTGTAGCAGTTAGCATAACGACCTCAAGAGTCTGACAAGCTCTTGAGTTAGTTATTGTAGTTGTAACTACTTTACCAGCATTTGTAACTAACTTTCACCTTCAATCAATAAAATTTCCCTCCTTTTGCCTTCAATCTACTATTCATCTTCTTCATTACTGTTACTCTTGTGCTGATATAAGCTACTTGTGATCACCATTGATCATGAGAAGCTATTGTTAAAGATTGTTGCTGTTTACATTTGTTCTGTTCATCCAGTAGCTGTACTTGTTGATTTTGAAGCAGATTAGTGCAATAATGGTGATGATGATGATTTTAGCTGTTGATTAAGTGGTAAATAGTGTTAAGGTGGTGGTTTAACACTATCTAGGAGGCTCAACGCCTACCTACTCCATCAGTGGAGGAGTATGCTTAAAGGTTCTATAGCTTCTGATTTTGGTTCCTCTAAACAGCAAATGCATGTTCAATCTAGCCTTAATCCTACTTGCTGATATGATCAAATGTGTTTAGCTTGTTTGTGAACTGATTTTGATGTTTGGATAGCTTATTGTTAGTTAGATTCTTGTCTACTAGCTTAATCTTGTTACTGATTTCATTATATCAATCATTTTAGCTTGCTTAATACATTTTGAGTCTTAGCCTGTTTTACTGCATGTTATTGGTTCCATTTCACTTCATTTTGGTTATAAAGTTTGATTAGATATCAGATTTACATCAGTTCAACCACTTGCTTAGATTTCTTTCACAAAAAGTCGTTCAAAATCAGTAACTAGTGTTTGGTTAAGGTGTCAAATTGGAGTTCAAGTTTTGTAAGTGGTTAGTTTTTACGCATTTACATTCCTTCAGTCTTAGTAAACAAGTTTTGGTAGTTACAAAGTCAAAGAGTAAGTCAAAAAGGCAATTGGCTATAAAAAAGTATGGGTCAGTTTTAAGCTTAGAAAGTTCATAAACAGTTACTGATTTCATTTGCTTGCCATTTACTCAATTCTTGATGAAAATGTTTCAAACCAGCTCACACTTATCCATTAACATCTGAATATTGAGTGTTCATAAGGATATTATACAGTTTAACATTTCAAGTAAGAAATAAGCATTTTAATAAGTTGTTAAGCAAATGAAAGTTTTTGTAAAAAAAGTCCAATCTGATTTCTCATTCTAGCAATTCTACTTCAGAAACCTTGTAGTTTTATTTCATATTCATGTTTAGATAGTGTTCTTGAGTAGATCTGGAAGTTTTCAAAATTTTAAAAAATTTGGTCAACTTTGGTCAAATAAGCTAGTTTTAGCTTATTTTCATTTTTCTGATTCATTACTTGATCATTTTCATTTTCAAAAGACATTCCAGACTCTCAATGGATTGATAAACAAGATTTAGCAAAAAAAAATCAGTTTGTGTAAGTCTGGCTTATTAGATAGCTTATTTGTGGCTTATCAATATTGGCTTATTTGAGTTTTACTTAGTTTCAAGCTTATTCCTTTTACAAGTCTAAGTAAAATTGGATTTTAAGCTGTTTACAATTGGTTTGAGCTTATTTGGTTCATTGTAGTGCAAGAACGAGCTAATTGATCTTACTAGCCCGTTTTTGTTGAAAAGTTCAATTTATTTGCACAATAGTCCACCAAGCTTGGAACTGTTTTAATTGCTGGCTAAATTTACTTGTTTTTAGGATTTGCTAATATTTAGTCCTTTACTTTTCAAAACTTGTCAAATTCAGTTAGTTAGTTTCACAATTAGTTACATTTTAGTAAGTAGTTTGTTAAAGTTTGCATAGTTAGTCCTCATAGTTTCTAATTTTACCTTTCAAGAATCATAGTTTCAAGCATTTACATTTTTAGCACTTTAATTCCATAGATTTACATTTTTGTCTTTATTCGAATAAAAATTTGGTATTTACTAATTGTTTTACGGATACATAGTTAATATTTTGCACATTTTTACTTGATTGCTCAAATAGACATAGAAAATCCAAATAACCCTATCAACCAAAAACGATCATAAACCCGATTTTGTTAGGACTTTCAATTGGTTAAGAATCGAGAAAACGAACTTCAATATACACAATTTCACGGTGACTGAATTTTTAAATGATCTGATTCACGCGTGGCATAATAGAATGGGTATACCCCTTTCTAAAGGGTACCCTGAATTACTAAGGGAATGGTTTAGAAACATACTGGAGTTATGAGTTCTGACTCATATTATGAGAAAATATTCGTACAACGTGTATCACGACTGGTGTCCTGATATGTGTCTTCCGAAATGATACCTGAGACCTATGTCTTGACTGATGTCTTGACATGTGTTTTAGTGGATGAATTTGGACAAGGCTGAAAATTTTTGGTAACTGCTAGGATTGGCAGACCGGTTAGATTACCTACCTTTGTATTTATGGTCATGTCCGTACCAGAGTTCCGATGGTTATTGACTGTTTAATTATAAGCACAATGGTTGTCACTACTGCTATGTCTGTCAATTATGACTGTCATTTTCATGACCGTGATTCATGTAACTATTATGCTGAGTGGCCGGTTGGGTTCCGGTTCCCACTCATCTGAATGAAAGGTTAGTTGAGTGAAGTGTGACACCTAGCTGAGAAGGTAAAAGTATGGAATGGAATGGTGGTGTCTGATGGTTGAAGTTTTGTCGTAATTTCAAATTTATAGTTTTCGTGCTTGTTCTTTAGAGTCTTTATAATATAAACAGCATCAGCATCTTGAGAAATCTCCAAAGTATCAGCAGCATCAGCATTTGTGAGGTCCTCAAAGTGTTAGCAACAGCAGCATCTGGTAAAATCTTCAACTAACGAGCAGCATCAGCATCTGGTAGAATATCGACAAGTGAAAACGCCTGAGATGTTTAAGGATCGATTAGCGATATCCATGGACTATGGTACCTGGAGTACACTTGGTCTACCGTATATGAAGTACAAAATGAATACTGCACATGGAGCATATCTGAGACACTATACATGGGGTACAGATGGAATACTATACATTACACTAGTAGAAGTTTTATAGGATGATCGATACTGGTGTCGCTTGTCTGACATGATCCAAGAAATGAATTTCTTTAAACGGTAGTAAATTGAACTGAATGAGTAACATGATAGCCTGGTACCACCTGCGTGGACTTAAAGCTGGTTGTATAGAGTTTCAAGAATATGATTAAACAGAATTTCAACAATGGTCAGCATGAAGACAGGACTGATGAAGATCAAACATGATTATTATGAAAACAGGATTTTTACTGTAACCCCTTCTGTATCATAGCATGAAGACATCATCACCTTGCTGAAAACATAATCCTCTTAAGGAGACATGAACTTAGTCAGCATGAAAATGACATTCACGTGAGAGTATAACTTGACTGATATAAATAACATAGAAGAATAATCAACTGAGGGTTAACATCAACTAATGTGGATAGTTATGGTTTAATCCACATTATTCATAGTAGGACGCATGTGACTAAGTATGGGCGATTCTGTTTTGATCCATACTTGTCAAAATTTTCTAAGAACTGTCATGTATATAAATGTACAATCTGGGACTAAATATGGTTGGCTGTAGTGCAATTCATATTTGTCAAGATTTTATGAAATGTCATGATATGACAAAGGTGAACAACTATGTATTGGTTCACAAAACAACATTCGTTTGACAAGCATGGAATTTGATCTGAACATTAGTGAATGTATTTTGGCTGGTTCACCAAGTAATATTCGAATGAAAACATGAATCTGACATGAGTAAGGATGAACGCCTATGGTCAGTTCATCTATAAAAAGTCTGAACGGGCAAGGGTGAACGCCTATGGTCAGTTCACCAAAACGAAAATTCGCTAAAAAGCACCTACGAATAAATATGGCAAGTTATGTACCAACCTTTTACTTAGTCAAAAACTTTAAGAAAACCGACTGAAACTAAAGAAAACTGACTGATAATTGCATGAGAAACATGAAAGATAACAACGCCAAAATCTGGGAAGTTCCTGGTGACTACCCACTAGTCACAGGTCACGTTTTAAAGCCTACAGGTCGAACCTATATCTCTGATACCATAATTGTAACACCCCCCTTGGATAAGTGGACCGTTACATGTATTTATGGCGTGTCATCAAAGCATAAGGTAAATGTCCTAAAACATTAACTGACCATAAAGGAAATACCGGAATCAAACATCGGTAATCCAAACATAAGCTCAAAACATGAAAAGTAAATACTGAAGGAAAGGACTAAACAATGTCCAAATAAGCAGAATAATTTAAGAAGTGCATAAAGTCAGAAGTCTGGATAGCTTCCATCCAAATGCACATTATCTCAGAATCCTAAGAGCGTCCTGGTGTACCTGCCGTTAGAACATGAAAGAGCTACGACTGAGCATAACGCTCAGTGAACGTATAGAATGCATGATAAGAATATACTAAACTTTAAATAATTAATAATTCCTTAATCTAAAAGACTGATATGCGGAGTGTGATGAAAACTGTAGAAAATCAGATAAGTCTGATTTATAAATAATAAAACTGAACTGTTATCTGTTACATCTGAAAACATGCATTTACTGTATTTTAATTGCCAAGAGCTTATATAGGTCATGTGCTGTAACAATTGTTGCATGAATAACTGGAGGGGTGACCTCGTCATGTTGTAGAGGGGTGACCTCTAAATAACTGTGTTGGGTGAAGGGATCAGCTCCAATGTGAAGGATTAAAAGCACACACCACATTCACCTGATAACTGTAAACTGATAAGCCTAGGATACATCCATATGCCCTACTAATAATACTGATAAAATGGCAAAGCTCAACTGATTGGAACGCTGTGGAATATCACTCTCCCGCAAGTGAGTCATGACACCAGTGCCTCAAGTGTCATGGTTACGGTACCTCCGTAACTAGTACTACTGACTGGTCATGCTTGTATATAAGGCTCAAGCAATATCTTAGTTATTAAAATCATTTCAGATAACTTATAACATGTACTGGGGAAAATATTTGGCTGTAGACGGGAAATCCTAATCATGCATAGAAGGGAAGTCCTTACTGAAAGGACGGAAAATCCGTACAATCAATCAAAACGAAAAAGACAAATATTATTAGAGAGATAATAATATCCGTACCTTAGTGATTTAAACCATTATTCTAAATCCGAATCTATTTCCCCGCCAATAATCTGCAGGAGTTATAAAACAAATTACTACTAATCATTAACTAGATTATATCTTAAATCCATTAATATAATTTTTACACTTATACGTTGCATGGCATGTGTACGTCAACCATGTACACCTTAACTTCTCTATTTAGTTTGAAGATATAATCATACTCATTTAGAATTTGAATCGTACCCGATTTGTTTTATAATGAAAGTCGTCTTTTTTTCACGCTCGCATATAGGAAGATTACATAGGCGTGTGGTGCATGAAAGCTTACCTCAATGAAAACGTGAGTAGATCGAACCCATAACAAGATGCAACGATACATGGTCGAAATTTAAAACCACACACAAACATAAACCGATCACGATCTGATCAAACTCAAACCCAAGCGCGGGCTAGTGAACCACCAGCGAACCAACAGAATGGCGTTTCCAAACTCCGGACAACACGATAGATCGAGACGATGCGGTAGATCGACATTGAAGCCAAACAGGAACACCAACACCAGAATATACGAGACATGGTCGAAACCAAAACTGACCCAAAAAGGAATAGCTAGCCGCATACAAGTCACGAACAAAAACCATATCCTATGCATGAGCCAAAATCGCAATTCAACTTTCACCCTTCGTAAACCATACATCTCCAACTGTTTCTTAATGCATCAATAATAATATTGTTTGAGATATGGTAGAACAATACATCGATCTTTATAAAACATGAGTATGAATATATATAGGGTGTTTCACCCTAAGACGTCTTACTAGAAGAAAAACATAAACTATAATTTGAGAAATAATTTACATGTGGCCACTTTAATGTGATATACCGTAAATGTGGGAAACGTTAAATATCATATTTGACTTTCCCATTATGTGAAAACAATGCATGTTTACTACGGTTTCTTTTGCTAAAAAAATCATCCTTAATTTGTTTCTTAAATTGGTCATTAATCATTTTCAAAACATATATTTACAATAACTGGTTTTTAAAATGTCAAACATGAAAGGCACATGTTAATTATTTGTTGCATCATTTAAATAATTTTTAATAATTATACTATTATGTTTAAAAAAATATTATTATACTTAATTTCAGATTTATGGGTTTTACAATAGATTCCACTGCCCCTACTAGGGTATTAGTTGCTAATTTTATACCACTGACTCTTTTTCTCGTAAATTATCCTTCCCAGAGGTTACTCAGCGTAATGCACTGGTCTCAGATAGGGGCGTCAACCCAATAGTACCATTTTTTGAACAAGCGGCTATTCCCAACTCGCAACATCGAGCTAGAAGATAGTTAACGGTTCATGAAATTAGGGACTTCAGCAACTAGGTACTTATACAATTCAAGGCAACAACAGGAAACATTCGGTTCCAAACAATCAATCATGACTTGTGTTCATTTTATATTCAAATAGCATGTATCCCCCTCGCGGGTTTTAAAAATCGTTCAAAACAAGTACACAGCGAGGCTATAGACTCACCTTGAGTAATAGCAATAGCAAGACGATCTTCGACGATAGTTGATGCCCGATAAACACGAAAACCGCAACCTACCAACTAAGGTGCGTTCGTTAATAAATAGACACAAGTAAAATCCATACTTAGTAACACAAAATTTAAACTTACAAAACCATGATCAACTCAAAAGAAAAACCATACAAGTGACACTATTACTTCATTCTAAATGTTTACTCTATTAGACTATTCTTTCGATAAAAATCTGCCGGTACATACCAAATGTACGAGCTCATTTACCCGACTTAAACACGTCAAAAATTTAAGATACTACTCAGAAATCTCACTTACTATCTATAGTAAGTCCTCTTGAAAGTCCATCAAAAGATTTCACTTTTAAAGTTCCCTGCCCGACACATCTTTGAACTACAAAAACCGGACAGTTTTACGACATCGACTCATTTAACAATTTTAATTTCTATAAACGACTCCATCTACAAAACCGACACCTTGGTTTGAATATAGACTCACAACCTAGGGTTTAAACTTTTATATCAGTCCTTGACTCATTTCAAAACACATTCTATAGTCCCTGAGATTTGATCTAAATATTGACAACAACTACATATTGTGCCGATACTCGTCTCCCGGTACACGAATAATCAAACCATCATAAATTCTCGCTCGTTTGGAGGTAGAAGCTCTATTTTATATCAAATAGAAGCTAATAAAATTCTATACAACCCTATCCTATTAGTTAAACAATAATCAAAGAATAAGATTTCCAAAAACAGCCTTTCTCACTGATCTAAAACACATGTTTAAAAATCATACTAAATCAATTTTTCAACCCATTTTACTCAGTCTCCTATCCCTAAAATCACCCTAATATCATCCTAAACAACTCATGAAACCTCTAACACCCTTGAATGATCATTCAAAAATGATCCATTCAAAATTTCAAACATGCAATATTCAAAAATCATTTATAACAATACTAACAACCTTTTTACTTCATGAAAATAGATGAAACCACCATGGATCATATGAAAAAGATGAAACATGGTGCATGTGTATAAAAATTATCCCAAAAGATGCACAATCAAATTTTAAGAATGGGACTTGTATTGTTTTTTAATGGATCAAGCTAAATTTTGAATGAAAAATGGATTATGGTGGTGGTGGAGGTCACAGTAATAAGACGAGAGGGAGAGGGGTGATGATTTTGATGTAGCTAGTTTATGTGTGTGAAAAGATGGTGAGAATTAAGCTTATATATGGTGGTACAAGGGCTTGTTTTGCCAATCTTGCATAGTTTTGGACCAAATTGAAATTAAATAGTTTAAAGGGTATAAAATGTATATTGTCAATTTTGAAAATATTTACGAGACTCGGGTTTCGTAAAATACTTCTCAAAAGTTAAAATGCACTCAAATATGATATTAATATAGTCCCGACGCGACTTAATACGCAATTAAGAATAAAAACGTCAAAAATATAAACATCGAAACAACTAATAATAAAACATAAAATCTCGGGCATCCGTCGATATCGTAATCACTAATAATCCTCGCAATTAGTAAAAAGGTAAAAATAAGATTTCCAACATCGGTTTCAAATTAAACCACCAACCGTCATAGCATTCAAGCTAATAAAAAATTTCAAAAATATTCGTAAAATAATATTAAATAATGAGCTCGGGTTCGGGTTATCACAGTATAGAATAAACTAATATAGAAAAGATAAAGGTTGTACTTATAGATAACAATACAAGCAACCTCTTTCCTACTTTGACATAAAGTAAATCTTTTCCCGCCTCATGAAAACCTTCAGAATACTGAAGTATCTTCAGCATTCTAGAGGAGAACAACATCATTCAGTTTTATATTGTCAAGCCAAACTAAAATGAAAGCTCTTCTTCAGGACTTGTTCTACAGCAACTAGACCGCCTAGTCTTTGAAGCAAAGACTCATTTATCTTATAAGTTCTTTGGAAGAGGAAAGCTGAACATCCTTCAACAAAACATTATTCAGTAGGAATCTTTATTCCTCTGGTCATGCTTCAGAAGAGTCACCTTTCTGCTGCACATGAAACACTTAAGGGGATTTTATATTCAAATCCTAGAGTTGCTTCAGGGTCAGCAAATACTGAGCCAACAACATCATGAAGACAACACATAATGGACCCAATGATGTAATGCACAACCCTTCCCTAGCTGACTCAGGCTTCTCTAAAAAGAAGTTTGTTTTATTGTCATGGAGAAAAACACGACTTTTATTGACTTTCTCATTCCGAGATAGTTGATATTGAATAGGTGGCATCTGCTCTAGCCTGCGATCACCAAAAGTGCACAAATCGAGTCTAGAGCCAAGAGATCAAACAAATGTCGTTAGGACACACTACATGATAAAGAAGAGAGTCCTACGCTATATCCTTACGATATTACTAGAACACTCAGAGTGATACTCATTAGTATTCATAATGATGAGTGGAAATCCTTCAAGTGTTAACATCAAACAGCACTACGGTAGGTCATGTGTAAGATTCTTTATGAATTGAACATGTGTAAAACAGAAAAGCGACACTGGTTTGATTCTGAATTGATTCAAACTCGTTTCAGGTTCTACGCAATATCTTTATGGTCTTGCCAGAACATTCAGAGTGATATTGATTAATACTCACAGTGACAAATTGAAATCCTTCTAGCGTCAACCTCAAACAGCGCTACGGTAGGTGATTTGCGAGATTCTTTATGAATCGAGCGCGTGTCAGCTGAAAAGCAACAATGGTAAGATTCTTTATGAATCAAACTTGTTTCCGGAACTTGAATTGACGACTCTCATCCAATTGATTCACTTTAAGTTCGCAATCTTGCTTTCAGACAGTCGATTAAAGAGAACGGCTAGTACACCCGTGAAATCCTGTCAAGGAGGTTCCTAATTGAATCTACCTAATCACAGGTACGGTATTTAATATCGTGTAACGGTCTTCACCGACCGGAAGTAAAACGCTACCGATTTAGGACGAATGTCAAAGCTATTCAGTCCGTGTCTATATTTTGTCTCGAAAAGGTGGCGTCATGGTGTACTCAGCAAGGTTGAAGGTTAAAAACCACATACTCGTGCTTAAAGACATATCCAAGAGTCAAGAAAGCTAAAGACTTTCGCAACTCTGATGTCCAGAATCTTCCTTAACAATTAATGTAGAGGATTAATCTCTCTTCAAAGGAGATTGTCAGCAAGCTTTCAAGATGGTGCATAGTGTGATCATGTGGATGAAGACACAAGATCACAAGATGGCAAAGACAAGTCAAGGATGGTGACCAACAAGAATGAAGAAGTCATTTTGAAAATATCAATACTAAAGATTAATTATCTCCATAAATACTCGCATGTCGTAGAGGAATGACCTCTCAGTGAGTGAGATGTTAGTCTTAAAATATTGTATCATCAACAATGACTCGATCATAGATTTAAAGATCTCAAGATTAAAGACAAAGTCGAAAGACAATGACAAAGGCTCAATGATCACATCATGAAGTTACAAGACTACTATTACACGTTCTCGACTCATTTATGGCGAGATTAGTAATATCTATAAATCTCCAAACGTCGAAGAGGAATGACCTCTCATTGGAGGAGATTGTTAGCGTCAAAATATTGAGTCAAACAAGAATGATCGGTCGTAGGTTAAATATGTATCATTTATTAGAATGTTGTAATAGGTTGTAGTATAGTCATAACAATACGGGATTGATGACTAGCTTAAAAGGCCTATTTTAAGGTAAGCATCCCAAAATAAGGTTGTGTGTCAAATTAGAGCTTATGGCATTGGTTTATAGCTTAATGGGCCAAAAAGCCCATTAAGAATAAGTTGTTGTATATTTAAGCTGTGTATGCTCATATTCAGCTTTTGGGCCTTCAGAGTTTTGTATTTACAATCGGATTATAAGTCAGACTGGTGATTTTCAGCTTATTTGGTTAAGGTTGACCTTATTGGGCCAAAAAGCCCATTTCATTGGACTGTTCTTTATTATATACCATTTGGGAGCCCATTAGGGGTATTTTGGTAATTTCACTTCCATTTTCTGTTTATTTAGGTTAAAATAAACTAGTTTGCAAGTTTTTAGAAATTTTTATAATTTTTGGATTCTTAATATTATTTTAATAATATTTTATTATTAAATTTAGTTTTTAATATTTTTGCAACTTTTACATTTTTCCTATGTCAAATACAATAATTTAGGATTTTTAAAACTCTTAGATTAATTTTCTCATCATTTTATTAATTTTTAGAACTATTTTAATATTTTAATAGTTTTTAATCATTTAAAAATAGTTTTCATTAGTTTAAAATTTCATAAAAATAGTATCTAGTCTTATTAAGTCATTTTAGAGGTTTACAAGGTGAAGAATCTTTATTTGGGCTTTTTATTAATTATTTGGATTTTTAGTGCTTTAATTAGCATTTAAAAATTAATATTTAATTAATTAAAAGGTTTGAAAAAGTTTTGATCATTTGTAAACTCTTAGTTTATTTTTAGCTATTTTTGGTAATTTTTTGGGAATTTTTAGAATTAACTTTTATTTTGTCGCTTTTTACGGTTTTTCGTTTTGTCGTCGTAGTATAATTTTAACGTATCCGTCATTCTCGTTTCTCATCTTTTCTTTCTCATATTAATCCAAAATCATTACGAGTTATTCACACACATATACCTCCTTGGGAAACAAACTTTCACCTTTGGGTCATTAGTACACGGTTTTCCTAAACCGTCGTATTTAATACTTACCGCTATTTACGCTCTTTTGTTTTTCTTAAAGCAAAGGTAGTGTAAAATACCACAATCATTTTGGCACCGCTGCCGGGGAGGTGTGTCGTGATTAATTTGTTCATTTTGTTTTTAATATCCAACCATAAATAGTATTTGTATTAGTAGAACTCTACTAATACGTATTATCGGTTTTTTCGTTTTTCTTGTGAAATATTATTACTATATTGTATAAGTATCACAACAAATTCAAAATATCTCCAAAAGTGTGAAAGAACAACCTTAATTGGGATTTTATCTCTTAATTATTGTATTTGAATCTCAAACAAAAAGAAAAAGGCAAAAATAGATAAATACTTTCGTGAAGCTCGATTTTGAAAAATACAAATTATAAGGTGAATAGATAGGCAACGTGCTATAAAAGGACGTTAAAGGGAAGCTAGGTACTAAAGTGCTTCGTGCTACCTCATTCCCCACGTTCACTTGTGAGTATTTGAGATTGAAGGCTGATCGAGCGTTTTGCCGCCCAAAGTATTATTACGTATCATATATATTTGCTTGGTTTCTTTGTGATTAAACCCTCTTGAACAAATTTGGTTTTCACCAAAGTTCTAAATTCAATCGAAGGCGTTCACTCCACGTGATCGTTTTCATTCTTTTGAGGCTTCTTTAATCAAGAGTTTGATTCGAGGAGAGATTTGGTAGATTGTTGTCTACGAATACACACAAAATCCAAAAAAAAATTAAAAACAATCAAAAACACAAAAAAATTGAAAATTCACAAAACACCCAAAAGAATCTTCTTTGCTCACCACTACATTCAACGTCACGTTTATGCAAACTTGTAATCAAGCAAAACGAGCTCGCAAACGTCTTCAAAACCAAGGAAATTTAATTGAAGAAGAAACTCCAATTGTTGAACCCGTTGTAGAACCAATAGTCACTATGGCTAATCGTACTATGATGGAGTTGCTTCAAGAACCCACCGAGGGTTTTGGAGAAGCTATTGTGATTCCCGCCATCCTTGCGGAGAATTTCGAGATTAAGACGGGTTTAATGTCGATGTTACAGGCAAACAAGTTTCAAGGTCATGAGAAAGATAACCCACATTATCACATAAGGAATTTCATAAGCAAGTTTAAGGATATCCGCATGACGCCATTAAGATGATGTTGTTTCCATACTCGTTGGATGGACCCGCAAAAATTTGGCTCGATAAAGAACCGCCAAATTCGATTTTGACATGGGTGATCTCGTTTCTAAGTTTGTGAACCAATTTTTCCCCCATCTAAAACAACACATTTAAAAAAAAATGAGATTTCAAGGTTTACACAACGTAATATTGAGAGTTTTTCAATGGCATGGGAACGATTTAAGGAAATGTTACATGAATGTCTACACCATGATTTTTTGGAATTGCATCAAATTGATACTTTTTATAATGGGCTTAATGATCATGAACGAGATTATTTGAATGCCGCCGCGGGTGGTAATTTTTTTGGCAAAACGACCGATGAGGATTTAAAGATTATCGAGAATAGATCTAAGGTTTATAACCCTCGTAACACACCGAGTGTTGCCAATATGTGTTCATCGTCATCGTCTCGTAACATGAATGCCTTACATGATGAAGCAAATGAGGAAAATCGGTTTTTCGATAGATTTTTTACGCTTATGACACATTGGAAAGCACAAGATGCTTTGAATTTCGCATCGGTTAAGCGGTTGAATAGAGTTGTTTATCTTGTGGTGGAGCTCATGATCTTTCCGAGTGCATTACCGTCAATGGTAACACTTCGAGTGCTTACGTAGAAACGGGAACTTCCAACCAAAACGAACAAGGTTCCCGCCCAAATCAAGCTCCCCAAAATCAAAATGCTAACAACTATCGAAACAACAATCAAAATGGTGGTTATCAAGGCAATCAACGTAACTACAACTAGGGTAATTACCAAAGTGGGAATGGGCAAGCTCCAAATCAAAACCAAAACCGTGATTTTCAAAACACTACACAAGGTTTTCAAAATGCTCACACTAAAAATCTTAATGGAGAACTTTTGGATAATGCAAAAGCAAACGATGCTAAGTTTGATAACATGCAACGTGAGATGATTAGCTTAAGATCCGAGTTGAAAAACGAGCTTAAAACGAACTTGCTAATGAACTGAAAACTCATGCTAATAAAATGGAAGGAAACGCTCAACGTCTTCAACAAAATCAACAAAAGATGGAACAAGGTCAACATGAGATTAAGCAAGAGTTGTTAAAAGCGGATTTAAGGCAATCAAAATTTGAAGATCGCATGGCTAAAATGTTTGAAGCAATCATGTGTAAGACCTCTTCCTCGGGTGGTCTTCCTAGTGATACCATTGCAAACCCGAATGGAGAAATGAAGGTTATTACTACTCGTAGTGGTAAAACTTTCAAGGAACCAATCTCTCGTCCTAGTACTTCTACAGAGAAGGAAATCGAGAAAGAGCCCGAGGTGATGGTCTAAAAGGAGCATATCATAAGCCCACGAAGTACCGCTCATACCACACCTACGGTTGAACCAATACCAATTATAGAACCCGAGATTCCAAGGCCGTTGCCTATGCCCCAACCCACACCACCCTTACCTTACCCATCGATACGAAACAAAGAGAAAATGAAAGAACGTAACCAACAACAAATCGAGTTTTTCTATAAAAATGTTTCAATAAGTTCATTTTGATGTGAGTTTAGCCGACGCGTTGTTATACATGCCTCGTTTCGCTTCCACTTTCAAAGGTATGATGAATGATAAGGAGAAGCTTTCAAAGCTATCTAATTGTTCTTCGATTTATCTTAATCGAATACCAGAAAAAGTTGGTGACCCCGAGAAGTTTCTCAATCCTTGTGATATACAAGATATGAAAGAATGCCTCGCCTTGGCCGATCTTGGTGCGAGCATTAACTTGATGTCATTTTCCATTTGGAAATCGCTTTCGCTTCCAGCTCTTACTCCTTCGAACATGTCTATCTAGATGGCTGATCAGTCTCCGATTTTAGCATGTGGAGTAGCCGAGGATGTTTTCGTGAAAGTGGTGAAGTTCTACTATCCCGTTGATTTTATAGTAGTTGACATCCCCGCGAATCCTCAAGTTCCTCTAATTTTAGGTCATCCATTTTTAGACACCTCGAGATCACTTATCGACGTTCATGCAAGAACTATTACTTTGAGATTCAACAAAGAGGAACTTGTTATAAACGCTACTCAAAACTCGACACCTTCTCATGTTTATGCAATTACTACCATCAATTACATTGACTTAGTTGATGTGGTTTGCGATGAGTTTTCACAAGAAGTGTTAGGTTTTTCCGATAGTTCCTCATGTGGCAATCCCACTATTTTGGATCCGATTCTTGCTAATTCTACACCAAATCTTGCTTCATTCCAAGGAGGCGATTTTACTTCAAATGAAATCGACAATGGAGATGAGGTGATTATTGGTAATGATACTCTTATTCCACCATTTCTTTCGCCGATAGAAGTTATGAGTGTTGACCAAAAATCTTCGATCGAGGAACCGCCAATCCTTGAATTGAAAGATCTTCCAGCTCACCTGAATACGCATTATTGGAAGGTGATGACAAGTTTCTGGTTATTATTGCAAAAGATCTTGCTAATGATGAAAAAACCGCACTTTTGAAAGTTCTTAAAGCTCATAAAGGGACAATTGCGTGGAAAATTTCCGACATTAAGGGTATTGACCCAAAATTTTGTACTCACAAGATTTTAATGGAGGAGGACTACAAACCCGGAATTCAAAGTCAAATAAGGGTAAACCCTAAAATTCATGATGTCATCAAAAAGGAAGTCTTAAAACTTCTTGACGCGGGAATGATTTATCCTATCTCCGATAGCCCGTGGGTGAGCCCAATCCATTTTGTCCCTAAGAAGGGAGGAATGACCGTTGTACCCAATGAAAACAACGAGTTAATTCTCACTCGTTTTGTGACCGGTTGGAGGGTGTGTATTGACTACCGAAAGTTAAATGACGCCACTCGAAAAGACCACTTTCCCTTGCCCTTCATGGATCAAATGTTGGAGCAACTTGTGGTAAATGAATTCTATTGATTTTTAGATGGTTTTTCTGGTTACTTTCAAATCCTTATCGACCCTCGTGATCAAGAGAAAACTATTTTTACGTGTCCTTATGGAACGTTTGCTTAGCGTATAATGCCTTTCGGACATTACAATGCACCGGGTACGTTTCAACGGTGTATGATGGCTATTCTTCATGATATGATCGAGAAGTCGATGGAAGTATTTATGGATGACTTTTCGGTGTTTGGTGATTCGTTCACGTCGTGTTTATCTAATCCCCTCGATAAAATGTTAAAACGTTGTGAAGAAACCAACCTTGTGCTTAATTGGGAAAAATGTCATTTTATGTGTAAACAAGGAATCGTCTTAGGACACATGGTCTCGAAAGCGGAGATTGAGGTCGATAAAGCTAAGATAGACGTCATCGCCAAGTTACCTCATCCCAAAACCGTCAAGGGAGTTAGGAGTTTCCTAGGCCACGCGGGCTTTTATCGTCGTTTCATCAAAGACTTTTCGGAAATTTCTCGATCTATGACACACCTTCTCGAGAAGGATGCTTCTTTTAATATCAATGAGGAGTTTGTTAGAGCTTTCGAAACTCTTAAAAGGAAACTTACCGAAGCTCCCATTCTTGTTGCTCCTAATTGGGAATTACCCTTTGAAATCATATGCGATGCAAGTGATTATGCAATAGGGGCCGTCTTAGGGCAACGTTATGAAAAGTACTTCCGTCCTCTCTATTATGCTAGCAAGACAATGACCGAGGGTCAATTTAAGTACACCACAACAGAAAAGGAATTCCTTGCCGTGGTCAATGCTTTTGAGAAATTCCGACCTTATCTCGTCTTGACTAAAAGCATCCTGTATAAGGACCATTCGACTATCAAGTATCTCTTAGCTAAGCAAGATGCTAAGCCGAGATTGCTTTGTTAGATGCTCCTCCTCCAAGAATTTGATGTCACCGTGCTTGACAAAAAAGGAGTCGAGACTCTAGCGGTCAATCATCTCTCTCGTCTAGAAGATCCTCACAAAGATGTTTTCAAGAACAAGGAAATTACCGAAACATTTCCTCTCGAGACTCTCGGTGCAGTGAATTCTAAAGACAACACCCCATGGTTTGCCGACATTGCAAATTACTATGCGGGGAACTTCATAATCAAGGGTATGACGACACAACAAAAGAGAAATATCTTTCGTGACGTCAAGTTCTATTTTTGGGACGACCCTTATCTCTTTCGGGTTTGTGCGGATCAACTCGTTCGACGTTGTGTATTTGGTACCGAAGCTTCTAACATCCTTAGAGCTTGTCACGAAGGACCCACGGGTGGTCACCACGATGCTAATCTCACGACTAAGAAAGTGTTCGATGCCGACTTCTTTTGGCCTACGATCTATCGTGATGCACACGCACTTGTGAAGTCGTGTGATTCTTGCCAACGCCAAGGAAAATCGTCGTAAAAGGATGAAATGCCGCAAAACATAATTAAAGTGTGTGAGATATTCGACATTTGGGGCATTGACTTTATGGGGCCGTTCCCATCGTCTCATGGAAACAAGTATATCCTCGTCGACGTCGACTACCTTTCTAAGTGGGTGGAAGCTAAGGCTTTACCTACGAATGATGCTCGTGTGGTAGTGAAGTTTTTGAAGCAACTATTCTCTCGGTTTGGAACCCCTCGTGCTATTATAAGTGATCGTGGAACCCATTTTTGTAATGACCAATTCGAAAAGGTTCTAAAGAAATATGGAGTTACACATCGTCTTTTTCCGGCTTATCACCCGCAAACGAGTGGGCAAGTCGAGGTTTCAAACCGAGCATTGAAGAGGATTTTAGAAAGGTCGATTGGAGAAAACTGTGCTTCATGGTCCGACAAACTCGATGGCGCTTTATGGGCCTTTCGGACCGCTTATAAAACACTTATTGGTTGTACTCCTTATAAGTTGTTCTATGGAAAGAATTGTTATTTGCCTACTGAGTTAGAGCATAAGGCATATTGGGCCCTAAAGCATGTAAATTATGATTTGAAGACCGCGGGAGATCATCGGAAAATACAACTAAATGAATTGGATGAATTAAGAGATAATGCTTATGAAAATTCATTGATTTTTAAGGAAAAGACTAAAAAGTTTCATGATTCAAAGATTAAAAACTGGGTTTTTAACGTTGGTGATCAAGTGTTACTTTTTAACTCTCGTTTGAAGATGTTTTTCGGGAAATTGAAATCTCGTTGGTCGGGTCTGTTCACTATAACACGAGTGTTTCCTTATGGGACCATCGAGCTAGCTCAAAATGATGGACCTAACTTCAAGGTGAATGGACATAGGCTTAAGCACTATTTCGGTGAGGAAGTCCCTTCGTTGGATGATCTCGACCAAGTCACCTTCCCCAATGATAATTAGCATTGAGGGGATCAAGTCGAGCTCATGACTCGATAATAAAAAACGAGGTACCTCGTGGGGGAGATCCCATGCTTATCCATTGTACATATTATCGATTTCTAATGTAGTTAATGAGAGGGTATTTGTGCCCTTCTAACTCGTTGTCTCGTGGTTGTTTGTGAATGTGTTATATAAATCATCATCATCGCCACGATTGAAGACACTCGTGTTCATTTACGTGAGCCTCAATCGTTTGCTTGAAGAGTTTTTCACGAATCCATGACATATCATTTATTGTTCTAACAATTATCTTTTAGCATAATTAATAATCGGCTTTAGATATATTGTTGATCACCATTTCCATGCTACATCCTAAGCATTCGACTCTTCGTATCTAGTATGGGGGTGTTCCACATTTAGACTCGAAACATTGAGGACAATGTCTAATTTTAGTATGGAGGTGTGAATAGATACTTGCCTTGCTACGCCCTCACATTTTCCAACTTTCAACGTTTTGTTTTGTTTTATTGCTAATAAGGCTAAAAATGGCCAAATTTTAAAAATTTTCTTAGTTTTCATAAGTGTTTTTAAGACACGAATGTATATTTTCCGATGGGTAGAATAAGAGTTAATTTTTTACTTGATGGGCATTTGGAGGCCTTTAAATTCCTTAACCCGATCGAATCAAGTTTTACTAGACTTTTATATAGGGAACTTTGAAACGCGAAAGTTTTAGCTCATACGGGTTAAGAACAAGAACTTTTCGCAAGTTCCTATTATTGATCCTAGAAAGTCACTTATCAAGGGAACTTTAAAAATGCATTCTCTAAACTTGAAAAAGTCTAAGAAAGTGCAAGATCCTATAGGTGGCTTGAAAACCTAAAACTTCAATTTGATATAGTCTTAATGAAGCTAATCCAAATTTGGCTTAATTTTCGCTTGCATGGCTAAGTATTCACGAGTCTTTTTAATTAGAGGTCTTTAAATAGTGAAGAACGAGAAGTGATAGAGTTAGACAAGTTATCATACTAAACGTAGAACATGAAAATGTTCTTTCAAACACTCATATGTTTTTAATTGTGGCTTTTTCTCCTATAAGATCATTGCATTAGGAATAAAAATAATTGCAATAAGTAAGGTCGTACGATTTGAAAGGTTACTTAGCTTCTAGCACAAGATTGTTTAAAAGTTGCTCGGGGTTGAATAGAGTTCATAGCCAAGGCATAACTTATTGAAGCGGGATGCAAAGATTGATGATGATCCAAAAAGGCCCTAACAAGGCATGAGGAGCTCTATTTTGTTGCTAAAGATCCAAGATGATGTGAAGTATCATTATTCCAAAATCACTATGAAGGATCGAGACACACGATGAAAAGCAATTACTCCCCTAAAGATCATGGAGAAAGTCCATCCAAAAAGACCCTTACAAGGTATGAGGATAAATATATCCAAGTCTTAAACGGAGGTGGATCGTTGTATATCAAAATCCAAAATACATATTGAAGAAAAATGATGAAGTCGTGGTCCAAGTATGAAGAATCTCTCAAAAATGTCAAGTGAAGAAATTCCAAAATATGAAGAGAAGACCATAATTTCAAGAACGTCTTCCGAAGATTCGAAGTATGAAGTACATGCCAAATATCGGTCCGAGAAAGGCCTCAAATCGTGAAACAAGTTATGCCAAGATATGAACTTAAGGAGATACACGAGAAGCCGTTTTAAAAGATTTTATCCTTTAGCTAACTATCGATTAAATCGTGCTACTTTATTTTCGGACTAATAAAAACTCAAATAAGTCAATATAAATCACTTATGATCCATGACAAATAGTTAAAAAATTCTAGAAAACTTTTCTTTTTATAATAACTAGGATTGTAGGGAGAAAAAGTTTTACACAATTTGGACGTATGAGTAGTGTGAGCATTGTGACTTGTACCAACAACGATCTCGTTTTTGCACTTAGCATGGAATGCATGACAATCAAGGATGACATACTTTACTCTATGAGGCATTCACTTGTTTTTATTCATTGACCCTAAAAGTCACTTTTGTGATGAAAATCATACATTATGTCTTTACACATCTTCGTAGTATTGTAGCAAGTTTTACTTTTCAATAAAGGGTAATAAAATTAAATTTTGGAGATGCTTAGATACTTTATTCTAGCATTGCGTGAGGGCACGACAATGGTTTAGTATGGGGGAGTGATGAGATGGCCTTTATACATGATCTCATCGTTCTTTTTGGGCTTTAAATGCATAAAATGTCATCAAAATACCATATATATGCTTGTGTTTGTTAACTTGTGTATTTTTGGTATGGATATCATGAAAAAGACAAAAAATGACAAGAAACAAGGAAATACGAACACGAGAAACGAAGCCGCACAATGAACCGGGCCCTAGTTTGTGATTTCTTATAGAAAAAACCCTTGAAGACTTGAATATGTACAAGAATGATCCCTCATCAATGAAGAAATGACACTTAATACCCTTGTATATTCATAATTACAAGTTTGGTCCCTTAAGTTTGTCAAAATGACGAAAAAGTCCTTCAACTTTGAAGATTTGGCAAGTTTAGTCCCTCAACAAATCTAAATTGTCAACAAAGGTCCCTCATGAAGTCAAACTTACAATAAAGACCCTTAAAGTTCAATAATATTACACATTTAGTCCTTTTAAAATGGATTAAAGATCAAAAGGAATGATGTTGTAAATATGCCAAAGATAAAAGGAATGATGTTGTAAATATGCCGAAGTTATATAAGCCCTAGATCCCTTTTTGAAAACATTTTTGTGGCCAAACTATGAAATCTAAAACTTCAATTACAAAGGAAAACGGGTTTGCAAGGTTGAAAGACTTTGTTTACAAGTTTTCCCAAAGTCTAAGGACCAAAAGAGACCACTGAAACATTTGAAAACAAAAAATGCGCCAAACACTTACCTTTTCCCCTAATTTTGGATCAACAGAGTTACTATTCACCATTCATCTACCCAGATTTTACTTTTATAAAACAAAGGGTAAAATGAAATTACCCTAACCCACAACTAATTCCCCCTCCCACGCTTCAATCCCACGCTTAACATCTCACACCACTTCACTAAGGACCCCACCCCCAATTCCCTTTCAACCAATCTGAGAACACCCTCCTCTCCAAGCAAAGCCAGGTGGCAAGATCAACGTTCTACACTCCTTACTTGGCCCCAAATAAAAAATGAACGTCTAAGATTCATTTGGACAGCTCACAACATCAAACGCGTCTAGAAGACTCAAGGGCAAAACTGAGATTTTATAGCTAGGGTTTTCATGTATTTTTTCCATTCTAGAATCGTCTATTGTACTCTATAAAAAGAGCCTCAACTTGTGAGTAGCCCTTTGTTCCAGATTTTAGCTTAAATCTTTTTAATTCCTTTTTATAGATATAAAGTTGGTATTTGCTAAGAAAATTGTAATTCCGTTTATGTTTTTATAAAAGTTGGTGTTTGATAAGCTATGATCTGAGTTCCATTTATCTGTTTGTTGAGTTTTGAGGAAAGGTTTTATTGTTTAAAATCCTTGTTTTCAAAAATCAGTCATTATTTGGTTCACCCTTGTTTTTGTTGATCTTAGCAGGTACAAGGAAGCTAGTGGTTGTTCTGCTACCACTTAAGCTCAAACAATCCAAAGCATGGATGTATGTTTTTGAGGTGCACATCTCTAAACTCTTTTTACTTTTCTGAATATTGCATGCTATGTGATTGAAACTGAGTTTTTGTTTGTGAATTTGTATTTTTATGGTTGAATCTTGTTAGTTGGTTGTTATTTGTTGTTATTGAGTTTATTTGAGCTTGATTTGTGGTTTAAATCTAAAAAATCCTTTGAAAAATTATGAAATCAGTTAGATAAGGGGTGATTAGGTTTACTGCATAATCTAGGTTTGGGTTGACTTGAGTAGGTGTCATTGGGTATTTTGTGTTTGTTTTTGTTTCTAGTGTGTTATTGGTTGTTTATCTGCATGTTTTGAGGTTTGTATCACATTAATCCTACAATAGGTCATAAAATCTGAATTACTTGTTGTTTTTACTGAAATTTTGGGGACACCTAGAATACATGCTATACTAGGGTTAAAAAGTGCTAAATCTAAGTTAATACAACTTGTGGAGTAGATTTGTGGTGTGGAAATTGGATTTGTGGTCATTTAGTTCAGCAATAGGTTTTGTGTTCTTCATTTGGTTCATCAGTAATCTGCATATGCTTCAATCTGTCTTGAATCTTTGAATCAGTGTATGAACCATGTTTATATATGCTTATTGGAGTTTATTATAGCTTGTGTATGCATCTGGTTCAATTTGGTTGGCTTATTCTGGCTTAATCTGCTTATTACTACATAATTGCTTATTTTTCATGTCTGTGTGGTATCTGGGGACTGATTGATTAAACTGTATCATTTGGCTGGATAATTTTGTGATTTATTGCTTGATTGTGACTCCTTACAACCCACTGGTTGTAAGGGTGCCCCTTTTGTCCACTGAGTCCAATTGAATCTCTCTTAATCATGAGGTGAAATAGTCAAAGTAGTGGGAACTCCTTTCCCCTACTGCTAGCCACTGCTAGTGTTATTTTTGTTATAGCTTATCAATAAGCTGTTCTAGCTTATTAAAACGTGCAAAAAATTCAATCTGGTAATAGGTGTTCATCATTTGACCCATTTGTTCATTCTGGAGCTTTTGGGTGGTTGACTTTAAGGTTTGACTAGAAAACCAACTTGTTTGACTTTTACATAGGTACTTATTGGCTTATTCAGCTTATTTGGCTTTGCTTATTGGATTTTTCTTGATTTATTTGGCTTATTTAAGTCATTTAGAGTCTTTTTCAAGTTAAATCAACGTCTGAGGTGGTCTAAAACTCTAAGTCGACTATTTTGTCATTTAGTAGATTTGTACTTGGCTTATTTCTGGCTTATTGGTTGTGCTTTTTCAAAATTTCTTTTCACAGATCTCTTAAGCATCCCAAAAGAATGTTGTGTGTCAAATTGGAGCTTATGGCATTGGTTTATAGCTTAATGGGCCAAAAAGCCGATTAAGAATAAGTTGTTGTATATTTAAGCTGTGATAAGCTCATATTCAGCTTTTGGGCTTTCAGAGTTTTGTGTTTAGAATTGGATTTTAAGTCAGACTAGTGATTTTCAGCTTATTTGGTTAAGGTTGACCTTATTGGGCCAAAAAGCCCATTTCATTGGACTATTTTTTATTTTAGTCCATTTGAGAGCCCATTAGGGGTATTTTGGTAATTTCACTTTCATTTTATGTTTATTTAGGTTAAATAAACTAGTTTGCAAGTTTTTAGAACTTTTTATAACTTTTTGGATTATTAATATTATTTTATTATTAAATTTAGTTTTTAATATTTTTTACAAGTTTTACATTTTTCCTAGGTCAAATACATTAAGTAAGGATTTTTAAAACTCTTAGATTAATTTTCTCATCATTTTATTAATTTTTAGAATTATTTTAATATTTTAATAGTTTTTAATCATTTAAAAATTGTTTTCAATTAGTTTAAATTTTCTTAAAAATAGTTTTTAGTCTTATTAAGTCATTTTAGAGGTTTACAAAGTGAAAAATCTTTATTTGGGATTTTTATTAATTATTTGGATTTTTAGGGCTTTAATTAGCATTTAAAAATTAATATTTAATTAATTAAAAGGTTTGAAAAAGTTTTGATTATTTGTAAACTCTTAGTTTATTTTTAGCTATTTTTGGTAATTTTTTTGGGAATTTTTAGAATTAATTTTTATTTTGTCGCTTTTTGCGGTTTTTCATTTTGTCGTCGTAGTATAATTTTAACGTATTCGTCATTCTTGTTTCTCATCTTTTCTTTCTCATATTAATCCAAAATCATTACGAGTTATTCACACACATATACCTCCTTGGGAAACGAACTTTCACCTTTGGGTAATTAGTACAAGGTTTTCCTATACCGTCGTATTTAATACTTACCGCTATTTAGGCTCTTTTGTTTTTCCTAAAGCAAAGGTAGTGTAAAATACCACAATCAACAATCATATTCATGTGGGCTGCATAAGCGAGGAATAGTTTAATAGCTTCCAAACGGGCAACAGGTGCAAAGGATTCAATAAAGTCGATGCCCAATAATTGCTTGTATCCACGAGCTACTAGTCGAGCTTTGTTCTTCAATATTCCGCGTAACTCATCGAGTTTCACCTTGTAAACCCATTTCAAAGTGAGTAACTGCACTTGATCCGGGCATGGGACAAGTTCCCATACATCAAGACGTACAAATTCATTAAGTTCTTCTTGCATTGCTTCTATCCAACAGGATTGAGTAAATGCTTGTTGCCACGTCTTAGGTTCAACTTCACTGAGAAAAGCATCAAAATGACAAAACATTGCACTTTCTTGTAACTCACTTTGTGTGGATACCTGACGATCAGGGTCACCAATAATAGAATCTATAGGATGATCCTTTGTCCACTTGCTGTTATGTGCACGAATCCGTGGATTGGAGTAGACCGTGGTAGGAGGTTCCTCTGAGGTGGAGGCCCCGACTTGATTAGAGTCGGGAATTAGTACACCAAAGAATGGAAGTTCAGGCATTTGAGCGAATTCCAAGTCGTGATCATCATCAACCTCTTCATCATAAATACGCATGACATGGGTAGTCGATACATGTTTTGGTTGAGAATTACTCGTTGAAGGTATATCTTGACTACTTGTAGGTGTAGACGTATCTGATTATACTTCGGTTGCTGGAGCAACAACTTCGTTGACCGGAGCTATTACTTCAGGTTCTGGAGCAACAATACTTGGAGGAGTAAAGAATACATCATAGAACGGTTGAAACAACGTATCCCATTCATTCCATTAAGGTGGTGTAAATGATGATGAAGAAGGGTTGTTTGGTACAAGACCAGAGCTAATGTTACTGGGTCCCATTTCATGAAGTGCGGGTTCAGAGCTGCTTTTCTCAGAAGCCATTGCCGTCAGCTCATCAAAATCAACATTCATAGTTTCGAGCATCTTACGAGAATTACGATTGTAGATTCCGTATGCCTTCTTTGTAGGTGCATAACCAATGAAAATACCAATATCAGCCATTGGTTGAAGTTTTCCTAAATTGTCACCATCATTATTTGGATAGCAAAGAGAACCAAATACATGAAGATATGATAAGTCTGGTACTTTTCCATGTAGAAGCTCAGAAGGAGTTTTACCATGGCGTTTATGAATTAGTGACCGGTTTTGGGTGAAAACTGTTGTAGATACTGCTTCTGCTCATAAAAACAATGGAGCCTTTGCGTAAATTAACATCATTCGAGCAGCTTCCATAAGTGTGCGATTTCGCCTTTCAATGACACCGTTTTGTTGTGGAGTGCGAGCAACGGATGTTTCATGAGATATGCCAACTTCTTCATAATAATTACGCAAGATTTGATTCACAAATTCAGTTCCATTATCTATACGAATGCGTCGGACAGTAGTGTTGAGACGCAATTGAATCATCTTGAGAAATCTGATGATGAATTTAGGTGCCTCAATTTTTGCTGTAAGAAATTTCACCCATGTCAACCGAGAGTAATCATCGACAATGACGAGGATGTACTTTTTACCACTAAGACTTTCAACACGCATTGGCCCACAAAGATCCATATGTAACAAATAAAGTTTCTCTTGGTTAGTGTCTTCAGTCTTAGGTTTGTATGATTTCTTAGTGCTTTTCCCCATTGTATACGCGGAACACAAATGGTCCTTGTGAAATGTAAGTTTAGGAAGACCACGAACAAGTTCGTTTTTCGCCAAATGATTAATAGCGTCAAAGTTAAGATGAGATAACCGTCGATGCCATAACCATGACTTAGTCTTTGATGCTTTGGAGAGAAGACATATGGGAGAATCGGCCATCATATCTTGTAGAGAAAAAGTGTACAAATTATTCCCTCGAGTACCTTTCAATAAATCAACCCCTTCCAAATTACGAATGAAGCAGGTATGCTCTCGAAAAGTAACTTCTAGGTTTTCATCTCAGAAAATAAATTGTGACCGAGACCTTCCACATAATACACTCTTGAAATTATAACATTCCCAATAAGCTATCTGAATATTCGATCGCAATGTAGAAACCCTAGGGTTTTTGCGATCGCAATATTCAGATCGGAATATAAAACCCTTCAAACTTTGCGATGGAGAAAATTACCACTGTTCTCGGATAATACATAACAAATTCGTCATTTTTAGCAAACAAATAAATCAAACACCCAAAGTTTGTATTTTTAACCAAAGTAACAATACCAAATCACTACCACAAGTATGTAGATGATTTATATCAAGATTAAACCATAAAAACACAAAACAAAATTGGTCTGAATGTTTATGGATCAAAATAGGCGTTTGAATCAAGAACACAAACACATAAACCAAACAATCACCCCATGGCTCTGATACCATTTGTAGGATATTGTAAATCTATTTATATTCTAGAGAGAGAAAGAGATAGAAAGATGGTAGATTACACACACACTTCTAGAGAGAGAAAGTAAGAAACTATGTGTTTTTATGAATGAAACCACACCCTCTCCATCAAAGGAGAGGGATTTTATACCAAGTCCACAAAGTGGGCTTGGTTTACATGTTGGGCCAACGGCCCATACAACACATGGGCTCGGTTTGGGCTTTGTTTAATAAATGTAAATAAACTAAACTACGAGCTATTACTTAGACTATTGTTGGAGTGACCGATCCTTTCTAATACATAAAACGTATTTCCAACATGATAGACTGTGTAACCGACTGTTTTGATGGAGCGAATAACAATGATAACTGATCTAAGACAAAAATAATATGACCACCGTGACAAAAAAATAGAACACATTAGATACGAAAAAAAATTTAGATCGGGACCAAAAGAAAAAAATACTAAGACCACCAAATCAATAACAAAACGCATTCGATCTAAGGATTGAACCTTAGCTCTGATACTAATTGTGGGTGTGCTATAATATATGATCCGGTGGTCTAGTAGGGTGGTAGATGGTGGTGGTAGCCATGGATGAGCTAGAGAGAGGGTTGAAGGTGTTCTAGAGAGAGAAAGGCACATATGTATAATAAAAGGAGAAAACACAAACAACATCCCCTCCTTGGAAGCCTTGGAGGGGTATATATAGTCACTCATGCACCTACACTATACAGAGTTTCCTAGTCTAGTCTTTGCGTGAGTGACTATGATCACTAATAGGAATTCTTAAATGTCGCCACATAAAGTAAATTTCCAACAAAAGTGATGTTATTCTATGTATCAAAATTGCTTGGTATAGTTCATTACCAAAGTCGTTTAGACTTTCGCCGGAAAGGCCGGTCTTAAACCACTATATATGACACAATCTCTTCGTCTCCTCGACTTGAAGATTGTCACTTGTCTCTTGATCATTGTTCTTGATCTTGATTCACTCCTCTTGACTTCTCTCCTCTTTGCTTCTCTACTACGAGTAGTCGTTTGTGCGTTTTGGTCTTTTCCTATCTCGATTCAACTCGTAATCCTTCATTATGTCATTATTACCTAGTGTTGACGTGGTCTAATGATTTCCTAAAGGCTTAAGATATATTTTAAGGATAATAGAAAATTTTTGTTTTGAAAAACTTTTTGATTTTCTTTGATAAAAACTCGCCACTATAGGCGGTTCTTTATCAGTCGTGGCTCAAAGCGCGGTTCTCTATCGATAAGGAACAGCGGTCAGTGATTGCGACTAAAGCACCAGGTTTTATAAATTATCATTTTTTTCAAACAAACCCTCTGTCTCTTCTCCAATAGAGCTGACGGTTTTTCTCTTTTTCCACCATTGTTGCGCCTTCAAAGCCATCAATCACTCAAGATTAATTGATTCTAATTCATAGGTTTCACTCATCCTTCAACCAAGATCAATTATCTAAAAGTCATTTTATTCAATTTCATCTAATTTGTTCTAGGTTTCATACTTTCATAATTGGAGATTTTTAAAACTGATATTGAATTAGAACCTTACTAGGAATGTGAGTTGACATAGTTGTTGTACTATGATTCCTTGGGTTCATATTCATTGAGATTTCACTAAATCCCACTTGTAGAACAACCCGAATTTTGGCTAAGTAATTTTGGTTAATTTATGGAATTGATATGAACCCATGAACAAGTTTGTAATGGCATTGTTAATGCTTACCTAAAAACTTTGTTTTGAAAAACCAATGTTCATGTTCATTGTTGATTTTACATGGTTAATATGTTATTGTCAATGAACTAGGTACATTGTGAACATGAGAATGATAAGGATTGACCCTTTGTTTGTCAAGAAATTGATGAAACACATTCTCATCTTTTTTATTTTTGGCTTATATTTAACATATGAGTGATCGGGGAAATATTTTTGTGTCTATTTAGGTACTAATCATGCCTTCGGAATATCAACAAGATCACCAATACACTAAACAATACATGCCAAACCTAGCCAATCTTTGTCCTTCCCCTCAACTTTCCAATCACTATGCCTCACTTCAAAAACATTATTTTCACGAGGGTAGATTTGTCCAAAATGATATTGAGGGCTATATATATACTCAGTCGATGTTCGAACAAATCGAGTTTGATTTCTTGTTGTACATCAAGGAGGATATATATCCCGAATTAGTTTTGGAGTTCTTTAGCACATATTCTCTCGTGTCTGATAACGATAGAATATATGTTAAGTTCATCAATGATGGTCGACTCATTCAATACTCTCTCGAAGATTCTGGTCTAGCTCTTCGTGTTCCATTTAGAGGCACTTGTCAATTTACGGATAAAAGGAAGCTTGATGCTCTCCTTGATCCCTTAAATTGTGCTCCAAATGAAAACGAAGAGATTGACCTTGACTTCCTCCTTGATGTCATTTCTAAAGCGCGTAGTGGAAACGTTGTAAAAAGCCTCCACTCAAACAAGCGTTCGGTGAAACGTTTTGAGGTTCTCTTAAGCGACCTTTATGATTGTATTGTCCGATGGGCCGACATCCTTAGGAAAAATGTGTTTTGTCTTGGTGGAAACCGGGATCATATTCCGGCGTGTATGGCGCATATGTTATTTTACATCTCTACCAACACCAAGTACAATCTCGCATTTTATATCGCTCGACGAATCAACTATGCTCTCTCCAAACCCAAAACAAAGCTTCCATATGTCGTGCTCCTTACTCGCCTTCTTAAGAAGGTTGGTGAAGACTTTTCAGGCCTTAATCTTTCTCGCTTTCGTTCAGTTCATCGGGTCATGCTACCTATTCTAGAGGTACAACCACGAAAGCCTAGAAGTGATCGAGGTTCAAGAAAGAACGAAATACAAGAGTTCGACGATGAGGACATTAATATGTCACCATGTGATGGTGGTGGCGTAGGTACTAGTACTCATGTTGGCTCTTCGAGTGACTCCTACCCATCCATGAACTCTTTCATGAAAGGTATAGACGAAATTTACCCTCCTCCTCAGCATGCCACTGATAGACTTCTGGATAACTTCGGACTTCAAGATGTCTATCGTGTTAATCTCAAAACCCAAAGTGAGTTGTATGAACATCGAGTGGATTCAAGAGGTTCGTTCAAGAGCATAAGCAAATTGATCAAGGGACTTGGCAAAAAGAAGAAGTGAAACTTTGGATAGTCATGGTTAACATGTTTGTAAACATGTTTGGATTGTTGAACTATTTCATTTATCTTTCTTTATTTTTAGGATGTTAATAAGTGTGAAAACACTTATCCTTTTACCACTTAATTATAATAATAACGAAGCCAAAACGTGTATTTTATGTCGTAAATGTCAGAATTATGCGTGGTTTGTGTTTTTGTTGTGATTTAGGACCAAAATGTGAAAAGGGAAGAAAACATGGGCTTTCACGGGCTTTTATCGAAGAAAAAGACAAAAGATGAAGTCAAAAGATCAAGAGTGCAAAAAGAACGGAAGTCCTATTCTGAAGATTTATCGAAGAAAAAGTCTAAAGACGGAAGTTTAATAAAGCCGAATAACTCAAGTCTAATTAATGAAGAAATTACAAGACGAGTTCAAATAATCCCGAGACAAAGTCGAAAAAGTCGAAGAATTAAGAAGACGAAAAGACGAGAAAGAAAGAAAGAAGGAAGCAACACATGCTTAACCTCCCTTCTCCCTATAAATAGAGACTTAATCACCTCATTTAGAGTTGTTGGCTATTTGACACATAGTTCTTCCACCTTTAATTTCTTGCACTTTACTTAATTGTCATTTAATTACTTGACTTGCACCTTTAATTCCTTGCCATTAATTTCAAGTAAGTCTTTTAATTTTGTTATTGAATCTTATTTTTAATCAAGTTCTTATTTTTAATCTCTCCTTCTACCTTTCTTTTTTTACTTAATCTTTATGTTTATGTGCTTATTGTTATGCTTATTTGATTAAATGTTATGTTTTTATGCTTTTGATTGTTTTGGATTATTGATCTTTATAGCTTATTTGTGTTTATCTTAAATTTACTTAAGTTTTATAAAAGTTATTTTTGTTAAAAAGTCGTTTTTAATTATTCTATCATTTAATGTTTTTAAAAGTTTTTGAATTTTAGCTTATTAGTTTTTTTCTTATACGTGTTTATGTTAAGTTTTTGGTCTAGTGCTTATTAGGTTTATAGCTTATTTGTACTTGCTTATTTGTGTTTTTCTTACTGTATTTCGACCAACGCAATCGGAAAGGGGTTTTGCCTTTCCGACCAGCTTTCCGATCAGTAGATCGGAAAAGGGTTTTGGTCATTCCGATCAGGGGTATTTGTTTGGATTCCGATTAGGTTTTTGGTGACAGCATTCCGATTTGGGATTCTGACAACATTCCGATCATTCCAAGGTCTGTTATTCCGACAACATTCCGACCACATTCCGATTGGAGAGGTAAGCAACATTCCGATTGGGATTCCGATCGGATTCCGACGGTAGGTTTGGTTTCTAATATTTTGTTTGCATTATTTTATGTTTTCGAATTTTTCACGCTTCCCGAAATCTCTGTTTTTACCAAGTATTTTTCTAGTAATTTTTAGTTTAATTTTTAAAGCTTTTATTTTATTAAATTGTCAATTTTACTTTCATTTTAATTAACTTGTCAAATTTATTTTTCGTCGAATTTTAATTTTACGTCATTTAATTACCGTTAATTTTAAAGTTTTGCAATTTATTTTACAACAACTTAAAATATTCTTTTTCACCAAAAGACGACTGAGTCGCACTTAAACTGGTAGTCAATTCGAGAAGATCGGACGATAACTTTAACCCTAGCAAAATCATACTTTCAAATGGCGCCGCTACCGGATCTTTTCGTAAAGATTAACGGTTTTCTGTGAGAGACGCGTTGAATTTTGGGATCCGTTCACTCGTGAACGTTATTTTTCTTGCTTCAAAATTTTCAAAAAATCCATAAAAATTAAAAAAATTGTTAAAAATCCAAAAAAATTAAAAATTTTCAAAAATCCAAAAAGATTTTTATTTTTATTTTTCCAAGTACATATATATTCTCTATTTCTTTGGTATCTTTTTCTTTTGCTTTTGCAGGTGTATGCGTACTAGATCTTCAACTTATTCAGAGACCGAGGCTCGTGAAGATTTAGATATGACTGGAGTGCAAAACAGCAATAACCCACCGCACCTCAACAATAATAATCACAACAATGTTCCCCCACCCGACCTTCGAACGATGGAGGAGTTGTGTTAACCTACGATGAATGGACGAGGACGACCGATTGCGCCGATGCAAATCACGGCTCCAAAGTTTTCGTTGAAGCATCACATGATCCAACAAGTTCAAAACACTTGTCCATTTCGCGGATTGCCGGATGATGATGCCAACAAACACCTCGACAAATTCATTACCGTTACTCAAAGCATGAAGTTGCCCGGTGTTACTATGGATTTTCTTCGCCTTCACCTATTTCCACACACCTTATCCCACCATGCCGAAAAATGGTTTGATCGTCTTCCGAAGAATTCAATTCATACTTGGGACGAGATGACTCAACGATTTTTGTCGCGCTACTTTCCACCATCCATGGTCACGAGCCTTCGAAATCAAATTAGTGGATTTACTCAAGAACCCGATGAATCACTTTTTGATGCTTGGGAACGCTATAATGTTTTGATTGATCGATATCCAAACCATAACATGCTCCCCGTTACTTTGATTGATACTTTCTACAATGGTTTAACTTTTCGTGATCGTGATACTATTAATGCAGCCGGCGGTGGCACATTTATGAAAAGAAGACCTAAGGAGTGTAGAGAGCTTATTGAGAACATGACTACTCACCACAAAAATTGGGATTCATCCGCATCCTCAAGATCAAACACGAGAGTCAATGTGTCTTATACTTCTTCAAACCCTGATATCACCGAATTGACCCGCGCAATGATCGAAATGAGCAAGAATATGCAACTTTTGGCTACAAATCAACAACAACAAGTTACAGATGTAGCACTTTCTTGTGAGACCTGCGGCGGTACTCATTCATAAACTGATTGTCCTTCTACTCATGATAATCCGGAAAACATGTATGCTGCTTATGGTAACTATTCAACGGAAAATTACTAAGCCCGACCACAAGGTGATCGTAACTTGCTAAGTTACCGTTCTAACAACTTTCTTTCACCCGGTTTTTCTCCTCAAAACCACAACCCCAACAACTACAATAGAAGCAACCCAAACCCACCTCGAGCTTCTAATCCTTATCACCCACCCGCTCAACAAGCCCCACCCATTAATGAAGATGTTGAAGCTTTTATGAGAACCCAAGAAGAGCAAATTAAGAATCTGCAAAGCCAAATTATCAATTTGAAAGGAGATATCACTAAGCAAGGGAATGATATTAGATCCGAGCTTCGACATGATATACAAACCTCTTTAAGCACTCAAACAAATGATTTGAAGAATATGCTGGCTAGTTTCTTACCCATTCCTCAACCCTCTACTTCGGGCTCTCTACCTTCAAACACCGTCACCAACCCAAGAGCGAATGTGAGTGCTATTACTACACGCAGTGGAGCAACCTTAGTAGGACCATCTACCCCTCCCCCAGTTTGTGAGAACCCGTACTTTCCCAACATTTTTTATTCTTTTTATTAGTGTTTCTAAATTTTCCAACGTATTTCGTTTTCTTGTATTTTATATGTAAATCCTGAGAATTTTTTTTAATTATACTTTTAAATATTTTTCTGATTATCGATAAATACTTTGTATGGAATTATAAAATTTTTATTTTATTTTTCCATATTTAAATTTAAATCAAAGTTTTTGATTTAAAATCACCCGCGTGCGTTTTACAACGAGTTTTATTCAAAATCAATGTACAACGAGAATTCATAGTGATCGCAATACCGACGGATGCCCAAAATATTACGTTTATTTATCGATTGTTTCGATAATTAATATTTTCGATGATATCGTTTTAATTACGTATTAAGTCGTGTCGAGAAATTGTATAATCATTTTTATGATGCATTGTAACTTTTGAAAAGTATTTTTACGAAACCCGAGCCCCGTAAATATTTTCAAGATTTTCTAATAGACATTTTCTACCATTTAAAACTATTAATTGTTTTTAAGTCCACAAGTTTTAAAGTTGGAAATATTGGTCCCTACAACTAACCACCATATATAAATCTATTTTACTTCCACTATCACACACATATACTCATTTAAAAAAAAAACACACAAACCCTCCCCTTGCCTCCCCTTGCCGTGAACACCACCACAAAACACCCTTAAATCACCATCATCTACCATGATTTAATAAAAACAAATTTAGGACCACCTCATAACTTTCAATGGTGATTCTAATGATACACAAATCTCTTACATGCATCAAGTTATAAAGATTTTATAATTCCATGGTGGAATGATTTTTAAATCATCTTGCATGTATTATTTTTGGTAAGATCATCATGTTTTGATCCTAAAAAGGTTGATTTTTGATCTTTGATATTGTTAAATTTTACATGCATGTGTTTAGGAGTGTGTTTGGTTGATAGAAATGATAGTATAGTGATCCTAGGGGTATGGTAATGATTGGTTTTGATTTAAAAATGGATTTGACTTGTTTTATAAAGGTACAATTTGGGATAGCAGGTCTTTAACTGATTTTTCGTGGATTTAAGGTCTGTGAAAGACTAAGATTATTTGAAATTATTGTAAAGTTTTCCGAGACGGTCGTTTTGGTATAAGATAGAGCTTATAACTCTTTACGAGTCAAAAGTTATGCTAGTTTTAGTATTCGTGTACCGGGAGACGCAAGTCGGCACAATCCGAAATTGTGGCTGATTTTGGGTCGACTATCGGGGACTTTAGGCTTGGTTAGATAAATGTATCTACTGATTTTCAAAGTTTACAAACTGATTTTGATGAGTCTAGTAGTGGTTTCAAAAGACGGATTGTCGAATTAGCACTTTTAAAGTGGTCCAAACGGTTTTATAAAACAAGTATACAAATCTGTCCTAAATTTGGAGTCGGGTAAAGTGTCGAGCTGATGGATTTTAAAGTGTGAACTTTGGCTCAAATTTTGGTGAGGCCTTATACATGTTATACGTGGCCTTGACACCAATTTTCATCTAAAACGGACAAGTCCAGATAGGGTAGATCGGTGTGTACATTCGGGGTGTACTTGCTGATTTTATTTGGACACATGGTTCAATGTTTGTGTTGCGTGAGTTTGAGTATTCACCATCGGACATGGTGAATTACTCAAGTGCTTAGTCATTATATAAATGACTTAGCTACTGGTCCAAATAAGGTTAAAGGATAGTTTGACTTGCGTTGACTTGGTGTCATATAACGAGTCATTTTCAAGTGTTCAAGTGTTTTAACGTGTAGCGTTGGATAAATGGATTCATTTGGTTCGTGTCAAGGGTTTTGAAACATGAGTACTTTGAAAACATCTGAGTCATACTATATTTGGTACATATCGATACTTGAGTTCGAGTCCTAACACGCGCCTTATTGTGATAGGTTGCGGTTTTCGTGTTTCCCCGGGCATCCATATCGTCAGTGATCGTCTCACTACATTGTTTCTACTCAGTTGCGGAGTACCGTGATTGACTTACCTCATGGCTAAGGTGAGTTCATAGCCCCTTTTTACTTGTACATGGTTTCTAAACATGGGGTTTAGATTTTACATGGTGGAACACAGCCATTTAAAACTGTATGCTATCTAGAACTTGTATGCTTTCCAGACTTTCATTTTATTATTGCTTTTTTGTCTCTAGCCTTATGTTTTCTTCTCCTGATCATGAACCGTTAATTTCGAGTACTAAGCGCGAATGTTGTGGGTGGATCCATCGGGATTGACAATCCCCATCTCAAGTACCTTGATGCACTAATATTCGTTTATTTACTTGAGTATTTAGGCTGAATACTACCTAGAGGAACTTACATTGAGTTAAGCTTCGGTTCATGAACTGAACAGCAATAATAATGGTTTCGGACTATGGTTGACGTATATAACCATACTCCACACTACTTGTTTTAAAACTGAATGATTGTGTTCCACACCTTTACTGCTAAACCTATGAATATCACTCAACTTTATGTTGACGATTTTACATGTTTAATCTCAGGTATTATTACTCAGCTTTGCTTGGATGGGAGCCCGCAGGATATTGTCGCAGCTTGGAGATTCTGTGATGCTTTTGAATGATTTGTTTTATATAAACTATCAGAAGTTTATTTAATCTTTTGGGCAACTTTATGTTATAAATCGAGACGAAATAATTTGATTTTCCGCTTATAAAACTTTGGGACCTATGTTTAAAAACTCTGACCTTTTATGATGTAATGTACATGTTTTTATTTCGTCAGCTTTATATGAATTGTAATTCATTGTTTCTTGTACTATGACGTGTTACCCCCTCGTTGCCTAGTTGTTCCATGTCAGATTTTGGGGGTCTCACAGAGTGGTATCAGAGAGATGGTTATAGGGAACTGAGTCGTTTTCAAAAACTTAGTCTATAACCGAAAGTTCAAATATTTTATTGTTTCTAAGTGTCAAACACAGAATCTGCCATTGCTGTTCGATATCTTTGCGGGTAACTCTCTAATCCTTATTATTTACTTTTAATCATCGTTGTAGTATTTCATCTCTTGATTTCATTTTGAAATATTACTTTACTTTAATGACGATAATTACTATGTCTTTTCAAAGCCTTAGTGCTTCATGAACTATCATTAGTTATTACTTGATTACATATGCTCTTACTGCATACTTGAATTTTTGTTCTTGTGAACTGATCTGGTTACGATGATTTGTACATTGTTATGACGTTACATACTTGTATTTAGAGCGCACATGCTGCCGACTTTTCATACTCATTTTTCTGAGTACTATTGCTATTTCATTATGCGTGATACGACTGACTTCATATACTCGTTCGTTTTGAATCATCTGTTTTTCTCGACTCGCTGTTACATGTTGTGCATACTCTCGTGATACCATTGTTCAGGATTAAGAAGTGTTGTTTTCGATGAAACTCCTGATTTTCATTTTACGACCGTGCATGTTGCTTTCATTTTTTATTTCCTTTAAAATATCTATTTAGATACATAGATTTTCTTTCCGACCATTCGTAATTGAATATCTAGTCTATAGACCATTGTGTAGCTCAATGTGTCTCCGGAAAAGACTAAAAGACATCGTGTGAGTCACACATCTCGAAGCATTCGTTGAAATCAGTGCTGAATAGTATTGTGGGTTTTCATAATCTTAATTGACCTTTACGCCATCGTTTTACACGACACTTGTACATGGATTACATCCTATTTCATTGACCATTCCACGTTTCGACTTCGACTTACAACATCCATTGTACCTTGAACACATGATCGTCATTTATTATGTGACGATTATTTGGAATACGATCCTACTTGTATCCTCCCTTTTTCATTAAACCTCCTCGCCCCAGGAGTGTGACTTGTTAATATTTGTTTCTTTCTCGGTATGTCTTGTGATTTTGGAAAATCACGCCGCCAGGAGACCTTCCTGCATTGCATCTTGCAGCCGAAGACACGAATTTCATGCACCGTTTTTGGTTTCTTAGATTGTCGTTGTTATTCTTGAACCATTTCTATACTGTGTTTCTTTACATGTTGAATTATACAGTTTATTCTTTTCCATTTGTATGGAATCCACTAATTTTGTGTGTACATTAATTCTGGGTTATTATGAAATTTGGATATAATTTCAAGCTGTTTCGAAAAAAAAATATACTTTGTATAGAAACTTTACAGGAAGTTTAACAGTGTCGAGAAAATATTTTTATAACTTTAGACATAAAAGTATATATATTTCTACTTGTTGAGACGTCCGTTTATGACATAAAATTTGACCAGTAACTTTAGAAATCGAGCAAGTTACGCTCATTTGAGATTGTAAAATTCTAAGAAGTTATTTTCTGAATAATGCTAAAATATCATTTTGTTAACAGATTAAATCCAAGGGCATTTTCGTCCATTTTTATTCCGTTTCAAGTCTCGGGTAAAACTAGAAAGTTGTTCAAAACATTGTTTTACATCGAAATGCATTAGACTTTGAGTCTTAGAATATCGTTTAGTGAGTTAATTGGTCTAGTCAAACCCAAAAGTCAAAACTGATAGACTTTAAAAGTATGATTTCAAGCGTTTTTGAGTTCGTTTGAGCTCGTAAAACTTTAACTAATGATATTTTGCAAACTAAAAACAAGGATTGCGTTTGAACAAGTATAAAATAGTCACTTTGAGTTCGGTCATACATGTACATAGATCTTGAACTTTTGAAATTCGGTAACTTCCTAATGTAGAAACCTTTCGGAGTAATTGTACTATTGGTTAACTGATGCACTACTTTCTTAAAAGTGTATTTTTGTCAAATAAATTACGATGTGCACATACGGATTCCTTATTCCTTTCTTTTATTTATGACTTATTTGTCATTCTATTTTCTTTATTTGCTTCTATCGTACCATTGAATTGGATCGAGGTTGAAGTTCTTGCTTTCGTATCGTTCGTTACCATCTTGACACGTGTCTCTTGACGATTCCTGCTAAACCTCTTGAAACCTTATCACCTTGTAACCATTTCATTGATTGCCTTGAACTACTCCTTATTTCCCTCTTGTAACCCACTCGCTACTTTATAAACTATTGTCATGTTACCATATAACTCAGACAGATATTGTTTGCAAATCACTTTACAAAAGGTTTCATTTGGACTTTCTTAAATTATTGAATGCTATCTTATAAAATTAATTTATATTAATTTTACAATGTATACTCACAAATTGTTCTACCTTGGGTCTTGTAAAGAATCTTGTGACATTTAAATTGTTGAATTAAATATCTAGCCAGTAACTTAGTGGTGAAGAGTTTCACAAATTATTTTGATTCCTGTTTTCACAAATGACATTATATACATATTTTAAATCAAATGATATGTAATACTGGTTGGACGAAGCTGAGCATCGCATTGCTAGTCCTAAATTATGCATGGCCTGATCACCTATGCCTAATTTAGAAGGAGCTATGCAAGGCCAAATAGTAGTCGCCCTAAATATTTGACCAACAATCAACTTTTTAATTATGTTCTTTAAAAAGTTAGATAAAGTAAAGTTTTAAAAACTTTTACATCTTATGCGGGTAGCAACAGTTTGCAACATACACATATGAACCCTTATCTTTTCTTGAACAATGTACATGCCTCAAGCACATATTACCATACTCGACGATCAGTGTCTTACTTGTTACCTCATCATCCTCATGATACGATTTTCGTTACCATTTGCCTAAATTCTTACCATTGATACCTGACCTGAAAGTTTCAACGTTATTATGCCTCTTCATCGATCGATCTTCTTTATCTATTTTGGTAGACCTATGAAACTTCTCTGGACACGATTAATGATTTACGATTGGATGTGAACGATAATTCCCTGTAATTGTCATGATATGTGTTAAAACACTATCGCCTTGAAAATTCATTCGTGTGAACCATGTATTGATCTTGCCTTTCATTGTTAATGTTGTTCATCTTACTGGAACTTCTCTCAATTGACTTCTTAAGAATTTTCTTTGATTCGAAAATTCGTTGTATGGTTTTTCTCCTTCGATCGTGTATCGACCCCCGAGAACTTAATAAGCCGTTGTGGTGATGTCAACGACACTCGTGAATTAATCATTGCTATAATCCTTGTTTCTTATTGTCCTTATCATCGATGCATCTATTCTATCATGTTCGTTAAGAGTTGATACGACTTCCGTTTTATTCCCTCGTGCTATTGCTTGTATACTAATTGTTGATCGATATTCGTTTCATAATCATTTGCTATTTTGTCGCTTTCTGAAAACCAGAAACTGTTACGTGTTTATCGTTTGATATCTTAAACACTTTCTTGAATTTCTAAAAATTATTATTAATTTTTAAGAACATTTTATACATTTTACCAAATGTTTAAATTGTCAAAATACCCATTTCAAGTTTAATATCGAATCTGTACATCCTCTTGGGAAAATTTATAACTAATGTTTAAACAGTGTCAAGTTGGTATATTTTACAGTAATTGATTTTATCATACTTTACTGTCAACCTAATGAAATTATTAAATTAATTTATAATTTCTAACAATGCTTCTAAATAACTTGGAAAAATCTGATTTTCTCTAATGGTAACGATAAACCTGAGTTTTTAACGATAATTTCATACAATCACCCCAAAAGCTCTTAAGCTGATCAAAATAACTATTTGAACTGAGTTACTTTTACCTTGAAGTCCTGATCAAGAAAAACATTTGACAACTATTTACCCGCTCGTTTTATATAGAGTTTGATTTTAATCACTACACTTGGTTCATCTTATCGCACTTTGCCTGTTTAATCGATTCTTGTGTTCATTCTTGTTAGTTTATCGCACGTATTTCCAGCAACTCTATCTCTTGATGTATCCCCGTATTGAAAGATCGTTATTCTAATCCAAGACTGAAAAGTTATACAAAAATGAGTTAAGAAACTGAAGCATAGTGAATTCTAACCGTTAAGATTCGTCGTGGTGCAAAAATTACATGGGAAGCAATGAATTTTGTTCTACACTTTGTACCTCCTCTTGTTCGCATCTTCTGCTGTTTTCAGGAGAACTCTAGGGACCAGAGTTCCTTTAGGGGGGAAGACTGTGAGAACCTGTACTTTCCCAGCATTATTTTATTCTTTTTATTCGTGTTTCTAAATTTTCCAACGTATTTCGTTTTCATGTATTTTATATGTAAATCCTGAGATTTTTTTTAATTATACTTTTAAGTATTTTTCTGATCATCGATAAATACTTTGTATGGAATTATAAAATTTTTATTTTATTTTTCCATATTTAAATTTAAATCAAAGTTTTTGATTTAAAATCATCCGCGTGCGTTTTACAACGAGTTTTATTCAAAATCAATGTACAACGAGAATTCATAGTGATCTCGTTACCGACGGATGCCCAAAATATTACGTTTATTTATCGATTGTTTCGATAATTAATATTTTCGATGATGTCGTTTTAGTTACGTATTAAGTCGTGTCGAGAAATTGTATAATCATTTTTATGATTCATTGTAACTTTTGAAAAGTATTTTTACGAAACCCGAGCCCCGTAAATATTTTCAAGATTTACTAATAGACATTTTCTACCCTTTAAAATTATTAATTGTTTTTAAGTCCACAAGTTTTAAAGTTGGCAATATTGGTCCCTACAACTAACCACCATATATAAATCTATTTTACTTCCACTATCACACACATATACTCATTTAAAAAAAAACACAAACCCTCCCCTTGCCTCCCATTGCCTTGAACACCACACAAAACACCCTTAAATCACCATCATCTACCATGATTTAACAAAAACAAATTTAGGACCACCTCATAACTTTCAATGGTGATTCTAATGATACACAAATCTCGTACATGGATCAAGTCATAAAGATTTTATAATTCCATGGTGGATTGATGTTTAAATCATCTTGCATGTATTATTTTTGGTAAGATCATCATCTTTTCATCTTAAAAAAGTTGATTTTTGATCTTTGATTTTGTTAAATTTTACATTCATGTGTTTAGGAGTGTGTTTGGTTGATAGGAATGATAGTATAGTGATCCTAGGGGTATGGGAATGATTGGTTTTGATTTAAAAATGGATTTGACTTGTTTTATAAAGGTACAATTTGAGACAACAGGTCTTTAACTGATTTTTCGTGGGTTTAAGTTCTGTGAAAGACTAAGATTATTTGAAATTGTTGTAGTGTTTTCCGAGACGGTCGTTTTGGTATAAGATAGAGCTTATAACTCTTTACGAGTCAAAAGTTATGCTAGTTTTAGTATTCGTGTACCGGGAGACGCAAGTCGGCACAATCCGAAATTGTGGCTGATTTTGGGTCAACTCTCGGGGACTTTAGGCTTGGTGAGGCCTTATACAGGTTATACGTGGCCTTGATACCAATGTTCATCTAAAACGGACAAGTCTAGATAGGGTAGATCGGTGTGTACAATCTGTAACACCCCCAATTTCACAAGGCAGTGGAATATCAACATTGGGCGTTACTTCATAGCACATCACACACAGTCATAGAAAACGACCTCAAAAGAGACGTTTTATAAAATAAACCATTCGACAAAATCAGAGTTCAATAAAAGAGGTCCTAACAGTTTATACAAACCTTAATAAATATAAAAGTTTGTCAAATGTATCGAATGGAAATTGTTTGTTTTGCCTTTACTTATCTCGCGCGGCTTGATGCTCCAGCTGCTCTTAAACCTATACACCTGAGAATACATGCTAACATGTCAACACAACGGTTGAGTGAATTCATAGGTTTTTAAATAAACAATAATGGGGTTTGAAATAAACCATAAAGATTTTGAACACAAGAATCTCATCCACTGTCGATAGTGCAACACATGCAATACCCAAAGTCCACGCTATTCTACTAAGCCATGACACCGAAGCCTTAAGTATAATAATGCCCTAGTCAGGTATCTTGCCAAATACCCCCTTACTTCTAATACAACACACCTGGCTGAGCCTCCAACCCACAGGTGCGACCTGCCCAGGTGGGGGCCATCCCCGATGGATCCATCCGTCTGTACCAGCGCCTACCCATTATAGGTAGTTAACGGTTCATGGGTTTTAGGGACTTTCAAATTTTAGCAATACAGCACTTAGCAAATAGCGGTTCACAATCAATACAATCAACTCTTGTGTTCCTCTTTCAAAAGCACATAATCAACCATCTTACATTCATTCATTTATAACAACATGTATTCGTTCAAAGCATATAACAAACCACATGTTTATTCATAACCATATATATAAACATCATATTTTTATACCAAGAGCATGTATTCCCCCTCGCGGGTTTATAAACACATATAAAGCAGTAAAAGCGAGGCTATGAACTCACCTGATATAGCTATCACACGTTTATCGAGGAACAAACATCCAATAGTCGACACACGACTTCACGAGATATCAATCGCTCATTAATCGAGAACGAAATGTCCAACGGTCGATACATGACCGAACGAGACCTATAATGACGAGACGCGTCTTAGGCTCGAGACTATACGTAAGTCATACATATATGTAACTAGTTCACATTAGTAAGTTTGGACATTGTATAAGTTTTATAAAACTTTTCATAAGACATTTAGAATAATTTATCATATAAAGTCTCATTATGACCATTAAGCTCATTAAAGCCCATAAGTGGCCCATTACAAGTTATTATGACTTTAGTCCATTTAGATCTCAGTATTAAACTCTAAACATGTTATAAATCTCAGGCCCAATAATGGCCTAATAGCCATTATAAGTGTATGTTGGGCTTTTATGGCCCAAAACCAGTTTATAAGCTTTATGTGTTCTAAAACGCCTCCAAACGTTGTCGACTTAATATCTCACATTGGTCGGGTCTTGGGATCTCTAAATATCAGTATAAAACTGAGTCTAAAACTCTACACAAGTGGGTCATACCACTTTGGGTTTTATAAAAATCGTCACGTTAAACGTTAATTTAATATAGTCCAATTTTTTTATAGTTTCTCGACATGCCTCGTAGATTAGATCATTTCTCCTAAACCATAAATAATATAGATGAGTTATTTTTACCAAAGTCATTATTAACTTATGTGGTTTACTTATTATAAGTTCAATTGCCCCTAATTTATATTTATCATAAATCATTTACCCATTTTATCACTTAAAAGAGTTGGCTGTCATTCGCAACAAACTTTGTTTCTACCGTTTCGGCCGCCATTTCCAAACCGTAATGAATTGATAAACTATCCAACTGATTCTAGTTCCTCATATTTTTATCTACAATCTATAGTTTTACCTTTTTCAATGGTTCTGAGTTCTTATTAGAGTTTTCAGTCGGTTTATACAGCATGTTCAGATTTGGTACTTTTTACCGTTTCGACAATATCTAATTCATCGGGTATCGTCACGGGACGAGCGACCCGGCCAAATCACCACAAAAAATATATCTACCCATCCAAAAACCTTAACAAACCCCACAAGCTACTCATTTTGTCACGAAATGCATTTAGCTACTGCCCAACTATTTTAAATCATCACAACTTATCCTATGACTTGTTTAACTTGTCTTATATGAGTTCAAATTCATATACAATGTCCAAAATATACCAAATTAACTCTTAATTTATTTAGGTCAGTATAAAAATGATCATTTACATATATACACAATCATTATAATAATGAAACAAATAAAAATGAAATAGGAATGATGGAGACCTTCAATATAAGTGAAGAACAAAGAGATGAGTATAGCAATTTGATCAATCTTGCAAGACCTTTATAATCCTTGATCAAACCAAAATTTAGCCATGTATTAACTCCTCTTTTTACATCCTCAATTCAGCACCAAATATCATCGAATAGATGTTGATGATGTTGTGATGATTTTAAACCCAAGACTATATATTAAAACAAATCTTCAAGGCTTGTATAAGTTAACTAGTATTGTCAAAATAATGATGTTTATAGTTGTGTTGTAGACGTCAAAATAAGAAGCCAAAAGAAGTGTTTGATGTGTGAGAGTGGGACGGAGGAACAAAGTCACAAAGGACTTGTGTGTGTTAACTTCAACAATAAATGAAGGGCGGTGATATTTACTAGTCATACAACGTGGACCATGAAACACATATATTTGACACGTACAAATGAATGATGTTTACGTGTAGAATGAGTAAATGAGTTGAAGTTTTATATAAAATTTGTTTTATAATTCGTTAAAGCGGGTATTATTGAGGTTCAATATTTTAAAAGTTACACGATTTGAAAGATATGCGTTAACCACGAGAAATAAACGCTCAATATAAAATAAAAACATTAACATTCGGAGAACATTTATATTTCAATCAATAAAGGAGGGCTTATAATTTAATAAACGTTAACGCGTCGCCTAAACGAATGACGCCTAAAGGTTTAACGTAAATTATCGAGAATTCTCATAAAACGAGAAATTAAAACGACGAAAATGGAAAATATTTCTATGTCATAACGAGGATATTTACGGTAGATGACGGACATAGACTTGCCAATAAATAATACTTGACATGTATTTGATACGTTAACGCCTTAACCATGCCGGCTAGTCAAGAATTTGATAATATTTGTCAAATAGTCATGACAAATAAAAGTCGATAAATAAATATTGATCCGAATATTAGAAATAGTATTAGAACTCAGTCTAAATGTTGATTTTAAAGTTCGAGTTACTACACAATCGGGGTGTACTTGCTGATTTTATTTGGACACATCGTTCAATGCTTGTGTCGTGTGAGTTTGAGTATTCACCATCGGACATGGGACTTACTCAAGTGCTTAGTCATTATATAAATGACTTAGCTACTAGTCCAAATAAGGTTAAAGGATAGTTTGACTTGCGTTGACTTGGCGTCGTATAACGAGTCATTTTCAAGTGTTCAAGTGTTTTAACGTGTAGCGTTTGATAAATGGATTCATTTGGTTCGTGTCAAGGGTTTTGAAACATGAGTACTTTGAAAACATCTGAGTCATACTATATTTGGTACATATCGATACTTGAGTTCGAGTCTTAACACGCGCCTTATTGTGATAGGTTGCGGTTTTCGTGTTTCCCCGGGCATCCATATCGTCGGTGATCGTCTCACTACATTGTTTCTACTCAGTTGCTGATTACCGTGATTGACTTACCTCGTGGCTAAGGTGAGTTCATAGCCCCTTTTTACTTGTACATGGTTTCTAAACATGGGGTGAGATTTTACATGGTGGAACACAACCATTTAAAACTATATGCTATCCAGAACTTGTATGCTTTCCAGACTTTCATTTTATTATTGATTTTTAGTCTCTAGCCTTAAGTTTCCTCTCCTGATCATGAACCGTTAATTTCGAGTACTAAGCGCGAATGTTGTGGGTGGATCCATCGGGATTGACAATCCCCGTCTCAAGTAACTTGATGCACTGATATTCGTTTATTTACTTGAGTAACTAGGCTGAATACTCCCTAGAGGAACTTACATTGAGTTAAGCTTCGGTTCATGAACTGAACAGCAATAATAATGGTTTCGGACTATGGTTGACGTATATAACCATACTCCACACTACTTGTTTGACAACTGAATGCTTGTGTTCCACACCTTTAATGTTAAACCTATGAATATCACTCAACTTTATGTTAACGATTTTACATGTTTAATCTCAGGTATTATTACTCAGCTTTGCTTGGATGGGAGCCCGCAGGATATTATCGCAGCTTGGAGATTTCTGTGATGCTTTTGAAAGATTTGTTTTATATAAACTTTCAGAAGTTTATTTAATCTTTTGGGCAACTTTATGTTATAAATCGAGACGAAATAATATAATTTTCCGTTTATAAAACTCTAGGACCTATGTTTAAAAAGTCTGACCTTTTATGATGTAATGTACATGTTTTATTTCATCAGCTTTATATGAACTGTAATTCATTGTTTCTTGTACTATGACGTGTTACCCCCTCGTTGCCTAGTTGTTCTATGTCAGATTTTGGGGGTCTCACACAGTTACTCCATCTACACCTCCTCCACCACCATTTATCCCTCCTACCCCCACGCCTAGTATTAGTTCTCCATTAGTGTCTCCACCTCTTACTGAAGTACCCAAGAAGAACCCGTCACCAACCCCACCTTACACCTTTAAACCTTCAACATATCAACCTTTACCTGCTACACCTACACCAACTAAACCCAACATTCCTTATCCATCTCGCTTAGATAAGGCCAAACTGCAAACCAAGGATGACATTCAAGTGTCGAACTATTTGAAGAAGATTTCAGGACTGACTATCACCTTTAGCCTTGTTGAAGCTCTAGCACAAATGCCTAAATTTGTTAAGATGTTTAAGGAATTGCTTAATAAGAAGGAGAAGATGGCCGAGTTTGTTAATACTCGATTGAATGAAAATTGTTCTGCCGTCCTTCTTAAAGAACTTCCGGAGAAACTTGGAGATCCCGGTCGTTTTGTGGTACCATGTACTTTTCACCAAACCGAAGAATTTACTGCCTTAGCCGATCTCGGGGAAAGTATAAATCTGATGCCTTTAAGTGTTTGGAAAAAGTTATCATTACCCGAGCTACTCCAACAAAGATGACTCTTGAGCTAGCAAATCGAACTCTCGCTTACCCCGTTGGTATTGCCGAAGATGTGTTCATTAAAGTTGGCACCTTCACTTTTCCGGTCGACTTCGTTGTTGTTGATTATGAAATGGACCCTCGTATTTCTTTAATACTTGGTCGGCCATTCTTGAGAACCGAAAAAGCATTAGTCGATGTTGCCGAATGAGAGCGCATTTTAAGAGTCGGGAATGATGCACAAGTGTTTAAAATGGGGAAGATCACAACCAAATCAAATGGAAGAGAATCAGCGAATATGATTAATGTGCTTGATGATTTTGTCGTCTACAACAATCCTCTATTCGATTCTTGCTATGATAATCCACTGTTCCAAGATGATGTGGATGATTCTCTCTCCAATTCTGATCCTCCACCAATTTATGATTCTCCACTGATCTATGATGCATATGATGACGATTCTAGTTCCGATGGGGATGATTATGATAATTTTACTTCTGAGTATCCAGACATGCCCACTTATGATGATTTTGATGAGGCTGATACTCTCTCGAGTGATTCTTCACATGATGACCTTACTCCTACTTTTGGTGAAGATCCTCCGCCAACAATGCTTAATCCTACTTTGGATGACTACTCATTTGAGGAAGACTTTGCTACTTTTCTCAATACTTACTTCCCAAATGAGAGTGATGCTCCTCCTTTGGACTTTGATGATTATGGTCTTTATCCTCCTTTGGATATGAAGAAACCCATTGCAAAGGAGAAGAAGCCGACCGACACCGATATCCGCAGTACTTAGGTCTTGACACCTCTCTATCCTCCTTCTGAGGATGAAATTGTAAGATTTATGAGCGGATCCTCTTCAAGGTCTACTGAGCCTGAGTGTTATTTTCCCCTAAAGGAAAAGGTGTTCGATCCTGGTATTGCACTTCTTAAGCCATCTCAGTATCCATCTGATGAAATAAAAGGAAACATTTTTGGAAACCATGGAGATATGCTTGTGCTGCATCATACTGTCTACCATCGTGCTCAATCGTTGGTTAAGGGAACCTTGCCTACTCTTCTTTGGCTTGCCTTGTTCGCCTTATGCTTGTGCTATTTGATGGACGAAAAGCATGTATTTGATCCCGGTGGATATGTTTCAAGCTTCTTCCTATGCTAATCAAGGTCGAGTCAGGCTCACGACTCGGTGAACAAAAACAAGCGCTTTTTGGGAGGCAACCCAAGTATCTACCCTTTTTATTCTGTTTTTATAATAAGTGTAGGGGGAGACCCTAGTATGTGTTTGTTGTTTTCTTTCTTATCATGTCCAGGGATTCGAGCTCTCAAAGATCCATTCTTGATGACTTTTGACGACCCGTGATTCCGTGTATCCGTCTTCCCGGTTCTATCCTAAACTCTTTTGATTCTCTATTTTATATTCTTCAATATTAAAATAGGAATCACTTTAGTTGTCTCTTCCTTAGCAAAATTTAAACAACGTGCACAATGTCCTAAGTATAGGGGAGGTTACTTCCACTTGCTTAAACATTGAGGACAATGTTTATATTAAGTGTAGGGGGACTTCTATCGAAGTTAAGTAAGTTTTTCCTTGTATTGTCCTTATTTTAACCGGAAAATTGATTTTTCGACTTTTTTCAAAATTTTTGATCTATTTTGGCCTTGTAGTTTTTCCTTTGTTATAGTTATTTTATTTCGTTGCTAGAATAAATTTTTAATAAAGTGGTTTTAATTTTCAAACGTTTTGAATCTTTTGACTCAACCCGAGTTTACTTATCCAAGTTTACTCTAGCTAGTATACTTAACGTTCTTAAGTCGAGTTTTTCTAGGCTTTTATATAGGGAACTTTAAAACGCGAAAGTCTTAACTCTTACGGGTTAAGAACAAGAACTTTTCGCAAGTTCCTATAATTGATCCTAGAAAGCTGTTTATCAAGGGAACTTTAAAATGCGAATTCTAAACTTGAAAAAGTCTAAGAGTTTGCAAGTTCCTATAGATGACTTGAAACCCCAAAACTTTGATTTAATAGGCTAAGCATCCACTAGTCTCATTCTTTGAGATTTTAAATTGTGGAGAACGAGAGATGATAGAGTCAATTATAAGTTTGGTATTCTTTCATGAAATTATGTGAGTTGATTATAAGATTTTTCTCCCATCGCTTATAATAAATTTATTTGCAATAAGTAAGGTTGTACGATTTGAAAAGTTACTTAGCTTCTAGCACAAGATCGTTTAAAAGTTGCTCGGTATAAATTAGAGTTCATAGCCAAGGCATAACTTATTAAAGCGGGATGCGAAGATTGGCGAGTCTGAAAAGGTCCTAACAAGACATGAGGGCTACATTTTGTTGCTAAAGATCCAAAGTGATGTGAAGAATCATTTATCAAAAATCAATATGAAGGATCAAGATACACGACGAAAAGAAAATACTCCCGTAAAGATCATGGAGAAGTCTATCCAAAAAGACCCTAGCAAGGTATGAGGATAAATAGATCCAAGTCCTAAAAGGAGGCGGATCGTTGTATATTAAAATCCCAAATAAAGATTGGAGAAAAATGAAGAAGTCGTGGTCCAAATATGAAGAATCTCTCAAAAAGTTCAAGTGAAGAAATTCCGATTATGAAGAGAAGACCATTATTTCATGAACGTCTCTCAAGATTTGAAGTATGAAGTCACTACCAAATATCGGTCCGAGAAAGGTCTCAAATCGTGAAGCGAGTTATACCAAGATGTGAACTTTATGAGGTCCCGAGAAGCAGTTTTAAAAGATTTTGTCCTTTAGCTAACTATTGATTAAATCGTCCCACTTTATTTTCAGCCTAAATAACTATCGAAATAAGTCAACAATGCATCCTCGTGATCATTCAAGACAACAATAAAATATAAGAGATACACCTAAGAATAAGGGAGACTAAGTGAATAATTAGCCCACATGAATTTGTGTTAGTTTGCTAACTTATAATAACAATGATCTCGTTTTTAAGCTTGGTATGGGGAACGTGAAACTTGAGGATGATGAACATTCATGACATTCCAAAACCCAAGGTAAGTTTTTGATCTTTTTACTTGTTTTCTTCCTTTGTATATTTTGTAATTTTCTGTCTCTTTAATAAAGGCGAAGATGGATTGATTATGATGGAAAATGTAAAACTTGATTTGTAATGAATGCATTGCATGAGGACATCGCAATGGTCAAGTGTAGGGGATTTAATAAGTGTGAAAAAACTTATCCTTTTACCACTTAATTATAATAATAACCAAGCCAAAACGTGTATTTTATGTCGTAAATGTTGGAATTATGCGTGGTTTGTGTTTTTGTTGTGATTTAGGACCAAAATGTGAAAAGGGAAGAAAACATGGGCTTTCACGGGCTTTTATCGAAGAAAAAGACAAAAGATGATGTCAAAAGATCAAGAGTGCAAAAAGAACGGAAGTCCAAGGCCTTTTTTGAAGATTTATCGAAAAAAAAGTCTAAAGACGGAAGTTTAATAAAGCCGAAGAACTCAAGTCTAATTAATGAAGAAATTACAAGACGAGTTCAATTAATCCCGAGACAAAGTCGAAAAAGTCGAAGAATTAAGAAGACGAAAAGACGAGAAAGAAAGAAAGAAGGAAGCAACACATGCTTAACCTCCCTTCTCCCTATAAATAGAGACTTAATCACCTTATTTAGAGTTGTTGGCTATTTGACACATAGTTCTTCCACCTTTAATTTATTGCACTTTACTTAATTGTCATTTAATTACTTGTCTTGCACCTTTAATTTCTTGCCTTTAATTTCAAGTAAGTCTTTTAATTTTGTTATTGAATCTTATTTTTAATCAAGTTCTTATTTTTAATCTCTCCTTCTACCTTTCTTGTTTTACTTAATCTTTATGTTTATGTGCTTATTGTTATGCTTATTTGATTAAATGTTATGTTTTTATGCTTTTGATTGTTTTGGATTATTGATCTTTATAGCTTATTTGTGTTTATCTTAAATTTACTTAAGTTTTATAAAAGTTATTTTTGTTAAAAAGTCGTTTTTAATTATTCTATCATTTAATGTTTTTAAAAGTTTTTGAATTTTAGCTTATTAGTTTTTTTCTTATACATGTTTATGTTAAGTTTTTAGTCTAGTGCTTATTAGGTTTATAGCTTATTTGTACTTGCTTATTTGTGTTTTTCTTACTGTATTCCGATCAACCAACCGGAAAGGGGTTTTGCCTTTCCGACTAGCTTTCCAATCAGTAGATCGGAAAAGGGTTTTGGTCATTTCGATCAGGGGTATTTGTTTGGATTCCGATTAGGTTTTTGGTGACAACATTCCGATTTGGGATTCCGACAACATTCCGATCATTCCAAGGTCTGTTATTCCGACAACATTCCGACCACATTCCGATTGGAGTTGTAAACAACATTCCGATTGGGATTCCGATCGGATTCCGACGGTAGGTTTGGTTTTTAATATTTTGTTTGCATTATTTTAAGTTTTCGAATTTTTCACGCTTCCCGAAATCTCTGTTTTTACCAAGTGTTTTTCTAGTAATTTTTAGTTTAATTTCTAAAGCTTTTATTTTATTAAATTATCAATTTTACTTTCATTTTAATTAACTTGTCTAATTTATTTTTCGTCGAATTTTAATTTTACGTCATTTAAATACCGTCATTTATTTTAAAGTTTTGCAATTTATTTTACAACAACTTAAAATATTCTTTTTCACCAAAAGACGACTGAGTCGCACTTAAACTGGTAGTCATTTCGAGAAGATCGGATGATAACTTTAACCCTAGCAAAATCATACTTTCAAATGTTATGTGTATTAACTAATACTTTGTGTTTGGATTATTTACTATTTTAATCCTAGGTGCTTATCGGATCGAGTTTTCAATTACATAGCTTTGTGCATCTTATGTGTTAGTTCGCTTCCTAGATTTTGATTAATATTTCAATTTGGCTTGATAAACCTTTGTGTGAAATCTGGGCAGGCAAAAGTTTCAGGAAGTGCATTTTTTGGAACCCTCTAGGGGCGGTTCTTTATCTTCCCCGCGGTTCATTAGCAATAACGAACCGCGCCCATACTTAAGGAACCGCCATCACCTGTTCCGAGAGAATATTTGCTTTACACAGTTTTCCCTTAATCTATGTAAACATTGATAAAAATGTTGCAAAAACCTGCGCTTTCCTAAACTAGGCTACCTAATTTCAATATTCACCTAAAATGATTTAAACCCATTACTAGTTTGGATTATCCCTTTCTCTTCTTAAACCCCTCCTTGTTGATCTTGTTCTTCATCCCTTAAACTTCTTTCTAAACCTCTTCACAACCATGGTGTCCACTAGAACATCCAACTCTCCCAAAATATCCTCTTCCAAAAGAAACCTTAAGATGAAATTCAAGTTTCCTAAACTTGGTGTTAATGCAAGTGATGCCTAAAAACATTATTAGTGTTAACTAATCTTTCTTAGTTTTAATCACAACAAACTATACAACACATTTAGTGTAAAACAGAAAACGAATTATTTAACTAACACTATCATCAAGGTAATAATCATATCACTAACCTTTCTTAATCATACTTAGTGATCATCAAAGTGATTATCTTTAAAACTCACTTTTGTTAATATGACAAAAGATTTTTTTTATGAACTTTCTTTTTAAGAAAATGTTTTATTAAAATGGAAATTGTAAATTTGAAAATGGCGTATTCCATATGCCATAAGAATATCTTTTGAAGGTTTAAAAAACCTCAGATATTCCTACCCCACTAAAAGACAAAAAAGGGAGCGGACTCTACTGGGCGGTACCTTAAAAAGCCTAGGTGGTTCCTTATCGATAAGGTACCGCCGGCTAGATAAGGATCCGTTCCAAGCTAGCCGCTGGACTTTGTCTTCTATAAATAGTGGCTCAAATCTCAATTTCCAATAAGCCTCTTGGACGTTTTTCTCAGCCCCCTTTCTCTTTTCTATAGCATAATCATTAGTAAATGATCACTTAAAGTGTTAAGGATGTTTACATATGATTATCCTCTTGATCCCCTCCTTTACCTTGTCCAATGAGAAGATCACTCACTCACTAGTGTTGTGATAAAGATGAAAACATGAATTAGTCATGTTCATCATGTTAGCCTTTTTATTTTTGTTAATCCATTTGTATTTATGAAATACTTGGACTAGTTGTGTTCATCCAAGCTATTTGTAAATACTTGGATTTGTTATGTACATCCATTACATATGTGTTTGCTTGGATTTGTGTTATGTAGATCCAAGCTACATGTGTGTACTTGGATATGTCTAGTTGAGTTGTAATAGATTTGTGTAGTAGTTCTCACTAAACTATAAAGTAATGTGGTTGTGTCTTGTGAGTTCTCACTAAACTTGAAAGTGATTAGTAGTTGTGTTGTGTGAAGTTCTCACTTAGCTTCAAAGTGAAGAGTCGTGAAGATTTGTTCTAGCTTTGGATTAGAACTCGACATCTAGCCTTGTGTCGTCAAATGGTGAAGTATGCAACGTCGTGAAGATTGGTTCTACCTTGAGATTAGAACTCGACATCTAGCCGTGTGTCGTTAAATTGTGAAGTAGGCAACGTTGTGTAGATCGGTCCTAGCTAATGATTAGGTCTCGACATTTAGCTTAGTGTTGGAAAATAATGTAAACGACGATGTAAGGCTTTCTCCGCCAAGAAGGGAGCTTGTGGATATAGTGGAAATATCGAGTAGGTGTACTCGAGGAGTAGAGTAGAAACAAGGATAGAGCCTCGTTGTCGAACCACTATAAATCTTGGTGTCTTGTCACTAGGTTATCTCTTTCCTTACTCTTTACTTATTTCATTATCATTATACTTACCTATTACCGTTGCTAATGCATTTGAATTGAACCTAATTATTATGCAACTTAGCTTTAAGTAAAAGATAGTTTTGATACACACTTAATTCAAAGTAATTTAAATTAGGTGACTAATTGAAGAAAAACTATTCAACCCCCCCCCCCCTTCTAGTTTATACAATTGGTATCAGAGCAAGGGTCTCTTTGGTCAAAACTATTTTTTTTGAAAAATGGGTCTTTCAATTGGTAATATTGCATTCCTCTTAGATTAATAGTCTTTATGCAAATTAGATCTACTCTTTAAATGTATCTACTAGTTTGCATCTTGCTTTGTGTAGGTACTCATGAAGATCAATCACTTAATTGGTTGTGGATTGAGCTACTTGCACTTGTAGAAGACTCATCTTCATTGATCTTCAACATCCTTGAATGATGATACCAAGATGATTGGGAATGATACTAGTCCTTGAAGACTTAGTACTCATCATAGTCATTGTAGGGCATAGGATTAATTCCTTGATGGATTGCTCTGTGTGGCCAAGGTACGCTTTCGTTCTTCCACACGCCCTTTGATCATTCTTTTGATCATTACTTGACTATGTGCTTGTTCTTGGCATCCTTGCCTTGACATTTGTTTGTGGTTTGTGATTCTTTTCTTTTATCCTCTCAAACCTTCATTGCTTGGATACTTGACTCACTATGGTGATGTAGAGTGAGTTAGTAGTAGCTTAAAGTATCAAGCATGATTTCCATGGTTTGCACCCATACGGTTAGTAGGCCCTTTGTAGGAGAGAAAGTGAATTAATACTTTGCTCATAGTTTGTCTTAGACTAAGACTATTAGTGAAAGTGATCTTAGTCCATACATGAATAACTGCTTTGTGTTTATTCATTACCAAAGTAGTTTAACGTTTCGCCGAAAAGGCACGTTTTAAACCACTATATATGACACAAGCTCTTCGTCTCCATGATTTGAATATTGTCATTAATCCCTTGAGCATTGATGTTAGTCTTGATTCACTTCCCTTGACTTCTCTCCACTTTGCCTTTTCGCTAAGAGTAGTCGTTTGTCCGTTTCAGTTCTTTTCGATCTCGATTCAACTCGTAATCCTTCATTAAGGCATATTGCTTAATGTGATGATGATCCAAATGATATTCTAAAAGGTTTAAGATATATTTTTAAGTGTTTTAGAAAATTTGGTTTTAAAAATTTTGGCGTGTTTCATTGATAAAAACCAGCCTTTGTAGGCGGTTCTTTATCTCTGAAGGCTCAAACCCGCGGTTCCTTATCGATAAGGTACCGCGGGCAGTAAAGTTTGTCAGAGCGCCAGTTTTATTAAAATAACCTTTTTCAAACCAAACCCTCTCTCTCCCAAAAACACACAACCGTCTTTTTCATCCTTTCCAGCATTGTTGATGCTTCAAAAACCTTCAATCACTCAATTTAATTGATTCCAAGTTGTGGGTTTCACTCATCCTTCATCAAACATCAATTAATTGTAAGTACTTTCTTTCATTTTCATCTATTTTGTTCTAGGGTTCATCCTTTCATAATTGGGGATTTTTAAAATTGAAATTGAATTAGAACCTTAATAGGAATATTGGTTGACATGGTTATTTTACTATGATTCCTTAGGTTCATATTCATTAAGATTTCACTAAAACCCACTTGTAGAACAAATCCGAATTTTGACTAAATGATTTTGGTTAAAAGATGGAATAGAGATGAACCCATGAACAAATAGGTAGTCTCATTGTTAATGCTTACCTAAAAACCTTGTTTTGAAAAACCAATGTTCTAGTCCATTGTTGATTCAACATAGATCATATGTTCTTGGTTAATAATGGAATAGACACATTGTGAACATGAGAATGTTATGGATTCAATCCTTTGTTTGTCAAGAAATTGATATAACACATTCTCATATTTTTTGAGTTTTGATTTTATTTTTCATATAAGTGATTGGAAAAATATTTTCTTGTGTTTATTTAGGTACTAATCATGCCTTCACAATATCAAAAGGATCATCAACTCACCAAAAAGTATATGCCAAACCTTTCCGACTTTTGTCACTCAACTCACCTTGCCCATACTTTTTCCTCCCTTCAATCCCGTTGCTTTCATGAGGGTAGAGTTGTCCAAAAGGATATCAAGGATTATGTCTACATCAAGTCCATGTTTGAAAACATTAGATTTGATTTCTTGTTGAACATTAAGGAAGACATCTATCCTTGATTCCTATTGGAGTTCTTTAGCACATACTCCATCATTGAAAACAACGATGGAATATTTTTTAGGTTCATCTTGAAAGATCAACTAGATCAATACTCTCTTGAAGTTTTTGGTCAAATTCTTGATGTCCCATTTGTAGGCACTTGTCGTTTCACGGATAAATGGAAGCTTAGTGCTCTCCTTGAATCCTACAATTGTCCTCCAAATGATCATGAGGAAATTAATCTTGACTTCATTGTTGACATTGTCTCCAAAAAGCGTAATGAACCCGTTAAGAGAAGCCTTCATACTAAGGTACGTTCGGTGAAACGTCATGAGGTTCTCTTAAGCGACCTTAATGATAATATGGTTCAATGGACCAATATCCTTAGGGAAAATGTGTTTTGTCTTGGTGGAAACCGGGATCATGTTCCGGCGTGTTTAGTGCATATGTTATATTGCATCTTTACCAACACCAATTACAATTTGGCATTTTTTATCGCTTAACGGATCAATTATGCTATTCAAAAGCCTAAAACAAACCTCCCTTACGCAATGCTTCTCACTCGCCTTTTTTAAAGGGTTGGTCGTGATTTTCCAAATCTTGATCTTTCTCAGTTTCAACCGGTCAAATGGGTCATGATACCTATTCAAGAGGTATATAAGAGAAAGAAAAGATGTGATCATAAATCCGACCAACAAGAATCCAATGGTGAGGACATGGACATGCCAACAAGTGATGGTGATGGCATTGGCACAAGTGCTCCCATTGATTCTTCGAGTACTTCTCACCACTCCGCAAACTCATTCGTGGATGGTTTAGATGACATTGCTTCCCCTCCTCATCATTCCACTAGTGAAGTTCCTAATAATCTCAATTTAGAGGAACTTTACCGTCAAAATCTTCGAACCCAAGGTGACTTGCATGGACACCGAATTGAGTCAAGAAAGGGAATCAAGTACTTAGGAAAAATGATCAAGGGATTGGGAAAGAAGAGAAGATGAATACTTTGAGTTGTTTCAAAGTATACATGTTGGTAAACATGTTTTGTGGTGTTGAACATTTGCTTCCTCTTATTTTTATCTTGGATGTGTATTAACTATATTCTACTTTGGATTATTCGTTATTTATCCTAAATGTTTGCCATTGTGATGTGAATAGCTTTGTTTATCCTATGTGTTAGTTAGCTTCCTAGATTTTGGTCAGTAGTTAACTTTGGCTTGAAAATTCATTGATAAAAATCTGGGCTAACCAAAATTTGATGAAAAACTTTTTTTCAACACCACTGGTCGCGGTTCTTTATCAACCCGTAGTTCCTTATTGATAAGGAACCGCCGCCCTTAGATAAGGAACCGCCGGCTACTGTGTCCGACAGAATCTTTGCTTTACACTATTTTCCTTAATCTGTGTAAACCTTGCTTGATTCTTTGCAAAAACCTGCACATTTCCTAAACTAGGTTAGCTAAATTCATTGTTCACAAAAAATTTTTTTAACCCATTACTAGTTTGGATCATCCCTTCACCCTTTTAAACCCACCTTGCTAGCCATGTTCTTCACACATCAAACCTTCTTCCTTAAACCTTAAACCCTTCATCTCAACCATGGTTTCTACAAGAAGCTCAAACTCATCCAAAACCTCCACCACAATGAACAATCTTAAGATTAAGTTTAAAATGGCTAAACCCAACTCCTCACGCTTTCACACTCCCAAAAATGAGATTGTCCTAATTCTCATTTCCTCATCAAACTCACCACCTCTTGCTCCATGCAAGACTTCATCAACCCATGGAACCAACCATTCTCATGGTTCTACCTCCTCTTCATTCCAATCTAGGATGAATGAGCTTTCCTCGCCATTCACTCCAAGTAATCTCTTGGATGTGACCACCCAACCACAACCCATCCAAAGCATCCCATTGTGAATGACTTTGATGATATCATGGTGACTTCACCATTTACCCCTCCCAACTCACCCTCTTCTCCCTTGGAGAGCTTGCCTCCACACTCACCCACATCTCCCTTGGAGAACTTTCCTCCTCCACCTCCACCTCCCTCAAACACTCCCATTTTGGGTGTTCCACTTACCTTCTTTATGGGTGATCCTTACTTTCTTGGGTTCATAGAAGCTCATGGTTCTCATTGTCCATGTTGCCTCTATAATAACTACATCATTCAAAACCTTAGGAGGGAGATGTTGGGACTTCATATGAGGTTGCAAGATTTCTTGCTCACCTTGTTTAACATGCCTCCTCCTAGGACATGAATGGTGATTTTTAAAAATAGTTTTCAAGAAACTTCAAGCCAAGGAAGATTACTAATCAAGACCTAGCTTTTTAGCTATCTTTAGTTTAGTTAGTGGTTTTTATTTATTTTCCTTATGTATCTCTTTCATGATATTTTATGAGAATGAATTATGGACTTGGCATCATGTGCTTCTATCTCTATGTGGACATTAATCAACTTTAATTCCAAATTAAAATTGAACCTAAATCTATCACAACCTATAAAACTTGACTAAAATTGGTTCAAAATGTTATCCAAAATTTTGTCACCCTTTGTCAAGACATTCTTGGTGAATGTGTTGCTTTTATGCAACCCTAGCAAAATTTAGTGCTAATAGAGGTAAAATTCCAAGATTTGTAATTTTTTGAAAAAGTCTTAGTTTTTCTCAAAACCCTGGAAAATCTAGATTTCAAGTCCACTGCATGCGGTTCCCTAAATAACGCGCGGTTCCTTAAGTGATAAGTAACCGCCGGTCCCTATAAGGTACCACGTACAGAAAGCCACTTTTTGGCTCGTTTTTGGTCTTCCTTCATCACCTTATTCCCAGTCAAGATTCCATGTTTACTCAATTTGGCTAACCATCCCTTGACACTTTACATTTGTTCTTCAAACCTTTGCCTTGTATACTTTCTTCTTATACCCCAACCGTGAGATTTCATTCTCACACCTCAACAATGCCTAACTCTCCCTTTCATAACCTTGACATTTCTTTGTCACAAACCTCCTCACCCAAAGATTCCTCATCAAAGCTTTCAAAGAAACCGAAAATCTCGGTTAAACCTATTTGGATCAAGACAAATGAACCTTCTTCATCCAAACCACCCAAGAACCCCACCTTCTCTCCAATCAAGTATTGGGATGAGACCTACTCCATTAACCTAATCACCGGAGAAAAGGAGAATCTCCCCCACCACCAAAACCCTTTGACACCCCTCAACGCAATGATCTCTCAACCTTCCCAAATCTCACAAGGCATTGTGAAAACATTACCTACCCACTCTACTCACCACCACCAAACCTTAGGTGTGATGGCCTTCCCCCATCAACCGAATTTGTGTTGCATCATGGATCCTCGTGTGCTTGTTGTCGATTTCAACAAATTGAACTTGCTCATGTGTATGAGAAGTTAAATTTTCTTGAATTCCTCCTCACTCGACCTCCTCTCAAAGTTTTTGTTCCCGTGGACAAAACTTCGAATGATGCATCGTCGTCTTATTTTTCCAACTAAAGGGCTACACTCCATTGGAGTCAATGAAACTTTAGTTGTTTTAGAGTCATTTTTTTAGCAATCTTGGAAAATTTCACTATTAGACTAGCTTATGCTTTGTGGTTTATTTTCCATATCTTTTTGCTTTAGATACTCATATTGTGTGTATGACTATCTACTTTGCTTGCCTTTTTCATATTTATGTAATATGAAATCTTTGTGTTATCTTTGTTTTCTTTATTTGGTCATTCTCTCTTTCTTTTGAGTTGATCGTGGTTAACCTTTACAATTGTTTATGGGTGATTCCATCAATTCTAAATTTTAACCCCTTGACAAATTAATCATCTTCATTGGTTGGATGTTTCCTTTCTACCTCCATTCCACCAATTGAACCTTGATTTTGTCATTTACCTCTTTGGACATACTTAGCAAATACTTGCTTCTGATTTGAGATTTCTTCTCCTTCTTCCTCTCAAGTTACTTAGTAGGTAGTGATCATATATACATTGGTGTTTCTTTCCTTTCTACTAACCTTTGTGTAGCATGTCACCTTAGCTCATACACTTGGTGCCCCAAGCAAGGGGGAGCAACCACCAAGGGGGAGCTACTAGCAAAGTCCGGATATCTTCAAAGACTTGTGCTTACCTTTTTGCTACGACAAAGGGGGAGAAATGATAGTGATAAACTCGTTAATAAGTCGATACTTTGTGTTTCTAAGTAAATGATTTTATAGTTTGTCGTAATCAAAAAGGGGGAGATTGTTAATGCAAGTGATGCTTAAAAACATTATTAGTGTTAACTAATCTTTCTTAGCTTTGATCACAACAAACTATACAACACATTTAGTGTAAAACACAAAACGAGTTATTTAACTAACACTATCATCAAGGTAGTAATCATGTCACTAACCTTTCTTAATCATACTTAGTGATCATCAAAGTGATTATCCTTAAAACTCACTTTTGTTAATATGACAAAAGATTTTTTAATAAACTTACTTTTTAAGATAATGTTTTATTAAAATGGAAAATGTAAATTTGAAAATGGCATATTCCATATGCCATAAGAATATCCTTTGAAGGTTTAAAAAACCTCCGATATTCCTACCTCACTAAAAGACAAAAAAGGGAGCGGACGCTACTGGGCGGTACCTTAAAAAGCCTAGGCGGTTCCTTATCGATAAGGTACCGCCGGCTAGATAAGGATCCGCGCCCAGCTAGCCGTTCGACTTTGTCTTCTATAAAAAGTGGCTCAAATCTCATTTTCCAATAAGCCTCTTGGACGTTTTTTGCAGCCCCCTTTCTCTTTTCTATAGCATAATCATTAGTAAATGATCACTTAAAGTGTTAAGGATGTTTACATATGATTATCCTCTTGATCCCATCCTTTACCTTGTCAAATGAGAAGATTACTCACTCACTAGTGTTATGATAAATATGAAAACATGAATTAGTCATGTTCATCATGTTAGCCTTTTTATTTTTGTTAATCCATTTGTATTTATGAAATACTTAGACTAGTTGTGTTCATCCAAGCTATTTGTAAATACTTAGATTTGTTATGTACATCCATTACATATGTGTTTGCTTGGATTTGTGTTGTGTAGATCCAAGCTACATGTGTGTACTTGGATATGTCTACTTGATTTGTAATAGATTGGTGTAGTAGTTCTCACTAAACTATAAAGTGATGTGGTTGTGTCTTGTGAGTTCTCACTAAACTTGAAAGTGATTAGTAGTTGTGTTGTGTGAAGTTCTCACTTAGCTTCAAAGTGAAGAGTCGTGAAGATTGGTTATAGCTTTGGATTAGAACTCGACATCTAGCCTTGTGTCGTTAAATGGTGAAGTAGGCAACGTCGTAAAGATTGGTTCTACCTTGAGATTAGAACTCGACATCTAGCCGTGTGCCGTTAAATTATGAAGTAGGCAACATTTTGTAGATTGGTCCTAGCTAATGATTAGGTCTCGACATTTAACTTAGTGTCGGAAAATAATGTAAGCGACGATGTAAGGCTTTCTCCGCCAAGAAGGGAGCTTGTGGATATAGTGGAAATCTCGAGTAGGTGCACTCGAGGAGTGGAGTAGAAACGAGGATTAAGCCTCGTTGTCGAACCACTATAATTCTTTGTGTCTTGTCACTAGGTTGTCTCTTTCCTTACTCCTTACTTATTTCATTATCATTATACTTAACTATTACCATTGCTAATACATTTGTATTGAACCTAATCATTATGAAACTTAGCTGTAAGTAAAAGATAGTTTTGATACACACTTAATTAAAAGTAATTTAAATTAGGTGACTAATTGAAGCGAAACTATTCAACCCCCCCCCCCCCTTCTAGTTTCTACACTTGGTTCTCCATCTTCTCAAAAACCCAAGAGTTAAACTTCTCCTATTTTCATCTCTTCATTACTCTCACCACCTCTTGCTACATGCAAGACTTGTTCTACTTATGGTACTAACCTCTCACATGGTTCTACTTCATCCTCATTCCAATCTAGGATGAATGTAATGTTGCCACCTTTCACTCCACCAAATTCACTCGTATCACCCATATCACCTTTGGACACTATGCCTCCACCACCTCCTCCTCCCTCAAACACTCCACTTTTGGGTGTTCCCATTTCTCGCTTCTTGGGTGATCCACACTTGTTTGATATTTTCATGCACAATGGAACCGATTGTCCTTGTTGCTAGAAGAAATTCCACCTCATTGATATACTTAGGTTGGATATAATTGGGGCTCACATCAAGTTGCAAAGATTCTTGTTGAACCTATTTGCTAATCCTCCTCCTCCTAGAAGATGAATGATGATTTTCAAAAATAAATGTTTTTAAAGAAAGTCAAGCTAAATAAGACTATGCTATCAAGAACTAGTTAAAGCTAACTTTGTAGTTGTTATTTCTTTTCTTGTATTTCCTTTCCTTCATGTGTTTTTCATGAAGATGTTCTATGGATTTAGTTATATGTGTTTCAACCTATGTGGTCACATTAATCAACTTCAATTTATTTAAAATTGAACCTAAATCTATCACAACCTCTAAAACTTGACTAAAAATTGGTTCAAAATGTTATCTAAATATTTTGTCACCACTTGTCAAGACACTCTTTGTGAGTGTGTTGCTTTTATGCAACCCTAGCATATTATAGTGCTAAAAGAGGTAAAAATCCAAGATTTGCAAATTTTTGAAAGAGTCTTATTTTTCTTCAAAACTTTGAAAATCATGGTTTCATGTCCACTGTATGCAGCTCCATATCGATATGGAACCGCCGGTCCCTTTAAGGAACCGTGGACAGCAAGCCCGTTTTTGGCTTATTTTTGGTCTTTCTTCTTTGACCATTGTCTTTGTCAAGATTCTTTGTTTACTCAATTTGGCTAAACATTCTTTAAAACCTTTTCTTTTTATTTCAAATCTTTGCCTTGTCTATTTTCTTTAAGTTCTTCTCTTTTGGGAGTTCTCTTCTCCATCCCTCACAATGTCTAACTCTTCCATTCCTAACCTTGACATATCTTTGTCACAAAATTCTCAACCTAAAGCTTCTTCCTCTAAGCTTTTAAGCAAACCAAAAATCTCGGTTCAACCCGTTTGGATCAAGAAAAATAAGAATTCTCATGATTCTTCTTCTGCCAAACCTTCTAAGAATTCTTCTTTCTCTCCAATCAAATATTGGAATGAGACTTACTCTATAAATCCAATTACCAGAGAAAAGGAAATTCTTCCACCACCACCTAAACCTTTCAACACTCCACAATTAAATGACCTATCTTCTTTCCCAAACCTCACTAGGCATTGTGAAAAAATTTCTTATCCGTTATCTCCCTCTCCACCAAACTCTCATCTTGATGGTCCTTCCCCATATAACAACTTTGTTTTGCATCATGGATCCTCGTGTGCTTGTTGCCTATTTCAACAAATTTAACTTGCTCATGTTTATGACAAGCTAAATTTCCTTGAATTTATTCTCACTCGACCTCCTCTCAAATTTTTTGTTCCCGTAAACTAAACATCGAATCATGCCTCGTCGTCTTTCTTTTCCAACTAAGGCACATTTTGTACTTTAGTTGTTTAAGTGAATAAAAATTAAGCAATCTTTGAAGATTATCACTACTAGATTAGTTTATGCTTTGTGGTTTATTTTCCATATTTTTTGCTTTAAATATTCATATTGTGTGTATGAATATTTCTCTTGTATGTTCTTTCATATTTGTGTAATATGAATGTTATGTGTGTTATCATTTTCCCGCTAATTGTTTTTCACACATTTTTTAAAGAGTTAATCATGGTTAAAATTTAATATTGCTTATGGGTGATTCCATAAATTCTAAATGTTTCACCCCTTGACATTTTAATCATTTCAATTGGTTTGGATGTTTCTTTTCTTCCTCTATTCCACCAATTGAACTTTGATGTTGTCAACACACACTCTTTGGACATACTTAGCAAATACTTACTTCTAATTTGAGAATTCTTTTCTTCCTCCCTCTCAAGTTATTTAGTAGGTAGTGCACATATATACATTGGTGTTTCTTTTCTATCTTCTAACCTTTGTGTAGCATTTCACCTTAGCTCTTTTACTTGGTGCCCCTAGCAAGGAGGAGTAAGCACCAAGGGGGAGCTTCTAGCAAAGTCAATTCTTCTCTTCTCTAAAGACTTGTGCTAACCTTTTTGCTTCGACAAAGGGGAAGAAATGGTAGTGAATAAACTCGTTAATAATTCGGATAATTTTGTATTTTACGTAAATGAGTTTATAGTTTGTCGTAATAAAAAAGGGGGAGATTGTTAATACAAAGCAATGCCTAAAAACATTGTTAGTGCTAACTAATCTTTCTTAGTTTTGATCACGACAAATTATAAAGACATTTATAGTCAAACACAATCGTAAAACGAATTATCTAACAAACACAATCATCAAGGTATATAATCATGAAACTAAATATTTTATTCATGTTTAGTGGTAATAAAAGTGATCAGCCTTAAAACTCACTTTTTTCAAATGTGACAAAAGATTTTTAATAAACATTATTTTTATAAAAATGTTTTATTAAAATAGAAAATGAAAATTTGAATATGGCATATTACAAATGCCATAAGAATATCCTTTGCAAGTTTCAAACTGCCTCAGATATTTCAAACCCACTAAAAGACAAAAAGGAGCGGAGTCTACCTCCGCGGTTCCATAGGTGCCTATGCGGCTATTTATTGATAAGGAACCGCCTAGTGCAATAAAGAACCAGGCACAGATAGCCGTTGGTTTTTGTCTTCTATAAATAGTGGATCAAATCTACATTTTCCATAACCCTTTTTGGACATTTCTTTTAGCCTTCTTTCTCCTTTATAATCCTAATTATTTGTAAATGATCACTTAATGTGATAAGTATGTTTACTTATGATTATCCTCTTGATCTCCTTCTTTACCTTGTCCAAAGAGAAGACCACTCACACACTTGTGATGTGATTAAAGATGAAGCCTTGATGAAGATCATCCTCTCCCAAAGATCTAGTGATGTTCATCATTTGTTCATTTTTGTCTAATAAGTATGAAAACACTTATCCTTTTACCACTTATTTTCAATAATAACAAGACCAAAACGTGTATTTTATGTCGTAAAAGTCGGAATTATGCGTGGTTTGTGTTTTTATTGTTTTTCAGGATAAAAGTATGAAAAAGGGAGAAAACATGGGCTATCACGGGCTTTTATCGAAGAAAACGAGGAAAAACGAAGTCAAAAGATCAAGAGTGCAAAAAGAACAGAAGTCCAATGCCTATTCTGAAGATTTATCGAAGAAAAAGTCTAAAGACGAAAGTTTAATGAAGTCGAAGAACTCAAGTCTAATAAAAGAAGAAAATTGTAAGACAAGTTCAAATTATATCGACAAATCCCGAGACGACGTCAAGAAAGACAAAGAATTTAAATCGAGTCGAGACGAAAAGAAAGAAGGAAGCAACACATACACTCCCCACCTCCTATATATACCCTCCTAATGACACATTAGGAGGGTGTTAGTTAATTAGTTCATTTTTCAATTTTTAGTAGTTTAGTTTTTAGAGAGAGAAAGTGTTTAACTTTCTCTCACTAGAACTTCATGTTTTCTTTCTTTTCATGTTTAAGCTTTGATTTGATCTTGTATTTTGGAATCATTAATCTATAAGTTCAAGTTAAGTTTTTCATCTTTAATCTTATTCTACCTTTCTTGATTTTTACTTATATTTGATCCGTAATCATCTTTGATTTTGTTTTAATCTTGATGTTTGATTGATAAAAAGTTTATCTTTTGGTTTATTTCTATGTTTTATACGGATTAAGCTTTGAGCTTATCATGCTTATTGGCTTATTTTGTATTTAGCTTATTTATCTTTTCAAGTTTACTAAAAAGTTTCATCTTTTTATGGTTTGTTTTAAAAAATTTGCTTATTTAAAGTTTTGAAAGTTCTTATTATGCTTATTAGTTCGTCTTATTATTAATTTGGTTAAGTCTTGGTTTGAGCTTATTGAAAGTAGCTTAAAAACTTGACTTATTGCGAAATACATATCATCGGAAAGGGGTTTCCCCATTCCGACCAGCATTCCGATCACACGTCGAATTAGGGCTTTTATATTCCGCCCTGGTACCACTATTATTCCGATACAAGGTATCGGAATAGGGTTTTACTTTCCAATCTGGATTCCGACGAGGGTACTTGTTTGATATTCCGACTGGCCTTGATTTCCATTATTCCGATTGTGTTCTCTTTATACATTCCGATACCTTTGTGATTATTCTGACGAGATTCCGATTGGCACATTCCGATCATATTCCTTTTGGTTGTATTCCGATAGAATGGTTATCCTGACACCTTTTCCGACGGTGTTTCCTTTAACAGATTCCGATATGACACCTTTGTAACTATTCCGATGGAATAATTCCGACGAGATTCCGACCAGTATTCCGATGGATTTGAGTTTACTTTCTATTTAGTTTCCTTTATTTTAATTTCCAATTTAACCCTTCCAGTATTTTTACTAAGTTTTTATTTTTACAAAGTTTTAAGTTTTAAGTTTTAAATTTACCTTTTTTTAGTTTTTAAATCATTTACTTTTAACTCGTAATTTAGTTTAATTTCTAAAGCTTTAATTTTACTCAATGACATTTTCATATTTTCTTATAGTTTAAAATAGATAATCAAACCATTTTATTTTTCCACCAAGAACGACTGAGTCGCACGATTAACGAGTAATCAATTCGAAAAGACTGGAATAACGAATCTAATTTTATACTTGGCTAAAACCCCTGTATTAGTGTCTTGTGTAGATCCAATGTATTTGTGAATACTTGGACTAGTTGTGTTCATCCATGCTATTTATGAATACTTGGATTAGTGTTGTGTAAATCCATTGCATATGTGTGTGCTTGGATTTTTCTTGTGTACATCCAAGTTACATGTGTGTACTTGGATATGTTTAGTTGAGTTGAAATGAGTTGTGTGAGTTCTGACTAAACTATAAAGTGATGTAGGTGTGTCTTGTGAGTTCTCACTAAACTATAAAGTGATGTGTAGTTTTGTCGTGTGAAGTTCTCATTTAGCTTCAAAGTGAAGAGTCGTGAAGATTGGTTCTAGCTTTGGATTAGAACTCTACATCTAGCCTTGTGTTGGAATATGGTGAAGTAGGAAACGTTGTGAAGATTGGTTATATTTTTCGATTAGAACTCGACATCTAGCCTTGTGTCGTAAAATGGTGAAGTGGGCGACGTTGTGTAGATTGGTCCTATCTAAGATTAGGTCTCGACATTTAGCTTAGTGTCGGAAAATAATGTAAGCGACGTTGTAAGGTTTTCTCCACCAAGAAGGGAGCTTGTGGATTTAGTGTAAATCTCGAGTAGGTGTACTCGAGGAGTGGAGTAGGAACGAGGATAGAGCTTCGTTGCCGAACCACTATTAATCTTGGTGTCTTCCTATTGGGTTGTTTCATTCCTCAATCTTTACTTATTTCCATTATCATTACACTTACCACTTGTCATTGTTAATGCATTAGAATTGAACCTAATCATTATGCAACTAGCTTTCAAGTAAAAGATAGTTTTGGCACTCACCTAATTGAAAGGAATTTTAATTAGGAGATAAACCGAAGAGAAACTATTTAACCCCCCTTCTAGTTTCTACATAAACCAATTTTGTTCCATATTTATCTAAGTTGATCAAAATTCTACAAAACACTCTCTTGATTCACTTTTAGCCATACTCATCACCACAAATAACCCTAATCCATCAAAATCTATAGATGGGTGATTAATAATCAATTTAAAGTTGATACTACCTGTATTATTCTTACTTTGCTTCCATTTAAAGAAAGTTTGATTAAGAAGGTTTATGGAGGAGTAAGAGGCTTGAATAAGTTCATCAAAGAATTTGTATAAAGTTTCAAGGGCTGAGGTTTTTAGTGATTGTTAAGGTTGAGATGAGTGGTGTGCATGAGTGGTTGTTGATATCATGTTATTGATAGTTTCCATCATTCCCATTTGTAAGATTATTATGTTTTTATCATTGTTGTTATTATTTTGTATAAATATTTATATTTCATTTATTTAATGATAATGAGATTCTAATAGTTGATTAAGGGTCTATGGACATTGTATATAAATTTGTGACATCAAAAAAATACTAGCTAAATAAGCCTAAATAAAAAGATGTGATTGGTAAATTTAGAACAGTAGCAAATGGGTTGCGGGGGGAAATAAGTTGGTATTGATACTTGGTTAAGGACATAAGGATATAGACATATTTATTTTAATTGTTTCGTCGGGTGGGTCGTCCCGTGGCGATTTTCAGAAAGTGAGATATGACCAAAATAGTGAAGCAAGGTCAGATCTGAACATACTGAACAGATTACATGAAAAATCATATATTCCTACAGAACCAAGTAAAAAGTCAAAACTATGGGATGTAGATAAACTCATGTAGGATATTTTTCGAGTCGGATAGTTTTCTACAGACATACGGTTTGATGTTTTGATCATTTTGACCCTTTTGTAATAGAACCATAAGTAATGGGAGTTCCTTATATGTGTAGTAGACATGATTACGGTAATGGGAGTATAAAACCCGAGTTGGGACTCATTGCGGTTTACAAATAAGGACTTCAATACCGAGACATGTTGTATAATCGACGTAATTGAACCGTAACAATAAAATATGTAACTTGGCCATTTTTATAAAACCCTAGGTGGTGGGTAATCACTTGGTTTTACCTAGTATATAAAAAGATTCGTTGAAATCGGTCAAATCGAATTGATCTTGGTTTTAAATGTGACTCAGTTGTTCTTGGTGAAAATAAAGAATACTCGTTGATTATCTATTTTAAAATAAAAATGTCGTTGAGTAATTAATTAAAATAAAATAAAAATAAATGATTGAAAAGATTTAGACTAAAAATAAAGGCTTTAAAAATAATTGACGAAAGAATAAAACTCGACAAAAAGTAAAATTTGAAAACTTTAAAATTACACTAAGACAAAACAAGTTTAAATAACACTAAGTAAAAATGGCGGGAAAAGGTTAAATTTAAATTTAAAATTAAAACAGGTAATAAAAACTAAGAACTGCGATCCGATCGCATCTCTCGATCGCAGTCCAGATCGTAGCTTGGATCGCAGTTCTCGATCGTAGCCTAGATCGCAGGTCTTGATCGCAACTCTATGATCGTAACTGACTGATCGCAGTCAACGATCGTAGTCTATGATCGCAAGACTTGATCGCAGCTTGGATCACAAATCTGTGATCGTACTTTGTGATCGCGTTATTTGATTGCAAGTAGAAACCCTAAGGCTTATGCGATCACAATACCCGATCGGAACCATTAAAACCCTTAGACATTACGATGGAATGAAAAAGGGTAAATAAGCAAAGACCAAATAAGCACTTTTCTAATAAGCACTTACTAAGAACATAACCAATTCAATAATAAAAAGAACTAACTAAGACACAAATAAAAACTTTTAAAACACCGAATAAGCAAGATTTATAAAATAAACTTTAAAAAGATTAAACTTTTTAGAACACTTAAATGCAAATAAGCTAAACATGATATAAGCAAAAAAGCATAATAAGCTAAGACCATTAATCGCATGAAAATGATAAGAATACAAAGATAAGAACTTTAATCAAATAAGAATAAAGTTTAAAATAACTTCAAGATTAAACAACAAACAATAGATTTTTAAAAACAAGAAGAGAAGAAGGAGAATGATTATGAAAAACTTGAAATTAAAATTAAGGATTAAAGATTCAAAAACAAGATTAAAGACTTACTTGAAAGAAAGACAATAATGAAATGACTATATGAAAAGTGCTAGAAAATAAAGTGGAGAACTAATGGTGAATTAGCTAACACCCTTCCTAATGACATAAGGAAGGTATTTATAGGAGGAAATGGAAGGAGTGTGTTGCTTCCTTCTTTCTTTCTCGTCTTTTCGTCTTTTTAAATTCTTCTCTTTCTCGACGTTGTCTCGGGATTTGTCGATATGAAATGAACTCGTCTTATAATTTTCTTCTTTTATTAGACTTGGTTCTTCGACTTTGTTAAACTTTCGTCTTTAGACTTTTTCTTCGATAAATCTTTAGAATAGGCCTTTGACTTCCGTTCTTTTTGCACTCTTGATCTTTTGACTTCGTCTTTTGTCTTTTTCTTCGATAAAAGCACGTGAAAGCCCGTGTTTTCTTCCCTTTTCACATTTTGGTCCTAAATCACAACAAAAACACAAACCACGCATAATTCTGACTTTTACGACAATAAATACACGTTTAGGCTTGGTTATTATTATAATTAAGTGGTAAAAGGATGAGTGTTTTCACACCTATCAAATCCCCTACACTTGACCATTGCAATGCCCTCATGCAATGCATTAGTTACAAAGCAAGATTTACATTCTCCATCATAATTAACCCACCTTGGCCTTTATTAAACATAAGACATTAAGGAAACTTAAATAGATAAAAAAAATTACAAAATATTTGAAGGAAGAAAACAAGTAAAGAGATCGAAGATTTACATTAGGGCATAGGTTGTCATGAATGTTTATCACCCTCAAGTTTCACGTTCCCCAGTACCAAGCTTAAAAACAAGATCATTGTTATTATAAGTTAGCAAACTAACACAAACTCATGTGGCCTAATTATTCACTTAGACTCCCTTATTCCTAGGTGTATCTCTTATATTTTATTGTTGTCTTGAATGATCACGAGGATGCATTGTTGACTTATTTCGATAGTTTATTAGGCTAAAAATAAAGTAGGACGATTTAATCAATAGTTAGCTAAAGGACAAAATCTTTTAAAACAGCTTCTCGGGACCTCATAAAGTTCATATCTTGGCATAACGCGCTTCACGATTTGAGACCTTTCTCGGAATTATATTTGGCATTGACTTCATACTTCGAATCTTGAGAGACGTTCTTGAAATAATGGTCTTCTCTTCATAATAGGAATTTCTTCACTTGAACTTTTTGAGAGATTCTTCAAACCACGACTTCTTCATTTTTCTCCAATCTTTATTTTGGATTTTGATATACAACGATCCGCCTCCTTTTAGGACTTGGATCTGTTTATCCTCATACCATGATAGGGTCTTTTCAGATAGACTTCTCCATTATCTTTAGGGGAGTATTTGCTTTTTGTCGTGTGTCTTGATCCTTCATATTGATTTTTGATTAATGATTCTTCACATCACTTTTGATCTTTAGTAACAAAATGTAGCCCTCATGCCTTGCTAGGGCCTTTTCGGACTCGCCAATCTTCGCGTTCCGCTTCAATTAGTTATGCGTTGGCTATGAACTCTAATTAATACCGATCAACTTTTAAACGATCTTGTGCTAGAAGCTAAGTAACTTTTCAAATTGTACGACCTTACTTATTGCAATTATAATTATTAACAAGCGATGAGAAAAAGCTCATAATTAACTCACATAAATTCATGAAAGAATACCAAACTTATAATTGACTCTATCATCTCTCGTTCTCCACAATTTAAAATCTCAAGGAATGAGACTCGTGGATGCTTAGCCTATTAAATCAATGTTTTGGGTTTTCAAGTCATCTATAGGATCTTGCAACTTCTTAGACTTTTTCAAGTTTAGAATTCGCATTTTAAAGTTCCCTTGATAAACGACTTTCTAGGATCAATTATAGGAACTTGCGAAAAGTTCTTGTTCTTAACCCGTAAGAGTTAAGACTTTCGCGTTTTAAAGTTCCCTATATAAAAGCCTAGCAAAACATGATTTAAACACGTTAAGGATACTATCTAGAGTAAACTTAGATAAGTAAACTCGGGTTGATTCAAAAGATTCATGACAGGCCTAATATATCAAAGAAATCTAAACTTATTAAAACAATTTATTAAAATTTATTATAATGAAAGAAAAAAACGATAACAAAGGAAAATACTAATAGGCCAAAATAGATCAAAAATTTTGAAAAATGTCGAAAAATCAATTTTTTGGTTAAAATGAGGACAAATTAATGGAAAAGCCCACTTAATTTCGATAGAAATCCCCCTATACTTGATATAAACATTGTCCTCAATGTTTAAGCATGTGGGATTAAACTCCCCTACACTTAGGACATTGTGCATGTTGTTTAAATCTTGCTAAGGAAGAGACAACTAAAGTGATTCCTATTTTAATATTGAAAAATATAAAATAGTGAATCAAAAGAGTTTATGATATAACCGGGAAGGCGGGTACACGGAACCACGGGTCGTCAAAAGTCATCAAAAGTGAATCTTTGAATCTCCTATCCCTACACATCATAAGAAAGAAAATAACAAACACATACTAGGGTCTCCCCCTACACTTATTATAAAACGGATAAAAAGGATGGATACTCGGGTTGCCTCCCGAGAAGCGCTTGTTTTTTTCACCGAGTCGTGAGCCTGACTCGACCTTGATTAGAATGGTAAGAGCCTTGAGGAACATCCACCGGGATCAAATACATGGTTTTCGTCCATCAAATAGCACAAGCTTAAGGTGAAGATCACAAGCCAAAGAAGAGTAGGCGAGGTTCCCTTAAGCAGTTGTAGAGCACGGTGATAGAAGGTATGATGAAGTGAAAGCATAGCTCCATTCTTTCTAAAAGTCTTTCCTTTTATTTCATCAGATGGATACTGAGATGGCTTAAAATTATGATACCCGGATCGAACACCTTTTCCTTTAGGCTAAAATAAGGCTTAGACTCAGTAGACCTTGAAAATTCGCCCATAAACCAAACAATCTCATCTGAAAAAGGTGGAAAGAGATGTGTCAAAACATAGGTACTATGGATATTGGTGTCTTCCGGTTTCTTCTACATTGAAACGGGTTTCTTAACATCTGAAGGAGGATAGAGACCATAATCAAAGTCCAACGGATGAGACTCATGCTCATTAGGAAAGTATGTATTGAGAAAGGTGGCGAAATCTTCCTCAAATGCGTAATCATCTAAAGTAGGATCAAGCATTGTTGGTGGAGGATCTTCATCAAAAATAGGAGCACAATCATCAGTAGAAGACATAACACTTGAAGAATCACTCGAAAGAGTGTCAACATCATCAGAATCATCATAAGTTGGCATGTCTTTATACTTTGAAGAGAAATCATCATAATTATCCACATTGGAACTAGAATCAGCATCATAGATTGGTGGGGCATTATATATTGGTGGGGCATCCAAATTGGGAGGGGGATCTTCATAATCTTCTACATTTTCTTGAAAAAAATGGATTATCATAGATAGGCTCGAAAAGGGGATTGTTGTAAACAGTAAAATCATTGACATCAAGCTTTGTAGTTTCCAATGGAGTTGTGACAAACTCGTCTTAAAGCACATCAATCATTTTCACCGATTCTCTTCCATTGGATTTGCTTGTAATCTTCCCCATCTTAAAAATTTGTTGATCATTCCCGACCCTTAAGATTAGTTCACCTTCGGCAACATCGACTAAAGCTTTTCTGGTTCTCAAGAATGGCCGTCCAAGTATTAACGGAATACGAGGGTCCATTTCATAATCAACAACAACAAAATCGACCGGAAAAGTGAAGGTACCAACTTTAACAAACACATCTTCGGCAATACCAACGGGGTAAGCGAGAGTTCGATTTGCTAGCTCAAGAGTCATCTTTGTTGGTGTAAGATCGGGTAGTGATAACTTCTTCCAAACACTTAATGACATTAAATTGATACTTGCCCCGAGATCGGCTAAGGCAGTAAATTCTTTGGTTTTGGAGAATGTACAAGGTAACACAAAACGACCGGGATCTTCGAGTTTTTCCGGAAGTTCTTTAAGAAGGACTGCAGAACAATTCTCATTTAATCGAGTGTTGACAAACTCTGCCCTTTTTTCCTTCTTATTAAGCAAATATTTAAACATCTTAACAAATTTGAGCATTTGGGCAAGAGCTTCAACAAGGCTAATGGTGATGTTTACTCCCGAAATCTCTTTCAAAAAGTTTGACACTTGAATGTCATCCTTGGTCAGTAATCTAGCCGTGTCTAACCGAGAAGGGTAAGGAATATTAGGCCTAGATGTTGAAGGTTTAGAAAGAGAAGGACTCGCTTCTTGAGCAAACTTAGGTGGAGGGGTGGGGATGGAAGGAATCGGTGTCGGAACTGAAGGGGAAGGTGTAGAAATGAAAGGAGGAGGTGGGGAATCGAAGGTTTAGTCAATAGAGGAATGTCACAAGAAGTGGGTGGTGGAGGAATCACCGAAGGGGGAGCAGTATTACTCATTATGACCTTCGGACCTTGTCTCTCCTTTATTGGCGAAGAGATGGAAGGTCCCTCATGGGTATTCCCACTTCTTGTGGTAATTGCACTCACATTAGCCCTAGGATTGGTCACAGTATTCGAAGGAAGAGAAACCGAAGTAGAGGGTTGATTAATTTAGAAGAAACTGGCCATCATATCCCTCAAATAATTTGTTTGATTGTTTAAAGAAGTTCGCATATCATTCCTAAGCTCGGTTCAAATATCATTCCATTGTTTAGTGATATCACCTTTCAAGTTAATAATTTGGCTTTGAAGGTCTTTCACCACCTCTCCATGGGTCCTCATGAAAGTTTCAACATCTGGATTAACTATCCTGGGTTGAGTGAGGGGTGGAGCTTGGTGATCGGGTGGTGGATATGGATTAGAAGCTCGAGGTTGGTTTGGATTGCTTCTATTGAAGTTGTTTGGTTTGTGGTTTTGAGGAGAAAAACCGGGTGGTGAAAGAAAGTTGTTGGAACGATAACTTAGCAAGTTACGATCACCTTGAGGTCAGGCTTGATAGCCTTCCGTTGAATAGTTACCGTTAGCCGCATACACGTTTTCCGGATTGTCATAAGTAGAAGGACAATCATTGTATGAATGAGGACCGCCGCAAGTCTCACAAGAAAGAGCAACAACTTTAACTTGTTGAAATTGGTTCGTAGCCATGGTTTAGAAATTTTTGTTCATCTCGGCTAGTTGGCGGGTGAGTTGGATGAGTTCGTCTATCTCAGGGTTTGATGAAGTAGAAGAAACATTGACTCTCGGGTTATTACTTGAGGATGCGGATGAATCCCAATTTTTGTGATGAGTGGTCATGTTCTCTATAAGTTCTCAACACTTATCAGGTCTTCTTTTAATAAACGTAACACCGGCGGCAGCATTAATCGTATCACGATCCCGAAAAGTTAAACCGTTGTAGAAAGTATCAATTAAGGTGACGGGGAGCATATTATGGTTAGGACAATGATCGATTAAGACATTATAACGTTCCCAAGAATCGAAAAGAGACTCATCTAGTTCTTGACTGAAACCACTTATTTGATTCCTAAGACTAGTTACCATGGATGGTGGAAATTAGCGTGACAAAAATTGTTGAGTCATTTCGTCCCATGTATGAATTGAATTCTTAGGAAGACGATCAAACCATTTTCAGCATGGTGGGATAAAGTGTGTGGAAATAGATGAAGGCGAAGAAAATCCATGGAAACACTGGGAAATTTCATGCTTTGGGTGACGGTTATGAATTTATCGAGGTGTTTGTTGGCATCATCATCCGGTAATCCGCGAAATGGACAAGTATTTTGAACTTGTTTGGATCATGTGATGCTTCAACGAAAATTCGGGAGCCGTGATTTGCATCGGCGCAATCGGTCCTTCATGTCCATTCATAGTCGGTTGACATAGCTCTCCATCGTACGAAGGTCGGGTTGAGGGTCATGCTTGTTATTATTCATGTTGGGGTGAGGTGGATTGTTATTATTATGCACACCGACCATATCTAAGTCTCTACGAGGTCTCGGGATCAGGATAAGACGAAGATCGAGTACGCATACAATAAAAATGAAAAACAATATTTTTGATTTTTAATCTTTTTTTAGTTTTTTTGGGTTTTTGAAAATTTTATATTTTTTTAGGATATTTTGGAAAATTTTTATACTTGAAAATAACGTTCCCAAAAGAACGGATCCCAAGATCCAACGCGTCTCTCACAAAAACCGTTAATCTTTACGAAAAGAGCCGGCAGCGGCGCCATTTTAATCACTTGCTTTTACCTAGTATATAAAAAGATTCGTTGAAATCAGTCTAATCGAATTGATCTTGGTTTTAAATGTGACTTAGTTGTTCTTGGTGAAAAGAAAGAATAGTCGCTGATTATCTATTTTAAAATGTAAATGTCATTGAGTAATTAATTACAATAAAATAAAAATAAAAGCTTGAAAATATTTTGACTAAAAATAAAGGCTTTAAAAATAATTGACGAAAGATTAAAACTCGACAAAAATTAAAATTTGAAAACTTTAAAATTACACTAAGACAAAACAAGTTTAAAATAACACTAAGTAAAAATGGCGAGAAAAGGTTAAATTTAAATTTAAAACTAAAACAAGAAATAAAAACTAAGAAGTGCGATCCGATCGCAACGCTCGATCGCAGTCCAGATCGTAGCTTGGATCACAGTTCTCGATCGTAGCCTAGATCGCAGGTCTCGATCGCAACTCTGTGATCGTAACTTGGATCGCATGCAAGCAATCGCAACCTGTATCGTGACCATAGATCGCAACTGATTGATCGCAGTCAACGATCGTAGTCTATGATCGCAAGACTTGATCGCAGCTTGGATCACAAGTCTGTGATCGTACTTTGTGATCGCGGTATTTGATCGCAAGTAGAAACCCTAAGGCATATGCGATCACAATACCCGATCGGAACCATTAAAACCCTTAGACATTACGATTGAATGAAAAAAGGTAAATAAGCAAAGACCAAATAAGCACTTTTTTAATAAGCACTTACTAAAAACTTAACCAATTCAATAATAAAAGAACTAAATAAGCCACAAATGAAAAACTTTTAAAACACCGAATAAGCAAGATTTATAAAATAAACTTTAAAAAGATTAAACTTTTTAGAACACTTAAATGCAAATAAGCTAAACACGAAATAAGCAAAAAGCACAATAATCTAAGACCATTAATCGCATGAAAATGATAAGAACAAAAAGATAAGAACTTTAATCAAATAAGCATAAAGATTAAAATAACTTCAAGATTAAACAACCAACAATAGATTTTTAAAAACAAGAAGAGAAGAATGAGAATGATTATGAAAAGCTTGAAATTAAAATTAAGGATTAAAGATTCAAAAACAAGATTACAGACTTACTTGAAAGAAAGACAATAATGTAATGACAATTAATACATGGATTTTACCTAGTATGAAAAAGTTTTCGTCTCGTCTCGATTCGAATTGAAAAAGGATTAATGTGTGACTCAGTCGTTCTTGGTGAAAATAAAAGAAAATGATTATCTATTTTAAACTAAAAGTAAAATGAAAATGTAAATGTCGTTGAGTAAAAATGGAAGCTTTAAAATTTAAACTAAAAATTAAGACTTAAAAATAAATGACGAGAAATTAAAACTTTTAAAAGTAAATTTGAAAACTTAATAAAAATGCAAACTTTAAAAATTAAAATAAATGAAAACAAGTTAAAATAAAGCTAAATGAAAATGGCGAGAAAAAATAAATTTAAAAACAAGTCGGGAAACTAAAACTAAAAATATAAGTCGGAATATCAAATCTGCACCTAATTCGGAATGGGAAGTTCAAATCTTAAGTCGGAATACAATCCAACTACAATCCGGAATCTATGATCTATAATCAATCCGTAATGTAGCTTCCTATATAATCCGGAATCTAGCTTTCCCTTATACAATTCGGAATCCAGGATGTAGGACTAATCCGGAATGTAACTTCTATAGGTAATCCGGAATACGAATTCCCTTCCTAATCCGGAATGTGGATCACACTCCTAGTTCTAATCCGGAATACTTGAAAAAGGAATAATCCGGAATCCGTCTGCTTGACATAATTCGGAATCCAGGTGAAAGAAACAATCCGGAATAAGATGTGCTCAACCTTATTCGGAATCTACAACCCACATAGAATCCGGAATACTTGCATCCCTATCTAATCCGGAATGTGTAGTTCTGAACTTTATTCGGATATTACTTTGCACACAATTCGGGAAGAACAAAAATCATATAAGTCGGGATAATTGTATGCATATAATTCTGGAAAAAGGGGTTTTGGGAACCCGGATTAGAAATAAACTTTTAAGCAAAATGAAAATAAGCAAAACTCAAATAAGCACTTATCTAAACACTTAACCAAATCAACTTTTAAAAAAAGCTAACAAGCCAAAATTTAAAATTTTTTAAAAACACTCAATAAGCAAAATATTTAAAAGCAACTTTTTATAAAATAACTATTAAAGACACTTAATTAAAATTAAAACAAGCACACAAAAAACCTATAAGATCAATAAGCTAAAACAATCAAACACATGAAAATCAATAAGCACAATCAAACAAGCATAACAATAACCAAATAAGCATAAAGATTAAACAAACTACATGATTACCCAAATCAAAACATAAGATTAAAACTAAGAAGGGAAGAATGAGAATGATTATCTAAAAAGCTTGAATTAAAGATGATTAAGATTAAGAGATTCAATACAAGATTAATGTAAAAGCTTAAAACATAAGGAAAAGCTAGAGAGAGAAAGTAATATTAAGCTACTGCTAATTAGCTTACAAAAATTAAACTAATAACTACTAATTATCTAACACCTATTGACACATTAGGAGGGTATTTATAGGAGGAGTAAATGTGTTGATGCTTTCTTCTTTCTTCTCGTCCTTTCGTCTTTTAAATTCTTCGTCTTTCTCGACGTTGTCTTGGGATTTGTTGATATGAAATGAACTCGTCTTCTAATTTTTTTATTTTATTAGATTTGGTTCTTCGACTTCATTAAACTTCCGTCTTTAGACTTTTTCTTCGATAAATCTTCAAAATAGGCCTTGTACTTCCGTTCGTTTTGCACTCTTGATCTTTTGACTTCGTCTTTTGTCCTTTTCTTCGATAAAAGCCCGTGAAAGCCCGTGTTTTCTTCCTTTTTCATCTTTTGGTCCTAAAACACAATAAAAACACAAACCACGTATAATTCCGACTTTTACGACATTAAACATACGTTTTGGCTTGGTTATTATTATAGTTTAGTGGTAAAAGGATGGGTGTTTTCACACCTATCAAATCCCCTACACTTGACCATATCAATGACCTCATGCAATGCATTAATTACAAAGCAAGATTTACATTTTCCATCATAATTAACCCACCTTGGCCTTTATAAAATACAAGACATTAAGGAAACGTAAAAAGATAGAAGATAACAAAATATTTGAAGGAAGAAAACAAGTAAAGAAATCAAAGTCTTACATTAGGGCTTTGGGTTGTCTTGAATGTTTATCACTCTCAAGTTTCACGTTCCCCACACCAAGCTTAAAAACGAGATCATTGTTATTATAAGTTAGCAAACTAACACAAACTCATGTGGCTCAATTATTCACTTACACTCCCTTATTCCTAGGTGTATCTCTTATATTTTATTGTTTGTCTTGAATGATCACGGGGATGCATCGTTGACTTATTTCGATAATTTATTAGGCTGAAAATAAAGTTGGACGATTTAATCAATAGTTAGCTAAAGGACAAAATCTTTTAAAACTGCTTCTTGAGACCTCATAAAGTCCATATCTTGGCATAACTCGCTTCACGATTTGAGACCTTTCTCGGACCAATATTTGGCATTGACTTCATACTTCAAATCTTGAGAGACGTTCTTGAAACAATGGTCTTCTCTTCATGATAGGAATTTATTCACGTGAAGTTTTTGAGAGATTCTTCATACTTAGACAACGACTTCTTCATTTTTCTCCAATCTTTACTTGAGATTTTGATATACAACGATCCGCCTCCTTTAAGGACTTGGATCTCTTTATCCTCATACCTTGCTAGGGTCTTTTCGGATAGACTTCTCCATGATCTTTAGGGGAGTATTTGCTTTTCGTCGTGTGTCTTGATCCTTCATATTGATTTTAGATAAATGATTCTTCACATCACTTTGGATCTTTAGCAACAAAATGTAGCCCTCATGCCTTGTTAGGGCCTTTTCGGACTCGCCAATCTTCGCATCCCGCTTCAATAAGTTATGCCTTGGCTATGAACTCTAATTAATACCGAGCAACTTTTAAAACGATCTTGTGTTAGAAGCTAAGTAACTTTTCCAATCGCACGACCTTACTTATTGCAATTATATTTATTAACAAACGATGTGAGAAAAAACTCATAATTAACTCACATAAATTCATGAAAGAATAACAAACTTATAATTGACTCAATCATCTCTCATTCTCCATAATTTAAAATCTCAAGGAATGAGACTTGTGGATGCTTAGCCTATTAAATCAAAGTTTTTGGTTTTCAAGACATCTATAGGATCTTGCAACTTCTTAGACTTTTTCAAATTTTGAATTCGCATTTTAAAGTTCCCTTGATAGACGACTTTCTAGGATCAGTTATAGGAACTTGTGAAAAGTTCTTGTTCTTAACCCGTAAGAGTTAAGACTTTCGCGTTTTAAAGTTCCCTATATAAAAGCCTAACAAAACTTGATTTAAACACGTTAAGGATACTAGCTAGAGTAAACTTGGATAAGTAAACTCGGGTTGAGTCAAAAGATTCATGACGGGCCTAATATATCAAAGACATATAAACTTATTAAAACCATTTACTAAAATTTATTCTAATGAAAGAAAATAACGATAACAAAGGAAATACAACTAGGCCAAAATAGATCAAAACTTTTGAAAAATGTCGAAAATCAATTTTCCGGTTAAAATGAGGATAAATACAAGGAAAAGCCCACTTAAGTTTTATAGAAGTCCCCCTACACTTGACATAAACATTGTTCTCAATGTTTAAGCATGTGGGAGTAATCTCCCCAACACTTAGGACATTATTCATGTTGTTTAAATCTTGCTAAGGAAGAGACAACTAAAGTGATTCCAATTTTAATATTGAAGAATATAAAATAGAGAATCAAAAGAGTTTAGGATAGAACCGGGAAGAAGGGAACACGGAATCACGGGTCGTCAAAAGTTATCAAGAATGGATCTTTGAAAGCTCGAATCCCTGCGCATCATAAGAAAGAAAAAAACCAACACATACTAGGGTCTCCCCCTACACTTATAATAAAAACGGATAAAAAGGATAGATACTCGGGTTGCCTCCCGAGAAGCACTTGTTTTTGTTCACCGAGTCGTGAGCCTGACTCGACCTTGCTTAGAATTTTAAGAACCTTGAAGAACATCCACCGGGGTCAAATACATGGTTTTCGTCCATCAAATAGCACAAGCTTAAGGTGAACAAGACAAGCCAAAGAAGAGTAGGAAAGGTTCCCTTAAGCAGTTGTTGAGCACAGTGGTAGAAAGTATGATGAAGTGCAAGCATATCTCCATTGTTTCCAAAAATCTTTCCTTTTATTGCATTAGATGGATACTGAGATGGCTGAAGAACTGTAATACCCGGACCGAACACCTTTTCCTTTAGGGGAAAATAAGACTCAGGCTCAGTAGAATTTGAAGAAGATCCGCTCATAAATTGCACAATCTCATATGACGAAGGTGGATAGAGAGGTGTCAAAACATAAGTACTACAGATATCGGTGTCGTCCGGTTTCTTCTCCTTTGAAATGGGTTTCTTAATATCCGAAGGGGGATAAAGACCAAAATCAAAGTCCAAAGGAGGAGAATCATTCTCATTGGGGAAGTATGTATTGAGAAAAGTAGCAAAATCTTCCTCAAATGAGTAGTCATCCAAAGTAGGATCAAGCATTGTTGCTGGAGGATCCTCATCAAAAGTAGGAGCAAGTCATCATTTGAAGAATCACTCGAAAGAGTATCAACATCATCAAAATCATCATAAGTTGGCATGTCTTTATACTCTGAAGTAAAATCATCATAATCATCCACATCAGAACTAGAATCATCATCATAATCATCATAGATCGGTGGAGAATCATAAATTGGTGGGGGATTCAAATTGGAGAGAGAATCATCAGAATCATCTACATGGTCTTGAAAAAGTGGATTATCATAGCAAGTTTTGAAAAGAGGATTGTCATATACAACAAAATCATCAAGCTTTATACTTTTCCATTTGATTTACTTGTAATCTTACCCATCTTAAAAACTTATGCATCATTCCCGACCCTTAAGATTAATTCACATTCGGCAACATCGACTAAAGATTTTCCGGTTCTCAAGAATATTCGTCCAAGTATTAACGAAATACGAGGGTCCATTTCATAACCAACAACAACAAAATCGACCGGAAAAGTGAAGGTACCAACTTTAACGAAAACATCTTCGGCAATACCAACGGGGTAAGCGAGATTTTGATTTGCTAGCTCAAGAGTCATCTTTGTTGGTGTAAGTTCGGGTAATGATAGCTTTTTCCAAACACTTAATGGCATCAAATTTATACTTTCCCCGAGATCATATAAGGCAGTAAATTCTTCAACTTTGTTAAAAATGCAAGATAGCACAAAACAAACGGGATCTCCAAGTTTTTCTGGAAGTTCTTTAAGAAGGACTGCAGAAAAATTCTCATTCAATCGAGTATTAACAAACTCGGTCATCTTCTCCTTCTTATTAAGCAATTCCTTGAATGCTTTCACAAATTTTGGCATTTGGACAAGTGCGTCAACGAGGCTAATGTTAAAGTTCATTTGTGTAATCATCTTCAAAAAGGAAGTAACTTGAGCATCCTCTTTAGTGAGCAATTTTCACTTGTCTAACCGAGAAGGATAAGAGATATTGGGTTTAGGTGGTGTAGACGTAGTAGGTAAATGTTGAGATGTTGATGGTTGAGAAGTAGAAGGTTTAGAGGTAGAAGGTGCGGTTGGTGAAAGGTTTTTCTTGGGTACTTCTTCCGTGAGAGGTGGAGACGGTAATGGAGAACTAGTATGAGGCGTGGAAATAGGAGGAATAAATGGAGGTGGAGGAAATGTAGATGGAGTAACCTAGGGAGGGATAGAAGGCCCTACTACAGTTGATCCACTACGTGTAGTAATCGCACTCACATTAGATCTAGGGTTTGTTTCGGTTATAGAAGGAAGAACACCTTGGGGACGAAGGGTTTGAAACATTGAACGAACTTCCTATCCATGGACTCTTGCATTTCCTTCATGGTTTTCTCATGATCTGTTAATTTTTGCAGAATCAAGTCCATGTGCGAATGAGGTAAATTGAACCCTTGTTGTTGAAAACCTTGGTTTGGGTATTGGTTATAAGGTTGAAAACCTTGAGGATTGGAACCTTGGTTTTGAAAGCCTTGGTTTTGCATTGGATAAGCTCCTTGATTTGCATTGTATCCCCTCACATTAGCATTTTGTTGAACATTTGCTCTTGGTGGCCCTTGGTTGTTATGGGTGGGTGGGTGTGGTTTTTGTTGAAAACCGGGTGGAGCCAAGTAATTTGTCGAGTTGTAAGACAAGTGATTAACATCGACATTAGTCTTGAAATGAACTCTCTCGGTGTTGTTGTAAGCATACACTTCCCCGTGAGCTTGATCATAAGCTTTATCATAATTAGCATAAGAGTGTGGCCCACCACAAGTTTCACAAGATATATTAAGAGCATGGGCATGTTCATTAGGAGGGTGATCTCTTAAAACAAGTTGTTTTAAAGCTGAAGTAAGTTCCTTAAGATGATTGGTCAACTCACTTTCACTGGCACTAGCCATAGTAGCCCTAACACTCTTGCTTTGGACTTTGGCCTTGTTCTCAATGATAGCCCAAGCCTCATTCATAGTTTTGACAAGAATATTACCCCCCGAGGCACTATTTAGTGAATCTTGGTCACTCAAAGTTAATCCATTATAAAAAGTATTAATTTGTGTTGATCCCAAACTTAGATCGATTAGCTTTGTGTATACGAGATTAAATCAAGTAATACACGTAGAGAAACCTTTGTATATGCTTTGTAAATCTAAGTGTTATGCGGAATTTAACACTTAAACAAGAGCACACAACATATAAACAAACTTTCACTTTGATTATCGATGTCGAACTTGCTTACAATGAAAGATGTTTATGAACGAAAACTTATGTAAAACTTATATCAAACATTAACCTAAAGGCCTTCTTTTATAGATACAAGAAGCCTTGTACAATAAGCTACGTATCAACTATTCTAGGTAAAGATAAACATAGAAAATACATTGTCGTTTCTATCCTTACTAGAAGTATTCTAGAATATAATAAACGTGTAGATTATATCTTCCATCAGTGCTTGTCTTCAATGTGTCAACGCTTGACTTTAACTTGTCAACGCTTGAGCTATCAGCGCTTGCTTTGCTCTTGTCAACGCTTGAATTGTTCTTGTCAGCGCTCAAGTGATTCTGGCCTTAATTTATTCCCGACAATCCTCCCCTAAACTTGATATCCACTCTTATGATCAAGTTTCTGAATAAGCATTAAGAACTAGGAGGAGTCTGACAAATCTTCTCATATTGATAATGAATAAATCTGATCAAATCCTTTGCCACGTCACTTGAATAATCTATCTCCAGCTGAGTGTCCTTCATCTTTTCCAAAACAGCTTTGGATATGAAATACTGAGCATCCACAAGTAGATACTCAGCAAACTTTGTAGAACTCAAATGGTATACACCAGCAGCTGAATATAACCTCCATTGAAGACCACTGAGGTCATCTTCAAGATCCTTCCATATTTCAGGATCTTCCTCTTTTGTCCCACACATTCTTTTGAATGTGGTCCAGAGTTTTATTCCATTAGCTGAAGTTGGTGCTTCAGCCTCATACTTGGTCTCTAGTAACCTCCAAAGGTCCACCAAGTCTTCTCTATCACAACTTGCAAATAAAGATATGAGAGTGGTAAAAGTGTGTACCTCCTTGCCAAATCTGCCAATCTTCCAGAATCCACATTCATCCTCATCATAACTCACAATTGGATTCCTGGAATCTAATGGTAACACTTGCACCATATCTTAAGCTTCAAATGGGGAGAGCTTGAGGCTCTTTCTTATAACTGCTTCACTTGGATATAGTGGATCCATATCTTTTGGAAACTCAAATTTAAATCCCTTCTTCACTGGCCTGGGAATCATCATAGCTTTCTTGATTTCCATTTCTTCTGCACGTTGCTCCTTTCTTTCATCTGAAAGAAGTCTGAGAGTGTTTGCTTCCTGCACTCTCACCCAAATGGGATAAGCCCTATGTTCCAACTCATCAAATGTCAAAGCCTTCAACTTCTGATGTGTCCATCCAACTCCATGACATCTGAGCAACATAAAGTAGAGCTCACTTCTATCCCTTTTCAGCTCTGAGAGAATATTGCTTGCCTTATGTTTCAAAATTACCTTACAATCCTTCTGAACTCTAAGAAGAAGCTCCAAACCCCATATTTGATCTGAAATGGTCAAGTCTGGATTATCCATGCAGCTTTCTTCCCAAGAATTGTACATTTGAACCACCTCTGGCATGTCAAAGTCAACCAACAATTTCAAGTCTCTCAGCTTCTCTTTGGCCAACTCATCTCCATACTCAAGCCTTTCAGGTTCTATAATCATTACACTTGAGTCTGAGCTAGCTCCATCACTTTCTTCTTCTGGAGTCACAACAAATGGTGACTTTTCCTTTTCACCTTGTTCCATCATTTGTTCAGCCAATCTTCTATCAAATTCAACTTGGGCTGCATCTTTTGGAACAATTTCTTCTACCAATTTACCCTTACCCTTATCAGATGGTGCAATGGTTGGTAAGGTAGATGGTAATACCTGAGTAGAAACTTCCTTGATGATAGATGATGACTGGGATACATCATCTTCATGTGCAGGTCTGTCAACGCCCAAATTTATCCTATCAGCGCCCAAAATACTTCTATCAGCGTCCAAATTTGCCTTGTCAACGCTCAAATATTTTCCCTCAGCGCCTTGTGTAACCTCTCTCAATATAGCTGTAAATGATAAATTTAGATTGGTTGGAGAGATTAAGGACGTATCAAAACCTGTTTGTTCCTTCAAAGTTGTAAGGGCTTTAGCAACATTCATTGATTGACCATCTTGACTGCCCTTATCACTCAGATTTCTTTGATCTTCCTCCCCTTTGGAAGACTCCTCCATACCCCTTCTAACACGATCACTTTCCAAAACAACAATCCTCTCCCTCAATTGCTTGAGTTCAAGGCCTTGTGAGCTGACAATTTGTACTAAGTCTGCATTTTGCTTTTGCAAGCTAATGCAGACTGCCGTCAATTCCAAAAGAGTCATTGGTTCCAGTCTGCCCTCTTCTGAAATGGGAATTTGACCTCCCAAGTCAGATTCATTGGGCATGGATGAGGACTTAATTATGGTGGGACTGCCTTGGCCAGCATCTAAGCCAGAACCAATAGTCCCAGCCTCATCCAGGTCACCAGCCACACTTGTGGTGGTGGTTCTCTCTGCTACATGGCTAGGACCACCAGAGGAGAACACTCCAGTAGTCCTTTGGCGCTTCATCAACCTATATTCAGGTGGTGTGGAAGATGGTGTGGAAGAATGGGTAGATGTGGGTTGGTTAAGGGGTGTTTGGGATTGTGAAGGTTGTGTGTCAGCGTGGGAAATAGGCACATCAACGCCAACATTTGATGTGTCAGCGTCAAAGGGTTCTTGGTCAATTTGCATTTGTTCAGGTGAGGGTAAAGGTTCAGGAATGGGTTCAAGTTGTGGTTGAGGGTCAATTTGAGGTTGGGGGTCTGGTTGGGGTTGTGCTGCTGCAATAACAGCAAGCATGGCTGGGGTTAAAGGTAAGTCTCTATGGGGTGGTGAATCCATCATCATAAAAATAGCTTTCTTTTGCTCAGGGATCTTATAAAAATCATTGTGATCCTTTGAGCAATAACCTTGATCATCAAAAATCATTTGCAGAAAATGAGGATAAGCTAAAGTCATTTTTGTCCCCTTGTTTTTACACATCCCTGCAAAAATCATTTTAGAATAGTTATATTTTTGCCCTGTTGCAATGCACACAATAGCACTAGCAATGGATCTATTGATCTCATTGTGTGCAGTACATTTGGGACTTAAACATTGAAGGAGAATATGTATGAGGTACTTCTAGGCTGGGGGAAATTCCTGCTTATGATACTTATTAAGAGTACCTTCATCAGGAAAGGGGTATCCCAAAGCCCTAAGCCCTTGTTCTATTTCATTTATGGGAAGGATGACTATACCATCAGCATCATCAAGATGCAAGGCCTGGCGTACCAAGGCCTCAGTAACCACCCAAGACCTCCCATGAACAATAGAAGTTAATGTGGTCACTCCATTAACTGTTGAGGAACTGACAGTGTTCCAAAACTGTTTAATGTGTGTGACTGGAATGAGTGGTTCATGAGAAAGAGCATACCTTAATGGGGATGCATTCAAATACGCCACCATTTGTGTGTATTGAGGAAACAGATCATTATCAGCTTCAAGATAAGCAATCATGTTGTGTTGTGATCTGAACCCCAATTCCAATTCTACTGAGTTAAACTTTGGTGCCATTGATGAAAGCTGTTAATTTAAGTGAAGAAGATGAAGTTGATAAGAGAAAAGTGTTAGACAAGAATTATAGATACCCTGTTTAAAATAGGAGCCAAATTTATAGGAGAGAAAGAATGCATGTGATTGGCCCAAAAATAGGCAAAGATTTTCAAAAATCAATCATGAAAATATTGAAAAAGTTATAAGTTATCTCATGCATTTAATGAAAGTAACAACTCCTAAAATTACGGCTTGAAAATATGTCAAAAAGTAACAACTGGGTAGGTCCCATTGAGTGTCAACGGTCAAAAATAACCTATCAACGCCCAACGGCTATAACCTTGTCACCGTTCGCTTAAAGCCATGTCAGCGTCCAATTTGGTCACAACAACGCTTGGAAAATTCTTGTCAGCGTCCAAAAATAAAATTATTTTAAAAAGTGAAAAATGACCTTAACAAGTAATTTATCCTAGAGAAGATAACCAAAAGCTGATAATTATCATAGGGCGGCAAGCACTGTCCAGTTATGCACACTTGCATAAGCAAGATAGACATAACAGTCCTCTAGTGTCCCTTGCTAACCAAAATTCTTAACAACAAAGTTACCTTATAAAATCCTTGTTACTCCCAGGTAAATCCCATATCAAAATCATTCCCAAGTCTCCCAACAGACCACAACCAATTCTAGGCCAAAAATGTCTTGGCAGCATGCAAAGTTGATATACTATGCATGCTACAGTGCCTCATGGTTTAGTAAAACTAACCCATACTCGCATGTGGACACAATCTAGAATTGTGATAAGAGTATCATATGGATACCCAAACATCCTAAAGGTTCCTAAAACCTCCCCTTAAACTAGGATAAAAAGTTTGCTAAAACCATGCATGAACATAAAAAATTTATGTCAAGATAGAAATGAAACATTCCAACCATCATCCATAAATAAAAACTTGTCCAAATGCTTCTCCATTGATCCATAAGCAACTCTGTATCCAATGGTATACTGCTAACACCATCTGCACAATTAGATTGAAAACCACAAAACTAACATTGTTGCTGACAACGCCCCGATAACACATGACAGCGTTGAGGGAAGCTTTGTCAGCGTTAGACAATTATATTGTTGACAACGTTGCAAAAACACTTATCAGCGTTCAAGCAACCTTTGTCAGTGTTAGAAAAATATAGTGGAAAATCTAAATCATTAATAAGACCAATAATAATAATGCATCATCCTGTACATACTTTTACAAAAAGAATCCAAAACACATATTATGTGAGATTAACCATTCCAATACTTGTCACCAAGTATTGAAATCTCCCAGCATCAAAAGGTTTAGTTACTAAATCTGACACATTTTCCTCAGTGTCAACCCTATCTGGTTGTATTAAACCTTTTCAAAGCAATCTCTTATAAAATGGTGTCTAATTTCTATGTGTTTAGTTTCAGAATGATGTACAGGATTCTTAATGATGCATAAAGTACTATTATTGTCAACAAATATCTTAGTATGCATGAAATTATACCCATAGTCCAACAGCTGGTTCTGAATCCACAACACTTGACCATAACATGCTGCTGCAGCCACATACTCTGCTTCAGTTGTAGAATTAGCCACCACTGTTTGTTTCTTGCATTTCCAAGATATTAACCTGCTCCCAAGAAACTGACATCCACCAGTTGTGGATTTCCTATCAAACTTATCACCTCCATAATCACTATCTGAATATGCAATCAGCTCTAATGGTGAATCCTTTGGGTACCACAAACCAAGACTGGGGTAGCATCTTAGGTACCTAAAGATCCTCTTCACAGCATAAAGGTGACATTCTTTGGGAGTCACTTGATGGCGTGCACATGCACACATAGCAAACATGATATCAGGTCTGGAAGCAGTAAGATACATCAAGGATCCAATCATGGATCTATCATGCCTGACATCAACATCTTTCCCATCTCCATTCTTTCCCCAAGGGTGTTCTCTATCCATAGGAGTAGTAGCCCTCTTTTTATGTGGAGAAAAGCCAAACTTCTTCAAGATCTCAGCAACATATTTGTCCTGGGAGATGAAGATACCATCCTCTTTCTGCTGAACTTGTAAACCAACAAAGAAGTTCATCTCCCCCATAGCACTCATCTTGAATTTGTCTGTCATAAGCTTGGAGAAATCCTCACTCATCGTTGGATCAGTAGACCCAAAAATGATATCATCAACATAGACCTGCACAAGCAACACATCCTTGCCTTTCTTCTTTGTAAATAGTGTCTGATCTATGGTGCCCCTCTTGAATCCATTGTCCACCAAATAGGTAGACATAGTACCATACCATGCTCTACGGCTTGATGAAGGCCATACATAGCCTTTTGACTCTATACACTTTATCTGGATGCTCTGGATCCTCAAAACCAGGAGGTTGCATGACATAAACTTCCTCAACAATAGTTCCATAGAGGAAAGCACTCTTGACATCCATTTGATAGACTGTGAAGCCCATGCAGGATGCATAGGCTAGAAAAATCCTAATAGCTTCAATCCTTGCAACTGGTGCAAAGACCTCCTCATAGTCTATCCCCTCCTCTTGTGTATAACCTTGAGCCACTAACCTTGCCTTGTTTCTGACCACAATACCTCTTTCATCTCTTTTGTTCCTGAGAACCCATCTTGTCCCTATAGGTCTGACATATCTAGGACAATCAACCAGCTCCCAAACATCCTGAATTGCAAATTGATGAAGTTCATCCTGCATTGCTTCCACCCAACTTGGTTCTTTGAGAGCATCAAATATCTTCTTGGGTTCTTCTTGTGACAGAAAACATGCAAACAAACATGCTTGCACAAGAGGGGTATCAACCTTCTTGTGTATATTGGCAATAAACCCACCAAGACCTTGATGAGATCTTCTGGTCTGAACTGGAGTCATAATATCACTAATGATCTGAGATGTGGGGTGATTCTTCATTGTAGAAGTGAGAACCCCTCCTTCAAAAAGTCTGGTGTCCTCAACTTCACGCTCCATGTTGCCAATATCTTCTTCATCAGACTCTCTATGATCAATAGGAATCTCTTTATGAACATTGGAAGGTCCACCTTGTTCAAAACTGGAAGAGAAAAGATGCCCATAAGTGTTGTCAACGTCTGAATCTTGGTTGTCAGCGTCTGGGCTAACAGCGCTTGAAATGTTGTTGTCAACGTCTGAGCCATCAACGTCTGAATTGGTCTTGTCAGCGCTAGATTTGCCTTTGTCAGCGCCTGAAGAACCATGCATGTTTATATCTGGTGGTATTTGGAAACCACCATTATCTTGTCCAGCAGCAGCAGCAGCAGCAAAAGCATCTGTCCAAATGGGAATTGTGACATATTCAAATGTAGGAGATGCCTTTTCTGCTTGTGATCCAACCTTCTCATGAACTTGTGTACCTGAAACATTAACAACTTGTTCCTCCACAACATTTGAAGTTACCTTCACAATGTCTGGATTAGTGACAGGCATATAATTTAAAGTTCTAGATAAGGGTTCCAAATCAAACAACCAATTAGGACCACTCTCAGGATCACTAGGTTTATTCTCTAAGAACCTAACATGTACTCTCTCACCTATCCGTTTGTCCTCTTTAAGATAAACCCTATAACCCTTGCTCTGCACTGAATACCCCATGAAGTAACCCTCATCACCTTTTGCACTAAATTTCCCTAAGGCATCACTAGTATCCAAAACTACTACATGACAACCAAAAGGTCTGAGAAAACCAATATTTGGTTTTCTTCCCCAAAGTAACTCATAAGGTGTTTTGTTCTGAATTTTGTTAACCAATGCTCTATTTTGCACATAGCATGCTGTATTAACAGCCTCAGCCCAAAAGGTTATAGGAAAGTGAGCATCAGCCAACATTGTTCTAGCTGCTTCAATTAGGGTTCTATTTTCCTCTCAGCAACCCCATTTTGTTGTGGGGTTCTAGCAATGCTGAATTGCCTAGTAATTCCTTTCATGGCACATAAATCATCTAGCTTCTTGTTCCTAAATTCTCCACCATTATCACTCCTAAGCATCTTAACCTCATTACCAGACCTTTTCTCAATCTGAGTGATAAAATCAATAAGAACATCAGCTGTGTCACTCTTCATGGCTAGAAAGAATGTCCAAGTAAACCTAGAAAAGTCATCTGTGACAACAAAGCAATATGACTTGCCATTCAAACTTTCTATATTAGTTGGACCAAAGAGGTCCATGTGAAGCATATGAAGAGGTCTGGAACTAGTATGCACCTGCTTGGACTTGAATGAGACCTTGTGTTGCTTGCCTTTAAGACATGCAACACAAGAGTGGTCATTGTGGAAGGCCTTCTCAGGCAAACCATCAACTAAACCAAGCCTCACAAGTCTATTTATATTTTTAAAATTTATGTGCCCTAGTCTCCTGTGCCACAAATTACTTTCATCTACTGAGGCCTTAGCATAAAAACAAGACATATTTGTATTCATTTTAATCCCATTTAAATTCACATTATATATGTCCTTATGCCTAGGTGTTCTATACTCAATATATTTCTCATCAGGGATCTTAAAATCCTTGCTTAACACCAAGCACTCAGTATCAGTGAAAAGAACCTTATTTTTGTTATCACAAACTTGTGATACACTAAACAGATTATAATCAAGTTCTTTTACCAGGAAGACGTTTTCAAAACGCAGATTATTGGTGAGAAGGGTTCCTTTACCTGTAATGGTGCCATAGCCACCTCCAAAGTATACCTTATCACCATCTTTAATAGGGGTGAAATTCGTCAGATAGTCTTCCTTCCCTGTCATGTGCCTTGAGCATCCACTATCCCAATATCCATAATCATTGATCTGTCTTTGAATGCCCTGCACATAAAGAAAACAAATTAGTTTTCTTTGGGAACCCAAGTCTCACAAGACTTGGATTCATCTGGTTGTTCAATAAGAACAGACTTAGTTCTCACAACAACCCCATTATCATCCTTTTTAGGATGAAATACCCAGTTAACCCCAATAGGTTTTGTAATGACCTTTGAAATGTAATTAAATCTATTGCAAGTCATTGAAATCCCATTTTCATTAGGGTTTTGATCTTTCTTGGGTCTCCATGTTAAGCTTGAAGAATCTTTAGACCCTTTACCTTGTGGCTGCAAATATTTAGGTCTGGTCACGTTTCTGTCAGCGTTAGAATTTGTCATGTCAACGCTGAATTTACCCTTGTCAGCATTGAACCTAGGGTTTGCTACAGGAACCCATTGCCTATTTGACCAGGTGTTTGTCTTTTGGAATGGTCTTTGTCCATGAGTGTTAGACCTTCTAGAAAAGCATGGGGCAGGTCTAATCACTTGTGGACTATGCTGCACACAAGGTTTGGGTCTGACAACGTTTGGCTTCCTAACAACGTTGACTTTCTTCCTATCAGCGCTGAAATTGCTCCTGTCAGTGCTGGCTTTGGGAGCGTTGACACACTTGTATGCCAAATGTGAAAAGCTACCACAAGTGTAACAGGCTTTCTTAGACACAACCTTAGGTATAGAAGAGAAGAAACCTGTTCCATGATTGCTAACTTGGCTCTTGGGTGACCTATTATTCCTATACATCTCTGCATATTTAATGGTAGGTCTTCTAACAGTGTTTGAGCCTAGGTCAACAGCTTTACCAGTGATTGGGTGAGTAACCTTAATGGGTGGTGATTCATTGAGACTTTCACATAGCAACCCTCCCTTAACAAATAAAGTAGGGTTAGCTTTCTTCCACTCATTTTGGTCAGTCAATTTTTGTTGATACTCTTCAACTGGAGTGACAACTCTTGGTGAAGGAATGAATTCCTCTTCTTGGCATTCTGGTATACCAGTCCAAGACAAGTCCTTTCTAAGGACACCATAGAAGTCACCAGCTGGTGGTGGAACCAGAGAGTAATCATTCATCCCAATCCCAGTCATGTCCTTATGATCCCTTTGTTTAGCTACACAGTCTCCTAGGGTTTGGGTGGCTATATCAAATCTTTGAATTTTGAGGTCAACATTATCTTTATTCTTAATGGCCTCATCTAACTTAGCCTGTAGGTCTCTATTAACCTTTGTCATGATGTTTCTAACATCCATACTACCCTAGCTCATGTTTTAAGATATTGATCTTATCTTTTAAATCAAATTCCATTTTCTTGTATTCAGAAACGGTTTTCTCAGTTTCAGTAAGAGCTAGTTGGTAATTAGACAATTTACACCTTTCAGTACTCATATCATCTTTTAGTTTTAACACCTCTTTGTTAAGTCTTTCAGTGTTTAACCTACAACCTTTGCTACAAAAAGCATCATCATATACCTCATTATCAGATGAAGAGGAGGAGTGTGCCATGAGAGCATATTCAACATGCTCTTCTTCTTCAATATCAGCAACCAAAGCTTTATCCTCTTCAACATCCTTAGCCAGATAGCTCAAATCCCATCCTGTACCATCAATTCCTTGAACTACAACCATAGCTTTGGAATCTTGAGCTTTAACAATCTGACTTGAGGGTTTACCAGCATCAGATCTTCTAGGAGATCTGCATTCCCTCATGAAGTGCCCCATTCGATGACAGTTGTAGCATTCAACTTTGGATTTATCAAATCCAGCTGTGTCTTTAGCATTGAAGGTCATCTTCTTTTTAAACCTTCTGTTCCACCTATTTTCTCTTATACTAGCAAGAGCCATGTTCCACTTGATGTCCATCTCTTCCAAGTGCTCATCACTTATCTGCTCAAGGTCCTCATATGTAATCACTGAACCATTGGGCAAAGAAGCAATGTAAGCACAAACAGTATCCAAATCCAAACCAGCAGGTTTAACTCTTGGGGAGTCATTCTTGAATGTGTCAGCGTCTGAAAAAGAGACGTTGACAGGACTTGTTCCAGCACTGACATATGATGATCCAGTAACTGGATGCATATAAGAGTCTTTCTGATTGAATTGACCTTCACTACGAGAGAAGAAGGCCATGTTGCTGGTGCTAGATTTGCTTCCATGTTCTGAAAGAGTTTCATCTTCCAACAGTCTTAGTTTGTTGTAGATGTCATCAAACGAGGAGCTCTTGTAAGTATTGTTGGCAAGAATAGATCTTGCCTCAATCTTCCATGCCTCACCAAGACTTTTAAGAAAGGTAGCATTGGTGTCAACATCACCAACTTGTGTCCCCATGAAGGACAACTTGCTTGTGATGTCAAGCAATCTGCTTCTCACACTACTCAGTTTCTCATTGGGTTGAGCTTTGAAGACAGCATAATCATGCAGAAGTTTCTTTTTCTTTTCTTCCTTAGTGTCTGCATTGCCACCATATGCAACTTCAAGTGCTTCCCAAAGATCCTTAGCAGATTCATAGCCTCTATATTTGTGCTGGTTTTCTTGTCCCAAAGAGACTTTCAGAATGTTTAGGGCTTTCATGTCAACCCTTTTCTTTGCAATATCTTCAGCACCTACAGCTCTACAATCTCCAGGTTTTTCTTTCTTATCCTCATCAGGGCATCCTTCAACAGCTGATCTTTGAGTAATGGCATCAAGAATCTTTTGAGCCTTATTGAATGAGTTTCCATATTCAATAATCTCCCAGAGTGTGTAGTCATAGATCCCCAGATATTGTTCAAAGTTGAACTTCCATAAGTCAAAGTTGGTTGCATCAAGCATGGGAATATTGATGTTAGGTAAGGCTGAGGAGGAGGAGGTTATTGCTTCAGACATGATGTTGTTAGGGTTTTGGTGTTTTTAGGGTTTCTGAGAAAATTAGGGTTTTGGTGTTCGTGTATGGTGTTCTTTAAAGATCAAAAGTTCCTCAACAAGCTCTGATACCACTTGTTGATCCCAAACTTAGATCGATTAGCTTTGTGTATACGAGATTAAATCAAGTAATACACGTAGAGAAACCTTTGTATATGCTTTGTAAATCTAAGTGTTACGCGGAATTTAACACTTAGACAAGAACACACAAGATATAAACAAACTTTCACATTGATTATCGATGTCGAACTTGCTTACAATGAAAGATGTTTATGAACGAAAACTTATGTAAAACTTATATCAAACATTAACCTAAAGGCCTTCTTTTATAGATACAAGAAGCCTTGTACAATAAGCTACGTATCAACTATTCTAGGTAAAGATAAACATAGAAAATACATTGTCGTTTCTATCCTTACTAGAAGTATTCTAGAATATAATAAACGTGTAGATTATATCTTCCATCAGTGCTTGTCTTCAATGTGTCAACGCTTGACTTTAACTTGTCAACGCTTGAGCTATCAGCGCTTGCTTTGCTCTTGTCAACGCTTGAATTGTTCTTGTCAGCGCTCAAGTGATTCTGGCCTTAATTTATTCCCAACAATTTGATGTACCTTTGTAAAACCTTGTTGTGAACACTTTCTTAAAAGTTCCTTAAGACGATCCCAAGATTCACTAAACGTCTCACCGTACTTTTGTTTCAAGTTAATGATGTCATTCCGCAAAGCGGTAGTATGTGAGGGTGGGAAAAAGTAATTGATAAAATTGGTCTCAAGGTCCGTCCATGTGACAATACTCTGGGGTGGTTCCTTATCAATCCAAGTCCGGGCTTGTTCCTCGAGGGAGAAAGGAAAGAGGAGCAAACGAATTGCCTCTTGTGAAACCCCATTGTATTTAACATTATTGGATAAGTGTACGAACCTTTTGATGTGATCATGTGGATCATCATGAGTGCGACCTAAGAAAGGTGTTGTGGAAACCATTTGAATGAAACCGAACATGAGCTCGAAATTATTGGCGTCAATAGCCGGCACCACAATCACATCATCTTTGCCTTTGGTGTGTGATTGCAAGAGCTCGATTATTGGACGGTTCTCCATTGTGTTGACAACGGGAGGCTCTACAACAGGATGATCAATAATAGCGGCTTGAATAGACTTCCTTTTGCGTGAACGAGTACGCATACACCTACAAAAGAAAAGAATAGCAATGAAATAGAAGAAATAAAGATAACGTGAAAAGAAATTATTTTTGGTGCAAAACTTTGAAAAAGAAATGCTTTTTTATGAGTTTTTTTAATTGTTTTTGGATTTTTGAAAATTTTAATTTTTATGGATTTTTGAAATTATTTGAAAATTTGACAAGAAAAATAACGTTCAAAAGTGAACGGATCCCAAAATCCAACGCGTCTCTTATAATAAACCGTTAATCTTCACGAAAAAAGCTGGCAGCGGCGCCATTTAATACATGAGATTTTCTTATATAAAAATCGTTGAAAAGACACGCCATTTTCACTTAGCTTTATTTTAACTTGTTTTCATTTAGTTTAATTTTTAAAGTTTGCATTTTTATTAAGTCTTCAAATTTACTTTTAAAAGTTATAATTTCTCGTCATTTATTATTAAGTCTTAATTTTTAGTTTAAATTGAAAATTCCATTTTTACTCAACGACATTTACATTTTCATTTACTTTTAGTTTAAAATAGACAATCATTTTCTTTTCCTTTCACCAAAAATAACTGAGTCGCACTTTTAACCATTGTCAATTCGAATCGAGACGAGACGAAAACTTTTTCATACTAGGTAAAATCCATGTATTAAATGGCGCCGATGCCGGTTCTTTTCGTGAAGATTAACGGTTTATTGTGAGATACGCGTTGGATTTTGGGATACGTTCACTTTTGAACGTTATTTTTCTTGTCAAATTTTCAAAAATTTTCAAAAATCCATAAAACTTAAAACTTCCAAAATTCCAAAAACAATTAAAAAAACTCATAAAAAGCATTTCTTTTTCAAAGTTTTGCACCAAAAATATTTTCTTTTCAAGTTAAATTTATTTCTTCTATTTCTTTGCTATTCTTTTCTTTTGTAGGTGTATGCATACTCGTTCACGTAAAAGGAAGTCCATTCAAGCCGCTATTATTGATCCTCCTGTTGTAGAACCTCCCGTTGTCAACACAATGGAGAACCGTCCAATAATCAAGCTCTTTCAATCACACGTCGAAGGCAACAATGATGGAATTGTGGTGCCGGCTATTGACGCCAACAATTTCGAGCTCAAGTCCGGTTTCATTCAAATGGTTTCCGCAACACCTTTCTTAGGTCGCACTCATGATGATCCACATGATCACATCAAAAGGTTCGTACACTTATCCAATAGTTTTAAATACAATGGGGTTTCACAAGAGGCAATTCGTTTGCTCCTCTTTTCTTTCTCCCTCGAGGGACAAGCCCAGACTTGGCTTGATAAGGAACCACCCCAGAGTATTGTCACATGGACGGACCTTGAGACCAAGTTTATCAATTACTTTTTCCCACCCTCACGTACTATCGCTTTGCGGAATGACATCATTAACTTTGTACAAAAGTACGGTGAGACGTTTAGTGAATCTTGGGATCGTTTTAAGAAACTTTTAAGAAAGTGTCCATAACACGGTTTTACAAAGGTACATCAAATTAATACTTTTTATAATGGATTAACTTTGAGTGACCAAGATTCACTAAATAATGCCTCGGGGGGTAATATTCTTGTCAAGACTAGGAATGAGGCTTGGGCTATCATTGAGAACAAGGCCAAAGTACAAACCAAGAGTGTTAGGGCTTTATGGCTAGTGCCAGTGAAAGTAAGTTGACCAATCATCTTAAGGAACTTACTTCAGCTGTAAAACAACTTTTTTTAAGAGATCACCCTCCTATTCAACATGCCCATGCTCTTAATATATCTTATGAAACTTGTGGTGGGCCACACTCTTATGCTAATTGTGATAAAGCTTATGAATCTCACGGGGAAGTGTATGCTTACAAAAATACCAAGATAGTTCATTTCAAGCCTAATGTCGATGTTAATCACTTATCTTACAACTCGACAAATTACTTGCCTCCACCCGGTTTTCAACAAAGACCACACCCACCCACCCATAACAACCAAGGGCCACCAAGAGCAAATGTTCAACAAAATGCTAATGTGAGGGGCTACAATGCAAATAAAGGAGCTTATCTAATGCAAAACTAAGGCTTTCAAAACCAAGGTTTCAATCCTCAAGGTTTTCAACCTTATAACCAATACCTAAACCAAGGTTTTCAACAACAAGGGTTCAATTTACCTCATCCGCACATGGACTTGATTCTACAAAAATTAACCGATCATGAGAAACCATGAAGGAAATGCAAGAGTCCACATATAGGAAATTCGTTCAAATGTTTCAAACCCTTCGTCCCCAAGGTGCTCTTCCTTCTACAACTGAAACAAACCCTAGAGCTAATGTGAGTGCTATTACTACACGCAGTGGAGAAACTCTAGTAGGACCTTCTATCCCTCCTCAAGTTACTCCATCTACACTTCCTCCACCTCCATTTATTCCTCCTACTTCCACGCCTAATATTAGTTCTCCATTACTGTCTCCACCTCTCACGGAAGAAGTACCCAAGAAAAACCTTTCACCAACCCCACCTTCTACCTCTAAACCTTATACTTCTCAACCATCAACATCTCAACCTTTACCTGCTACACCTACACTACCTAAACCCAATATCCCTTATCCTTCTCGGTTAGACAAGTGTAAATTTCTCATTAAAGAGGATGCTTAAGTTACTTCCTTTTTGAAGATGATTACACAAATGAACTTTAACATTAGCCTTGTTGACGCACTTGTCCAAAATGCCGAAATTTGTGAAAGCATTCAAGGAATTGCTGAATAAGAAGGAGAAGATGGCCGAGTTTGTTAATATTCGATTGAATGAGAATTGTTCTACAGTCCTTCTTAAAGAACTTCCGAAAAAACTTGGAGATCCCGGTCGTTTTGTGCTACCTTGCATTTTTAACAAAGTTGAAGAATTTACTGCCTTAGTTGATCTCGGGGCAAGTATAAATTTGATGCCATTAAGTGTTTGGAAAAATCTATCATTACCCAACCTTAAACCAACAAAGATGACTCTTAAGCTAGCAAATCGAACTCTCGCTTACTCCGTTGGTATTGGCGAAGATGTTTTCGTTAAAGTTGGTACCTTCACTTTTTCGGTCAATTTTGTTGTTGTTGATTATGAAATGGACCCTCGTATTCCATTAATACTTGGACGGACATTCTTGAGATCCGGAAAAGCTTTAGTCGATGTTGCCGAAGGTGAATTAATCTTAGGGGTCAGGAATGATGCACAAGTTTTTAAGATGGGGAAGATTACAAGTAAGTTAAATGGAAAAGAATCAGCGAAAATGATTAATGTGCTTCAAGAAGAGCTTACTACTACTTTGGAAAGTATAAAGCTTGATGATTTTGTTGTAAATGACAATCCTATTTTCGATATTTGCTATGATAATCCAATTTTTCAAGACCATGTGGATGATTTTGATGATTCTCTCTCCAATTTGGATCCCCCACCAATTTATGATTCTCCACCGATCTATGATAATTATGATGATGATTCTAGTTCCGATGTGGATGATTATGATGATTTTTCTTCAAAGTATAAAGACATGCCAACTTATGATGATTTTGATGATGTTGATACTCTTTCGAGTGATTCTTCAAATGATGACCTTGCTCCTACTTTTGATGAAGATCCTCCACCAACAATGCTTGATACTACTTTTGATGACTACTCATTTGAGGAAGATTTTGCTACTTTTCTCGATACATACTTCCCCAATGAGAATGATTCTCCTCCTTTGGACTTTGATTTTGGTATTTATCCCCCTTCGGATATTAAGAAACCCGTTTCATAGGAGAATAAACCGGACGACACTGATATTCGTAGTACATATGTTTTGACACCTCTCTATCCACCTTCGTCGGATGAGATTGTGCGATTTATGAGGGGATCTTCTTCAAATTCTACTAAGCCTGAGTCTTATTTTCCCCTAAAGGAAAAGGTGTTCGATCTAGGTATTACAATTCTTCAGCCATCTCAGTATCCATCTAATGCAATAAAAGGAAAGATTTTTGTAAACAATGGAGATATGCTTGCACTTCATCATACTTTCTACCACCGTGCTCAACAAATGCTTAAGGGAACCTTGCCTACTCTTCTTTGGCTTTGTTGTTTACCTTAAGCTTGTACTATTTGATGGACGAAAACCATGTATTTGTCCCCGATGGATGTTCTTCAAGGTTCTTACCATTCTATGCAAGGTCGAGTCAGGCTCACGACTTGGTGAACAAAAACAAGCGCTTCTCGGGAGGCAACCCGTGTATCTATTCTTTTTATCCGTTTTTATAATAAGTGTAGGGGGAGACCCTAGTATGTGTTTGTTGTTTTCTTTCTTATGATGCGCAGGGATTCGAGCTTTCAAAGATCCATTCTTGATAACTTTTGACGATCCGTGATTCTGTGTTCCCTTCTTCCCGTTTCTATCCTAAACTCTTTGGATTCTCTATTTTATATTCTTCAATATTAAAATAGGAATCACTTTAGTTGTCTCTTCTTTAGCAAGATTTAAACAACGTGCACAATGTCCTAAGTGTAGGGGAGTTTACTCCCACATGCTTAAACATTAAGGACAATGTTTATATCAAGTGTAGGGGGACTTCTATCGAATTTAAGTGGGCTTTTCCTTGTATTTGTCCTCATTTTAACCGGAAAATTGATTTTTCGACATTTTTCAAAAATTTTGATCTATTTTGGCCTAGATGTATTTCTTTTGTTATCGTTATTTTCTTTCATTAGAACAAATTTTAATAAGTTTAGATGTCTTTGATATATTAGGCCCGTTATGAATCTTTTGACTCAACCCGAGTTTACTTATCTAAGTTTACTCTAGCTAGTATCCTTAACGTGTTTAAGTCAAGTTTTGCTAGGTTTTTATATAGGGAAACTTTAAAACGCGAAAGTCTTAACTCTTACGGGTTAAGCACAAGAACTTTTCGCAAGTTCCTATAATTGATCCTAGAAAGTCGTTTACCAAGGGAACTTTAAAATACGAATTCTAAACTTGAAAAAGTCTAAGAAGTTACAAGATCCTATAGATGACTTGAAAACGCAAAACTTTGATTTAATTGGCCAAGCATCAATGAGTCTCATTCAATGATATTTTAAATTGTGGAGAACGAGAGATGATAGAGTCAATTATAAGTTTGGTATTCTTTCATGAATTTATGTGAGTTAATTATGAGATTTTTCTCCCATCGCTTGTTAATAATTTAATTGCAATAAATAAGGTCGTACGATTTGAAAAGTTACTTAGATTCTAGCACAATATCGTTTAAAAGTTGCTCGGTATTAATTAGAGTTCATAGTCAAGGCATAACTAATTGAAGCGAGATGCGAAGATTGGCGAGTCAGAAAAGGTCCTAACAATGCATGAGGGCTACATGTTGTTGCTAAAGATCCAAAGTGATATGAAGAATCATTTATCAAAAATCAATATAAAGGATCGAGACAAACGACGAAAAGCAAATACTCCCCTAAAGATCATGGAGAATTCTATCCGAAAAGACCCTAGCAAGGTATGAGGATAAATAGATCCAATTCCTAAAAGGAGGCGGTCGTTGTATATCAAAATCCCAAATAAAGATTGGATAAAAATGAATAAGTCGTGGTCCAAGTATGAAGAATCTCTCAAAACTTTAAGTGAAGAAATTCCTATTATGAAGAGAAGACCATTATTTCATGAACGTCTCTCAAGATTTGAAGTATGAAGTCGCTGCCAAATATCGGTCCAAGAAATGTCTCAAATCGTGAAGCGAGTTATGCCAAGATATGAACTTTATGAGGTATCGAGAAGCAGTTTTAAAAGATTTTGTCCTTTAGCTAACTATTGCTTAAGTCGTGCAACTTTATTTTCAGCCTAATTAATTATCGAAATAAGTCAACAATGCATCCCCGTGATCATTCAAGACAAACAATAAAATATAAGAGATACACCTAGGAATAAGGGAGTCTAAGTGAATAATTGAGCCACATGAGTTTGTGTTAGTTTGCTAAGTTATAATAACAATGATCTCGTTTTTAAGCTTGGTGTAGGGAACGTGAAACTTGAGAGTGATAAACATTCATGACAACCCAAATCCCTAATGTAATCTTTGATTTCTTTTCTTGTTTTCTTCCTTCAAATATTTTGCTATCTTCTATCTTTTTACGTTTCCTTCATGTCTTGTATTTAATAAAGGCCAAGGTGGGTTAATTATGATAGAAAATGTAAAGCTTGCTTTGTAATTAATGCATTGCATGAGGGCATTGCAATGGTCAAGTGTAGGGGATTTGATAGGTGTGAAAACACCCATCCTTTTACCAGTTAACTATAATAATAACCAAGCCAAAGCGTATATTTAATGTCGTAAAAGTCGGAATTATGCGTGGTTTGTATTTTTATTGTGTTTTAGGACCAAAAGATGAAAAAGGTAGAAAACACGGGCTTTCACGGGCTTTTATCGAAGAAAAAGACAAAAGACGAAGTAAAAAGATCAAGAGTGCAAAAAGAACGGAAGTCCAAGGCCTATTCTGAAGATTTATCGAAGAAAAAGTCTAAAGACGGAAGTTTAATGAAGTCGAAGAACCAAATCTAATAAAAGAAGAAATTAGAAGACGAGTTCATTTCATATCGACAAATCCCGAGACAACGTTGAGAAAGACGAAGAATTTAAAAGACGAAAAGACGAGAAGAAAGAAGAAAGCATCAACACATTTACTCCTCCTATAAATACCCTCCTAATATGTCATTAGGAGGTGTTAGATAATTAGTAGTTATTAGTTTAATTTTTGTAAAGTAATTAGGAGTAGCTTAATATTACTTTCTCTCTCTAGCTTTTCCTTAATGTTTTAAGCTTTTACATTAATCTTTTATTGAATCTCATAATCTTAATCATCTTTAATTCAAGCTTTTTAGATAATTATTCTCATTCTTCCTTTCTTAATTTTAATATTATGTTTTGATTTGGTTAATCATGTAGTTTGTTTAATCTTTATGCTTATTTGCTTATTGTTATGCTTGTTTGATTGTGCTTATTGATTTTCATGTGTTTGATTGTTTTAGCTTATTGATCTTATAGTTTTTTGTGTGCTTGGTTTAATTTTAATTAAGTGTCTTTATTAGTTATTTTATAAAAAGTTGATTTTAAATATTTTGCTTATTTAGTGTTTATAAAAGTTTATAAATTTTAGCTTGTTAGCTTTTTCTTAAAGTTGATTTGGTTAAGTTTCTAGATAAGTGATTATTTGAGTTTTGCTTATTTTCATTTTGCTTAATAGTTTGTTTCTAATTCGGGTTCCCAAAACCCCTTTTTCCCAAATTATATGCATAGAATTATCCCGAATTATATGATTTTTGTTCTTCCCGAATTGTGTGCAAAGTAATATTCCGAATAAGGTTCAGAACAATACAGTCCGGATTAGATAGGGATGCAAAAATTCCGGATTCTATGTGGTTTGTAGATTCCGAATAAGGTTGAGCATAGTTTATTCCGGATTGTTTCTTTCACCTGGATCCCGAATTATGTCAAGCCGACGGATTCCAGATTAGACCTTTGTCATGTATTCCGAATTAGAACTAGGAGTGTGATACACATTCCGGATTAGGAAGGGAATTCGTATTCCAGATTACGTATAGAAGTTAAATTCTGGATTAGTCCTACATTCTGGATTCCGAATTCAGGTGAAAGAAACAATCCGAAATCAGTTGTGCTCAACCTTATTCGGAATCTACAAACCACATAGAATCCGGAATACTTGCATCCCTATCTAATCCGGAATGTGTAGTTCTGAACCTTGTTCGGAATATGAGTTTGCACACGATTCGGGAAGAACAAAAATCATATAAGTCGGGATAAGTCTATGCATATAATTCGGGAAAAAGGGGTTTTGGGAACCCGGATTACAAACAACTTTTAAGCAAAATGAAAATAAGAAAAACTCAAATAAGCACTTATCTAAAAACTTAACCAAATCAACTTTAAGAAAAAGCTAACAAGCCAAAATTTAAAAACTTTTAAAAACACTAAATGAGCAAAATATTTAAAATCAACTTTTTATAAAATAACTATTAAAGACACTTAATTAAAATTAAAACAAGCACACAAAAAACTATAAGATCAATAGGCTAAAACAATCAAACACATGAAAATCAATAAGCACAATCAAACAAGCATAACAATAAGCAAATAAGCATCAAGATTAAATAAACTACATGATTAACCAAATCAAAACATAAGATTAAAATTAAGAAAGGAAGAATGAGAATGATTATCTAAAAAGCTTGAATTAAAGATGATTAAGATTAAGAGATTCAATACAAGATTAATGTAAAAGCTTAAAACATTAAGGAAAAGCTAGAGAGAGAAAGTAATTTTCAGATACTCCTAATTACCTTACAAAATTTAAACTAATAACTACTAATTATCTTAAACCTCCTAATGACACATTAGGAGGGTATTTATAGGAGGAGTAAATGTGTTGATGCTTTCTTTTTTCTTCTCGTCTTTTCGTCTTTTAAATTCTTTGTCTTTCTCGACGTTATCTCGGGATTTGTCGATATGAAATGAACTCGTCTTCTAATTTTCTTATTTTATTAGATTTGGTTTTTCGACTTCATTAAACTTCCGTCTTTAGAATTTTTCTTCGATAAATCTTCAGAATAGGCCTTGGACTTCCGTTCTTTTTTCACTCTTGATCTTTTGACTTCGTCTTTTTTCTTTTTCTTCGATAAAAGCCCGTGAAAGCCCGTGTTTTCTTCCTTTTTCATCTTTTGGTCCCAAAACACAATAAAAACACAAACCACGCATAATTCCGACTTTTACGACATTAAATATACGTTTTGGCTTGGTTATTATTATAGTTAAGTGGTAAAAGGATTATCTATTTTAAACTAAAAGTAAAATGAAAATGTAAATGTCGTTGAGTAAAAATGGAAGCTTTAAAATTTAAACTAAAAATAAAGACTTTAAAATAAATGACGAGAAATTAAACTTTTAAAAGTAAATTTGAAAACATGATAAAAATTCAAACTTTAAAAATTAAACTAAATGAAAACAAGTTAAAATAAAGCTTAAGGAAATGGGCGAGAAAAAGTAAATTTAAAAACAAGTCAGGAAACTAAAACTAAAAATATAAGTCGGAATATCAAATCTGCACCTAATTCGGAATGGGAAGTTCAAGTCTTAATTCGGAATACAATCCAACCACAATCCGGAATCTATGATCTATAATCAATCCGGAATGTAGCTTCCTATATAATCCGGAATCTAGCTTTCCCTTATACAATTCAGAATACAGGATGTAGGACTAATCCGGAATGTAACTCCATACGTAATCCGAAATACGAATTCCCTTCCTAATCTGGAATGTTTATCACACTCCTAGTTCTAATCCAGAATACGTGACAAAGGTCTAATTCGGAATCCGTCTGCTTGACATAATTCGGAATCCAGGTGAAAGAAACAATCCGGAATAAGCTGTGCTCAACCTTATTCGGAATCTACAAACCACATAGAATCCGGAATACTTGCATCCCTATCTAATCCGGAATGTGTAGTTCTGAACCTTATTAGGAATATTACTTTGCACACAATTCGGGAAGAACAAAAATCATATAAGTCGGGATAATTCTATGCATATAATTCGGGAAAAAGGGGTTTTGGGAACCTGGATTAGAAACAAACTTTTAAGCAAAATGAAAATAAGCAAAACTCAAATAAGCACTTATCTAAAAACTTAACCAAATCAACTTTAAGAAAAAGCTAACAAGCCAAAATTTAAAAACTTTTAAAAACACTAAATAAGCAAAATATTTAAAATCAACTTTTTATAAAATAACTATTAAAGACACTTAATTAAAATGAAAACAAGCACAAAAAACTATAAGATCAATAAGCTAAAACAATCAAACACATGAAAATCAATAAGCACAATCAAACAAGCATAACAATAAGCAAATAAGCATAAAGATTAAACAAACTACATGATTAAACAAATCAAAACATAAGATTAAAATTAAGAAAGGAAGAATGAGAATAATTATCTAAAAAGCTTGAATTAAAGATGATTAAGATTAAGAGATTCAATAGAAGATTAATGTAAAAGCTTAAAATATTAAGGAAAAGCTAGAGAGAGAAATTAATATTAAGCTACTCCTAATTACCTTACAAAAATTAAACTAATAACTACTCATTATCTAACACCTCCTAATGACACATTAGGAGGGTATTTATAGGAGGAGTAAATGTGTTGATGCTTTCTTCTTTCTTCTCGTCTTTTCGTCTTTTAAATTCTTCGTCTTTCTCGACGTTGTCTCGCGATTTGTCGATATGAAATGAACTCGTCTTCTAATTTTCTTCTTTTATTAGATTTGGTTCTTCGACTTCATTAAACTTCCGTCTTTAGCCTTGGACTTCCGTTCTTTTTGCACTCTTGATCGTTTGACTTCGTCTTTTGTCTTTTTCTTCGATAAAAGCCCGTGAAAACCCGTGTTTTCTTCCTTTTTCATCTTTTGGTCCTAAAACACAAACCACGCATAATTCCGACTTTTATGACATTAAATATACGTTTTGGTTTGGTTATTATTATAGTTATGTGGTAAAAGGATTATCTATTTTAAACTAAAAGTAAAATGAAAATGTAAATGTCGTTGAGTAAAAATGGAAGCTTTAAAATTTAAACTAAAAATTAAGACTTAAAAATAAATGACGAGAAATTAAAACTTTTAAAAGTAAATTTGAAAACTTAATAAAAATGGAAACTTTAAAAATTAAACTAAATGAAAACAAGTTAAAATAAAGCTAAGTGAAAATGGCAGGAAAAAGTAAATTTAAAAACAAGTCGGGAAACTAAAACTAAAAATATAAGTCGGAATATCAAATATGCACCTAATTCGTAATGGGAAGTTAAAGTCTTAATTCAGAATACAATCCAACTACAATCCGGAATCTATGATCTATAATCAATCCGGAATGTAGCTTCCTATATAATACGGAATCTAGCTTTCCCTTATACAATCGGAATCCAGGATGTAGGACTAATCCGAAATGTAACTTCTATACGTAATCGGGAATACGAATTCCCTTCCTAATACGGAATGTGTATCAGACTCCTAGTTCTAATCCGGAATACGTGACAAAGGTCTAATCCGGAATCCGTCTACTTGACATAATTTGGAATCCAGGTGAAAAAATTAATCCGGAATAAGTTGTGCTCAAACTTATTCGGAACCTACAAACCACATAGAATTCAAAATACTTACATCCCTATCTAATCCGGAATGTGTAGTTCTGAACCTTATTCGGAATATTACTTTGCACACAATTCGGGAAGAACAAAAATCATATAAGTCGGGATGATTCTATGCATATAATTCGGGAAAAAGGGGTTTTGGGAACCCGGATTAGAAACAAACTTTTAAGCAAAATGAAAATAAGCAAAACTCAAATAAGCACTTATCTAAAAACTTAACCAAATCAACTTTAAGAAAAAAAAGCTAACAAGCCAAAATTTAAAAAAATTTAAAAACACTAAATAAGCAAAATATTTAAAATCAACTTTTTTTAAAATAACTATTAAAGACAATTAATTAAAATTAAAACAAGCACACAAAAAACTATAAGATCTATAAGCTAAAACAATCAAACACATGAAAATCAATAAGCACAATCAAACAAGCATAACAATAAGCAAATAAGCATAAAGATTAAACAAACTACATGATTAACCAAATCAAAACAAAAGATTAAAATTAAGAAAGGAAGAATGAGAATGATTATCTAAAAAGCTTGAATTAAAGATGATTAAGATTAAGAGATTCAATACAAGATTAATGTAAAAGCTTAAAACATTAAGGAAAAGCTAGAGAGAGAAAGTAATATTAAGCTACTCCTAATTACCTTACAAAAACTAAAATAATAACTACTAATTATCTAACACCTCCTAATGACACATTAGGAGGATATTTATAGGAGGTGTAAATGTGTTGATACTTTCTTCTTTCTTCTCGTCTTTTCGTCTTTTAAATTCTTCGTCTTTCTCGACGTTGTCTCGGGATTTGTCGATATGAAATGAACTCGTCTTCTAGTTTTCTTCTTTTATTAGATTTGGTTCTTCGACTTTATTAAACTTCCGTCTTTAGACTTTTTCTTCGATAAATCTTCATAATAGGCCTTGGACTTCTGTTCTTTTTGCACTCTTGATCTTTTGTCTTTGTCTTTTGTCTTTTTCTTTGATAAAAGCCCGTGAGAGCCCGTGTTTTCTTCCTTTTTCATCTTTTGGTCCTAAAACACAATAAAAACACAAACCACACATAATTCTGACTTTTACGACATTAAATATACGTTTTGGCTTGGTTATTATTATAGTTAAGTGGTAAAAGGATGGGTGTTTTCACACCTATCAACAATATGAAAAGTGCTAGAAAATAAAGTGGAGAACTAATGGTGAATTAGCTAACACCCTTCCTAATGACATAAGGAAGGTATTTATAGGAGGAAATGGAAGGAGTGTGTTGCTTCCTTCTTTCTTTATCTTCTTTTCGTCTTTATAATTTCTTCGTCTTTCTCGACGTTGTCTCGGGATTTGTCGATATGAAATGAACTCGTCTTATAAATTTCTTCTTTTATTAGACTTGGTTCTTCGACTTCGTTAAACTTTCATCTTTAGACTTTTTCTTCGATAAATCTACAGAATAGGCCTTTGACTTCTGTTCTTTTTGCACTCTTGATCTTTTGACTTCATCTTTTGTCTTTTTCTTTGATAAAAGCCTGTTTTTTCTTCCTTTTTTACATTTTGGTCCTAAATCACAACAAAAGCACAAACCACGCATAATTCCGACTTTTACGACAATAAATACACGTTTAGGCTTGGTTATTATTATAATTAAGTGGTAAAATGATGGGTGTTTTCACACCTATCAGTGGGACATACCTATCGGGAAGTCGAGACCCGTTCATATACTGATGGTTGGAAAACCCGAGACCCGACCAATGTGAAATATTAAGTAGACATCGTTTGGAGGTGTTTTAGAACCCCTGATGCTTATTTAGTGGACTTGGACAATAAAAGCCTAATGTAAACCTATAATGGTTATTGGTTCATTATTGTATTGAGGTTAGACTTAATTTATGAAACCTAATCTTAGCAATGGGCTTGAGTTAATCAGACACTTAATGGACTACTATTGGGCTAGTTCTGGGCTTTGTTTATCAAAATTAGATAACACTTTATGAATGGTAGATTTTTATGAAAAGTTTTATGAAACTTATACAATGTCCAAACTTACTAAAGTGAACTATTTACATATATATGACTTATGTATAGTCTCGAGCCTAAGACGCGTCTCGTTATATTAGGTCTCATTCGGTCGTATATCAATCATTAAGCAACTCGTTCTCGATCGGTGAGCGATTGACATCTCGTGAAGTCGTGTATCAAATATTGGACGTTTGTTCCTTGATCTACGTATAATAGCTATATCAGGTGAGTTCATAGCCTCGTTTTTACTACTTTATATGTGTTTATATACCCGCGAGGGGGAATACCTGCTCTTGGTATAAAAATATACGTTGTTTATATATATGCTTTTGAGAGAATACATGTTTATGAATAAACATGCGATGTTTGGCTATATGCTTTGAACGAATACAAGTTGTTGTAAACAAATGTAAGATGTTTGATTAAATACTTTTGAAAGATAAACACAAGCGTTGTTTGTATTGATTATGAACCGCTATTTGCTAAGTGTTGTATTGCTAAAATTTGGAAACTCCCTAAAACCCATGAATCGTTAACTACCTATGATGGGTAGGCGCTAATACAGACGAATGGATCCATTGGGGATGGCCCCCACCTGGGCAAGTCTCACCTATGGGCTGGATGCTCAGCCAGGTGTGTTTTATAAGAAGTAAGGGGTATTAGGCAAGATACCTATAACACCCCCAATTTCACAAGGCAGCGGAATATCAACATTGGGCGTTACTTCATAGCACATCACACACAGTCATAGAAAACGACCTCAAAAGAGACGTTTTATAAAATAAACCATTCGATAATTTTATTAAATCAGAGTTAACTAAAAAAGAGGTCCCACCAATTTATACAAATCTTAAGAAATAATAAAGATTTTTCATAATGTATCGAATGGAGATTGTTTGTTTTTCCTTTACTTAACCTGTGCGGCTCCATGCTCCAGCTGCTCTTAAACCTACACACCTGAGAATACATGCTAACATGTCAACACAACGGTTGAGTGAATTCATAGGTTTTTAGATAAACAATAGTGGGATTTTAAATAAACCATAGAGCTTTTGAACACAAGAATCTCATCCACTGTCGATAGTGCAACACATGCAATACCCAAAGTCCACGCTATTCTACTAAGCCATGACACCGAAGCCTTAAGTATAATAATGCCCTAGTCAGGTATTTTGCCGAATACCCCCTCACTTCTAATACAACACACCTGGCTGAGCCTCCAACCCACAGGTGCGACCTGCCCAGGTGGGGGCCATCCCCGATGGATCCATCCGTCTGTATCAGCGCCTACCCATCAAGGGTAGTTAACGGTTCATGGGTTTTAGGGACTTTCAAATTTTGGCAATACAGCACTTAGCAAATAGCGGTTCACAATCAATACAATCAACACTTGTGTTCATCTTTCAAAAGCATTTAATCAACCATCTTACATTCATTTACAACAACATGTATTCGTTCAACGCATATAGCAAACCACGTGTTTACTCATAAACATGTATTCTCTCTAAACCGTATATATATAAACATCATATATTTTTATACCAAGAGCATGTATTCCCCCTCGCGGGTTTATAAACACGTATAAAGCAGTAAAAGCGAGGCTATGAACTCACCTTATCCATAACGATATCGAGCGAGGATTACGATCAAGATAATAGTGACAGAAGTGAAACAATGAAATAAGATAAGCTGAGACTCCACAAGCTTCTAACGACGACCTAAAAATGGCACGTCTTAGAGATATCGAAAAATGATTTTTATAAAGTTCCCTAAAAATATAGTTATAAAATGTGAATAATATGATCGGACCAATTTTGAAGATTATAAAATGAAGAGGGACTAAAAGTGTTATATTAAAAATCTATAATATTCATTTGTATATAGCTTCATAATGGAAGGACTAGAAATGCAAATATGCAATTAAATTAATGTAACTGACGTGAATAGGTACTTCATCATTCTCATTTACAAATTACTACATGACATGGTTTTCATTCTTGTTGTCTCATTAGAGTTTTCATTCTTGTTGTCTCATTCTAATAGTAAGATTAACGAATTCTTCATTTAGAAATTACAAGTCAGAGTTCTTCATTTTAGCTTATCTAATTTGATTGTTATACATGCATAAACTGGACTATGTACCTGAAAGATAGTAGACTCAACTTCGACCATCGAACTCCAATGAACGATATCATAACGCCTTGCGGGATATGAACTAGTCGTATTTGGCCCTATCGACTAAGGACTCCAAACACGAACATCATCACATGATCACCAACAAAAGCTCAACCCGAACACAAACAACCAATTTGTACGCAACCACATCTATCCCCCGAATATGAACCAAAATCAACTACACATTTTCTCTTTATCGGCAAACGTGAGTCGACAACCTACACTAGAACTCTAATCCGTACACACTTTATTGATGTATGAACTAAGATGTCATGTCAGGAAAGGACTACAATCGTTGTCACCTTCACCGAGACGCCGACACGTACATCAACTTCTCTTTTCATGGATGGTGGCGCAAATTTGTGCTTGTGAATTGTGCTTCCAATTGCTATTGCTATTAAACTTCCATTCTTCACTATGAAGATTGTCACGTTGGAGCAGCCATCGATGTCTTTCTTATGTTGGTTCTTTTTCTTTTTTTGTTATGTTTTCTTTTAGTTTAAAACATAAACAAAGCTTGTGTGAATACTACTTAAGCTCTTATAACGGCTACGTGATTCGCGATGTACATAGTAATAAAAGAGATGAAGTAGAACTCGAAGGAGGAAAAATCGAATCTTTAACTTGGACACCAACACGAACCATTAAAGCTAGAGATGAATGACGATTGTACCACACGCGGGTCTTCTTAACATTAGAACATTATCATCTTTGTAAGTGAGTATTCAATTAAATCTTGATACCGAGAATCGAACTCGACTCTAACAACTCGTGTCGCAATCAAACCGAAAGTGTGAATCGGACCATAGCTGAAACTCAATCCGAACAAGAACTCTAAAACCTAAGGATATCGACGAGAATCCAAGATCATCAATATCTTCTTTATTTTGATCCATGGACTACTAGCAAAGGATGTGATTTTATTATGAGAACTCCATGTACTGCCCATCATAGCAAAAGATGATCTAACATTATTATGCATTATGTTGTCATGTTTTGTGTTAGAAGATGAAAATGAAACAGTTAACTTACAAACCAAATTTGGATTGCAAGACTTTTAATATGACAATAGACTAAAAATAATGGTGATGGTAATTTGGTTTTGGTTTTGGCGCATCAAATGGATAAAAACAAAGAAGAGCAAGAGATATAAATAATTGTGATATATGGAAAGTACATGCTAAATTAAGTTGACACGTACATATGATCGTGGCACATCATTCTCGGTGTGTCAAGTGATAAAAAGAGATGTAGTTGACTCTTGTTGTAAAAGTTTGCCTCATATTTTATGACGGGTATTATCGAAATCTGATATTTTAAAAGTTACGCGATTTGAAAGATACGCGTAAAACACGAAAAATAAACGCTCAATATAACATAAAACGTTTGACATTCGGAGGACATTTATATTTTGATAATTAAACGAGGGTTTATAATAAAATATAAAACATTAACGCATTATATAAACGAACGATGCTTAAAGGATTAATGTAAATTATCAAGAATTCTCATAAAACGAGAAATTAAAACGACGACAATAGAGAATATTTCTATGTCATAACGAGGATATTTACGGTCGACGACGGACATAGACTTTGCCGAAAAATAATAAATGACACATATTCGATACGTTAAAACTTAATCTTGCAGTCTAGTCGAGAAATCAATATTATTCGTCGAACGAACATGACAAATAAAAGTCGACTAATAAATATTGGTCCGAATAATAGAATTAGTATTAGAACTCGGTCTAAATGTTGATTTTAAAGTTCGGGTTATCACATCATCTACCCCTTTAGGAAGCGATGTCCCAGCGCTTAATTCGTCTCAATAGTCTTCGGTTAAAGGGCGAAGAGGTGGGAGATAGAAAAATCATCGCTGTGGTTTCTAACGAATGTCAATGAACAAAATTTAAAGCAACGAGTATACATAACAACCATGAATGAAAGTTTTATATTTAGCTTTAACCCTTATAAGTAAAGAGTAATACATAACTCGAAGGAGAAGCCATTGAAAGCGAAAAATTAACACGCCGCCAATTTTTGGAAGTGTCTCAAGGTACATTACTATTAGCATATCAAACTTGCGACGGTCGATATAAGTTAGAAAAATTCCACATGAAAAGTGAAGAGTCAAAAGAATTGGGCTCATTTCAGAAATTTTCCAATGACAATTAATTTAAAACAATCGGTGATCAAGTCGATCAAATTAAAACACATATCGTCCACGGGTCTGATAAAAACAATTACGTCGTAAAATAAAATCGCATGGATCACTCATAAGTCCATCGAAACGTTACAAAATAATCAAGACGAGATAATTAGTACTAGTCATACAAAATAACCTAATTGCATTGATCTCGAACATACAAACTTATTTCGTCAAAAGCGAACTCATTGACACAGGAACCGTTCGGAGTATACATGCCCTATAACTCACATTACATCATGCTTGCAAAATAGCCAAGCCATGCCAAATCAACAAGTTCAATGAAGTTAAATCATGCTTGCTAACTAGCCAAGCCATGATAAATAAGAATATTTGACAAGATTTTTGGATAAGTCCAGTCAAAGGAAAGTTTTTAAGTTAAAGGATGTTCACGGGCCTGACAGCCATGGATGCATATCCAAAAAAATATTTTTATCATTAAAAGGTGCTCACACACGGATCCATACCCAAATGATATTACAGGGTTCTCACAAACGAACCAATACCCAAAAGATATGACAAGGTGCTCACAAATGGATTCATACCCAAAAGATATTATCGTTACGTTTGAAAAAAAAATTATTCGATGAACGATCGATAATAACAAGCAAAATTTTAAAATCGTTTCATTAACGATGAGTTATCTGTGATAACTTAACCATAGGTAGATCCACGAGTACACACTTAAATCTTAGTGTCGATTAGACAAGTTGTATATTCTCATAACGTGTAACGATTCTTAATGATTAGCTTATAAAGCTCACGATATTCGGGACACATTAGAAATGGTCCATAAAGACAAATCACAACTTGGGAAAATACTAATAGGTTACTCGTACATAGACGATAATCAATAATAACCATAAGGACGATCGTAATGAACGAATCATACCAACGAAACACGAGTCGAAGAAATACATCCGTATACAAAATAATCACAAACCAACTCAGGCACACTTGAGCCCTCGTTTATAAATCGTTGTTTACATCCAAAGGCGTCCCAATCCATGTAAACAAGAATTATAAATTTATGGTTTGGGAACTTATAACTTTCTTGTTCAAATAAAAAGGCGTCCCCATTTATTTCAACAAGACGATTATAAATCATCCTACTCAGGTAATACCATCTCAAAACACGATATCATAACCAAATTAATTGCCAAGAAAAGTACAGGGTGTCAAACTTACTCCATGATTTCTGTATTCAAACGTCCCATTCCATCTGAGTAAAGAAACCATAAACAATCTAAGGTCCAGTGGTTTAAAACTTTCTTATTCAAATGTCCCAATCCATTTCAATAAGAGAACCTTAAACGACACATAGTTGGGCGATTTAAAATCTCTATATCTAAATGTCCCATTCAATTTAGATACAAGGTATTAACTTGCTCAACTAATGACTACTATGAGCATATCTTTGTTGTACCCAAATTATATATAGTTGATTTGGGTGTATATATATATTTTAGGTCCAACATAGGCATCCTCCTTTTCGCCAACAAAACGTAATCAAACACAATTAAATTAAACGTTATATTACGTAGAAGATGTCTCCTTGAAGAAATGATTCTTCAAAGTCATAAGGAGTGTAGAAATATAATAATACGCTTATCAATTACGTTTCAAAAGGAGATGTCCTAAAATGACACATCACAATGCGATGACAAAAATCGAGCTTAAATTAGTCGACATGCGATATATTATGAAACAATATATATGTACCCAAAATATTAAACGAGTTCCATACTCGTATTTGGATAATAAACTAATTATCGAGAAAAGTGATTGGCGGCGAGGCCAAACTCTCTATAAAACCATATCATAAAAATTACGATAATTAGGCAAGGAGAAATGCTTCACGCGCAATTCCTTAAGCTACCATAGTATGTACATACATATACATACAACCATTTCTACATACACATAGAATCAAATTATCACAACCAATCATTGGTTTCTAGGAGCCATGAGCGCGCAGATACTTTGTAAGGCAATCAAACAATTTTTCGAAAGAGCAGTTATAGTCTAGGTTTTTAAAAATGACCTTAGTTCGCTATAACTAGTGCTCTGATACCAATCTATAACACCCCCAATTTCACAAGGCAGCGGAATATCAACATTGGGCGTTACTTCATAGCACATCACACACAGTCATAGAAAACGACCTCAAAAGAGACGTTTTATAAAATAAACCATTCGATAATTTTATTAAATCAGAGTTAACTAAAAAAGAGGTCCCACCAATTTATACAAATCTTAAGAAATAATAAAGATTTTTCATAATGTATCGAATGGAGATTGTTTGTTTTTCCTTTACTTAACCTGTGCGGCTCCATGCTCCAGCTGCTCTTAAACCTACACACCTGAGAATACATGTAACATGTCAACACAACGGTTGAGTGAATTCATAGGTTTTTAGATAAACAATAGTGGGATTTTAAATAAACCATAGAGCTTTTGAACACAAGAATCTCATCCACTGTCGATAGTGCAACACATGCAATACCCAAAGTCCACGCTATTCTACTAAGCCATGACACCGAAGCCTTAAGTATAATAATGCCCTAGTCAGGTATTTTGCCGAATACCCCCTCACTTCTAATACAACACACCTGGCTGAGCCTCCAACCCACAGGTGCGACCTGCCCAGGTGGGGGCCATCCCCGATGGATCCATCCGTCTGTATCAGCGCCTACCCATCAAGGGTAGTTAATGGTTCATGGGTTTTAGGGACTTTCAAATTTTGGCAATACAGCACTTAGCAAATAGCGGTTCACAATCAATACAATCAACACTTGTGTTCATCTTTCAAAAGCATTTAATCAACCATCTTATATTCATTTACAACAACATGTATTCGTTCAACGCATATAGCAAACCACGTGTTTACTCATAAACATGTATTCTCTCTAAACCGTATATATATAAACATCATATATTTTTATACCAAGAGCATGTATTCCCCCTCGCGGGTTTATAAACACGTATAAAGCAGTAAAAGCGAGGCTATGAACTCACCTTATCCATAACGATATCGAGCGAGGATTACGATCAAGATAATAGTGACAGAAGTGAAACAATGAAATAAGATAAGCTGAGACTCCACAAGCTTCTAACGACGACCTAAAAATGGCACGTCTTAGAGATATCGAAAAATGATTTTTATAAAGTTCCCTAAAAATATAGTTATAAAATGTGAATAATATGATCGGACCAATTTTGAAGATTATAAAATGAAGAGGGACTAAAAGTGTTATATTAAAAATCTATAATATTCATTTGTATATAGCTTCATAATGGAAGGACTAGAAATGCAAATATGCAATTAAATTAATGTAACTGACGTGAATATGTACTTCATCATTCTCATTTACAAATTACTACATGACATGGTTTTCATTCTTGTTGTCTCATTAGAGTTTTCATTCTTGTTGTCTCATTCTAATAGTAAGATTAACGAATTCTTCATTTAGAAATTACAAGTCAGAGTTCTTCATTTTAGCTTATCTAATTTGATTGTTATACATGCATAAACTGGACTATGTACCTGAAAGATAGTAGACTCAACTTCGACCATCGAACTCCAATGAACGATATCATAACGCCTTGCGGGATATGAACTAGTCGTATTTGGCCCTATCGACTAAGGACTCCAAACACGAACATCATCACATGATCACCAACAAAAGCTCAACCCGAACACAAACAACCAATTTGTACGCAACCACATCTATCCCCCGAATATGAACCAAAATCAACTACACATTTTCTCTTTATCGGCAAACGTGAGTCGACAACCTACACTAGAACTCTAATCCGTACACACTTTATTGATGTATGAACTAAGATGTCATGTCAGGAAAGGACTACAATCGTTGTCACCTTCACCGAGACGCCGACACGTACATCAACTTCTCTTTTCATGGATGGTGGCGCAAATTTGTGCTTGTGAATTGTGCTTCCAATTGCTATTAAACTTCCATTCTTCACTATGAAGATTGTCACGTTGGAGCAGCCATCGATGTCTTTCTTATGTTGGTTCTTTTTCTTTTTTTGTTATGTTTTCTTTTAGTTTAAAACATAAACAAAGCTTGTGTGAATACTACTTAAGCTCTTATAACGGCTACGTGATTCGCGATGTACATAGTAATAAAAGAGATGAAGTAGAACTCGAAGGAGGAAAAATCGAATCTTTAACTTGGACACCAACACGAACCATTAAAGCTAGAGATGAATGACGATTGTACCACACGCGGGTCTTCTTAACATTAGAACATTATCATCTTTGTAAGTGAGTATTCAATTAAATCTTGATACCGAGAATCGAACTCGACTCTAACAACTCGTGTCGCAATCAAACCGAAAGTGTGAATCGGACCATAGCTGAAACTCAATCCGAACAAGAACTCTAAAACCTAAGGATATCGACGAGAATCCAAGATCATCAATATCTTCTTTATTTTGATCCATGGACTACTAGCAAAGGATGTGATTTTATTATGAGAACTCCATGTACTGCCCATCATAGCAAAAGATGATCTAACATTATTATGCATTATGTTGTCATGTTTTGTGTTAGAAGATGAAAATGAAACAGTTAACTTACAAACCAAATTTGGATTGCAAGACTTTTAATATGACAATAGACTAAAAATAATGGTGATGGTAATTTGGTTTTGGTTTTGGCGCATCAAATGGATAAAAACAAAGAAGAGCAAGAGATATAAATAATTGTGATATATGGAAAGTACATGCTAAATTAAGTTGACACGTACATATGATCGTGGCACATCATTCTCGGTGTGTCAAGTGATAAAAAGAGATGTAGTTGACTCTTGTTGTAAAAGTTTGCCTCATATTTTATGACGGGTATTATCGAAATCTGATATTTTAAAAGTTACGCGATTTGAAAGATACGCGTAAAACACGAAAAATAAACGCTCAATATAACATAAAACGTTTGACATTCGGAGGACATTTATATTTTGATAATTAAACGAGGGTTTATAATTATATAAAACATTAACGCATTATATAAACGAACGATGCTTAAAGGATTAATGTAAATTATCAAGAATTCTCATAAAACGAGAAATTAAAACGACGACAATAGAGAATATTTCTATGTCATAACGAGGATATTTACGGTCGACGACGGACATAGACTTTGCCGAAAAATAATAAATGACACATATTCGATACGTTAAAACTTAATCTTGCCGTCTAGTCGAGAAATCAATATTATTCGTCGAACGAACATGACAAATAAAAGTCGACTAATAAATATTGGTCCGAATAATAGAATTAGTATTAGAACTCGGTCTAAATGTTGATTTTAAAGTTCGGGTTATCACATCATCTACCCCTTTAGGAAGCGATGTCCCAGCGCTTAATTCGTCTCAATAGTCTTCGGTTAAAGGGCGAAGAGGTGGGAGATAGAAAAATCATCGCTGTGGTTTCTAACGAATGTCAATGAACAAAATTTAAAGCAACGAGTATACATAACAACCATGAATGAAAGTTTTATATTTAGCTTTAACCCTTATAAGTAAAGAGTAATACATAACTCGAAGGAGAAGCCATTGAAAGCGAAAAATTAACACGCCGTCAATTTTTGGAAGTGTCTCAAGGTACATTACTATTAGCATATCAAACTTGCGACGGTCGATATAAGTTAGAAAAATTCCACATGAAAAGTGAAGAGTCAAAAGAATTGGGCTCATTTCAGAAATTTTCCAATGACAATTAATTTAAAACAATCGGTGATCAAGTCGATCAAATTAAAACACATATCGTCCACGGGTCTGATAAAAACAATTACGTCGTAAAATAAAATCGCATGGATCACTCATAAGTCCATCGAAACGTTACAAAATAATCAAGACGAGATAATTAGTACTAGTCATACAAAATAACCTAATTGCATTGATCTCGAACATACAAACTTATTTCGTCAAAAGCGAACTCATTGACACAGGAACCGTTCGGAGTATACATGCCCTATAACTCACATTACATCATGCTTGCAAAATAGCCAAGCCATGCCAAATCAACAAGTTCAATGAAGTTAAATCATGCTTGCTAACTAGCCAAGCCATGATAAATAAGAATATTTGACAAGATTTTTGGATAAGTCCAGTCAAAGGAAAGTTTTTAAGTTAAAGGATGTTCACGGGCCTGACAGCCATGGATGCATATCCAAAAAAATATTTTTATCATTAAAAGGTGCTCACACACGGATCCATACCCAAATGACATTACAGGGTTCTCACAAACGAACCAATACCCAAAAGATATGACAAGGTGCTCACAAATGGATTCATACCCAAAAGATATTATCGTTACGTTTGAAAAAAAAATTATTCGATGAACGATCGATAATAACAAGCAAAATTTTAAAATCGTTTCGTTAACGATGAGTTATCTGTGATAACTTAACCATAGGTAGATCCACGAGTACACACTTAAATCTTAGTGTCGATTAGACAAGTTGTATATTCTCATAACGTGTAACGATTTTTAATGATTAGCTTATAAAGCTCACGATATTCGGGACACATTAGAAATGGTCCATAAAGACAAATCACAACTTGGGAAAATACTAATAGGTTACTCGTACATAGACGATAATCAATAATAACCATAAGGACGATCGTAATGAACGAATCATACCAACGAAACACGAGTCGAAGAAATACATCCGTATACAAAATAATCACAAACCAACTCAGGCACACTTGAGCCCTCGTTTATAAATCGTTGTTTACATCCAAAGGCGTCCCAATCCATGTAAACAAGAATTATAAATTTATGGTTTGGGAACTTATAACTTTCTTGTTCAAATAAAAAGGCGTCCCTATTTATTTCAACAAGACGATTATAAATAATCCTACTCAGGTAATACCATCTCAAAACACGAT
>JANFOE010001573.1:0-110000 GCA_025667525.1 Glebionis coronaria | reverse complement strand
ATCTATGCATCTGTAAAAACATAAGGTTTGTATCTTATTTATTAAGGAAATAAATATTTTACTAAAAAATAATTAGAAAAGTTATATCTTTAACAATCGTATTCATTCATACGACTGATTTGAATAACCACCAAATAATGAAGGATGGATTCTATCTTATTTACAGTTTTTAAGCGAACGAATCATGTATCTGTTGCTTGCCTCAAAACAGAGGGGAAAAAAGGTACCAATAACTAATCCCTATTCATTCATCTGATTCAAAATCAGCATGAGAGAAGACGAAGAGAAAGATGAGGCATCACAAGTGTGGAATAATGCAGGTAATTTTATATTGTGTTATTTTGTTACTTTTGTTAATATGATTTTGTTAGAGTTTAAAAACCTACTAATATCATAAACACTAGATTCGGTGCCTGTGCAATTTTGAGATGCATTATCTATTGTTTTTTTTGCCGACATCCAAAACAAAGTACATATGTTGTTTGAGTGAATCTGTGTATAGGTTATGAAAGACATGGAGGTTAAAGCAATGTTTAGCTAATCGTGATCTACTTTGGATCAATATGATTGTTATTGGTTTTGGTTTGTTTCGTGTTTGGCTTGCTCCAAAATCAGCTCATACTCAACAAGAAAAATCAGAGTCTGCTGCTGTTACCAAGAAACTTGAATGCCCTCATTGAGGTATATGCTACTTTCATGTTTTTGAAAATTACAATACCTATCTGAATGTGCATATTATTTTTTAGTCTTGATTAACTCATCACATCAGAGGAAGAGCATAAAGAATTAGTGGTTGTGGAAGGTGGTCACGTGAGCATTAACTTTGTATTCAAATTTTTTTCTAAAAAAATCACATTTGGACATCTGTTTTTAGATTTTAAAACATGATATTTTTATTACGGCTCGATTTAAAGGGTTTGCCATGAGAAGGGCTTTCACTACATTGATTATGATGACCATCTTCTCGAGAACAGATGCTTTGCAGGCCGGCCGTCCGATCAAGAAAGATCAGTAAGTAATTATTACAATAAATCTTGACCAGTTTTAGGCATGTCCTACTCTTCAAAGATAGGTAATACTTCCTCATTTCCACCTCATTCAACCGATTTTATTCTTTTGCATGTAATGTCAATAAAAAAATTCATCGTTAGTTCTATAAGTTGTAGTGTTATACATATTTTTATCTGGCTATTTGCACAAACAAGTTTGAAAATTTGCTAAATGATATTTATTTTATAGCCAAGTATTTGTCAACTGTACATCTGCTTTAATTGTCATCAAACATGTACTTTTCCCAGATAGAGGATCTAATGTTTAAGCTACGGACAGTCGGACATACCTTTTTTGGATTTATGTATTCTTTCATTGTAAGTATTGGTCTTACTTAAAACATTGTTGTTAACAGATGTGTGTGTGGTGTTGTCTTTATCTGATAAACTTCGTGTTCAAGCGGAACACCCACGGAGTGGCGTGAAGGACTACATAGGTATTTATTACTAAAATTTTTCTACTATTAACTATGAAATCAAAATTCAACAAAGTTGCTTAAGCGTTGGTTTTTTTGGCGGTACAGACTTTGGGTATAGCTGGAAGCGCAGCAAGAACAACAAAAAGACTTCAAACAGTCACCCATATTTTTGCAACATTAAGATGGTACTAAAATAATCTCAAAATCATTAATGCTATCACAATGAACTAAATTGCATGCATATTAGATATCGCACTCCAATGACGACACTAAACAGAAGGTAACTTTGCATAATTTACCCCTTTATGCAATCTAATATTACGCATCGTACAACAGCAGCAACCTACGGGATGCTCCAAACCTGATGCAGGTATGTCAAGCAATTCAGTTTATTTACGTTTCCTGATCAACTACTTTTCTATTTATAATAGGCTCATTTTTCACATGGACGTAGTATGTAGTGGAGACCTTATGGTGCTTACAGTAATGATTCACATGACGTCGTGGTGATTGTGTGTGAGTGTTTTCTTAGTATCTTTTTTGTTTATCTCTTATTTGGTTTTCTGTACCAGATATATAGTATTCAATGATCATGTGAGAACATGAGTCTGCATGTTTAGTGCACATAGATTTATCACTAGGAAATGATGATGATAACTGATCTTCTCATTCAGGTTGTTCCTTCATTCAAACCATAAAACGTCTTAATGCATACTTAATATATATTTTGGTTACATACATGAAAATTAGGGTACCGTGATTAGATGTATAACTGGACACACTAATATGATTCTTAACTATATATTCAGATTACATTTTAAACATCAATAAAGATATGATTCTTTTTTGTAGTCTGGATGAAGACTTAGAGTTTGTCAAAGGATCTGACGGAAATGAAGTAGAAGCCAACTCCGTATGATTTACACGTCTATGCAATTTGATATAACGCAATGTTTGAGGATCCAATGATGAAACTAAAGTATAAGGTAACTCCATATGATTTACAAGTTATGCAATCTGACATTACGCACCGTTTGAGAATCCAATTTATACGGCGTATTATCATTCATGTATAGGATTAGCAAGATAATTGAAGTTCCTTGAAGTATGGTTACGAGTTTTCTATTTGATTAATCATGTATACACTAAACAGCTTTAGGATACTGTGATTATGCCATATTCCTTGTGATACATCAGGTAATCATCAGTCAAACGCACTTTGTAAAATCAAGAAAAAGGTGTAACTTCTAGCAATCTTTTCATATCTAAAGCAGATATATTAGGAGTCATGGATGAAAAAATATATCTGCCACTTTTTTTTCTGTGAACAGAAAGTGAGTGGTTGAGAGGGAAGTGATGTGGGTATAATTATATTAGCAAAGTGATGGATGGGTTGACTGTAGATTACTTAAGCACTACGTTATGACTTTTAGCTAATGACCGATTTGTCATATAATATGAGTATGTTCCTCCTATATCCATTAATAAATATTTAAATATGTATGAGATCACTATGAAGATTGATTAACAGAATCTGTAGTTAGAAACTTCAGAAACCATATTCTATCAGGGTTAGCCTATTTGCACATCAAGAAGACCACTCACAAGTATGATCATTCTTTACAAAAGAATTTAAGCTAAAGTATAACATACCTTCTATGCAAATAGCTAAAGTATCTCCAACTTAAATGAAAGACGTCACAGTAGTCGTGTTAAAATCCTTTACTCTTAAAGAATAATGACAACGACAGGAAGTCGTAACAAGAAGGATATCGTCATAGTCAACGAAAAATAAGTCTTTCTTATTTATCTGTATGCATCACTTATGCTACACATCTACTACACCATATTTTTTTTATGTAAAGAAAAGCTTATATTTCTCATTGCTGACACAGTGGAGTCCGTTCGATAAGGCGGAGTACATACAATTGCAAATAACATTGAGGCACAACCTACCATAGTGGTTCAATAAATATTTTGTGTTCATGAAGTTCTTTGTCGAGAAATAGAAGTGACGGTAATATCTTCAACACTACCGGTTAGCGTATTTATGTGGTTTAATTTATGAATGTTTGTTACTTATGTTGTTGTTCAGATTCAAAAGGAAAGATTTGCTCAATAGGTAAGGAATCTGTATCATGGAAATTTGACATTAAAGAAGAGTCCTTTTTTATCATCATCAATATCTTCATAAAACCCTAAAACCATATGTACGTCTCTTAGGTCGGAGCACTTTGCTAATCAGAAGGAAAATATTTTGTACTGATGCAATATGATGCACACGACCTTGGTAGGTCTAAGTGTCTGAAAAAGGCACTTACCGAATTTAGTGCACAAGATTTTGGTAGGTCTAAGAGTCTGATAAAGGCACTATGATCCACTGATCATATACTCTCTGTGAAATGTCATGCACCAGTTAAGGTAAGTTATAAGGTAATCCTCTTACTTCTAAATCAAACGTATACTATAGATTCTTCTACGCAATATACTGCGTTCTGTAGCATTAGTTTTAAATCTACAGTGGGTTAGCAAAATTTTCTGTACGATTTAACAACCATATTGAATCAATATGTATATGCACCTCTATTCATTTAATTGACCTATAAGCAAATGTGTCAAAATGTCCACCTTTAGATTTTAATAATGATAATGTTGAACTTTTTACCTATATCTGTGCTTTGGGCTTTGTATCAAAAGTTTTCGTTGATTCTAGTTTTACCTTCTCTTATATTACCTATGAAAGTCATGTTTTCTGTCGGCTTGCTGTGTTCATTTGGAGTTTATTGATCAATGATCGAAGTTAGTTTGAATAGCTTTTTGAAAGGGATTCACCAGCTGACTGTTGCATATATCTGAAGTTTGTAATTAGGTATTTTATAGGGGTGTTTCGATTGCCAATTTGGATTTGATTTTTTGTTTATTGACAACATCCTAGACACTTTCTGGAGGAGACATGTATCTATCAATCCTACTTTTATAATCAACCATCCTTAGATAATGATCCCACTTGCCATGACACATCGTTCCAGACTAAGCTTACTGAGTGTTTTGAATTTTTGTTGTTAACAAGCATGGGGTATTGATAAGCACTAGATATATAATCACTAATGTGAATAATATTGGAAAATTTAGTTAAGTTATATGTGTTCTGATGACTAGCGTTGGATTTGTTCCACGTAACAATACAAGTATACAACACATAAACTATCAAAATTCAAATACAAATATCTTTCCTTAACTACTTGGATGTTAAAAGGTACCAAATAATCACCTGAGTAAGTGTAAGCAATATTTTATTTTTTATAACTGTTAATCAATGGACTAATATATTTTATTTCATAAACGATTACTACTACGTATAATTTCAATGGACCAGCCGACTATAAACTCCCATTACCTAATACAAAATCGGGTGGAAGGAGTTCATTGGCCAAATATTAGAATAATAAAATAGGCCAAATACGTTAGTATTCCCTCCGTCTCATAATTATTGTCCACGACAAAAAACATATAATTTAATAAAAAACATCATTTTATCAGTTTTCTCTCTTTTACTTTTTATACAATGACAGTTTTACCTTTAACCAATTAATTTACACCTTCTTTATTTTTTGTAATAATACCTTCAAGTAAGGGTGACATGTTAAACTTAATATGTTTAACTGTCATTTATTTTTTGTAAAAATAGATAAATTTACTTATCTATTTTTGGAAGTGGATAATTAATTTGAAACGTCCCAAAATAGTAACGTGGACAATAATTTTGAGACGGAGGAATAATAATTATTAGTTAAAGTAGAATAATAAAATGGGCCAAATACATTAGTAATTATTAGTTAAACTAAAATAATAAAATGGGCCAAATACTTTATTAATTATTAGATAGTAGATAGAGATCAAATTTTAAAAAAGTGCAAATTTCTAACATAAAAGTATGATGCTTATATTGAACGACTAAACAAGTTTGCCAGCTGGATGACCCGCTATTCTTTTATGGTTCAGAAAGTTTTGGTGGTCGTTTAAGGATATCTCATATTCCTATACATATAAAAACGTTGGCATGAGTATTTTGTCAAGCTCTTTTCACTAGAGTGTTATCACTATTGTTGTCAGCATAACGATCATGCTTTGATTGTTTTATATGATTATATAATCCGAACATAAATAAGAACTAACATGGTTTTTGCTGAATTTGATGAAGGGTATTCGGTAAGGATTTTCTAAACAAACAAATATTGTATCTTTAACTCATCAAATTTTAATTCAAATTAAAGTTAAAGTTTAAAAAAATGAATAAAAATAAAATAAATCCACTAAAAAAACTAAAAGTTACATAAAATATATGTTAAAATAAAGAGCACAAAATCTTTAAAAAAATATGACGAAATTAGTTATTGAAAATAATAAATGTATAGAAAAATATTCCAATTTTTTTAAAAAAGAAATGGTTAAAGTTTCACATATCTTACAAAATAAATATTTTTATAAAAAACAAAAAAAAATTATATTTCAAGTCCGTCGCCTATACCATCACCGTCAATCATCGTCGCCACCACCGATCCTCTTTACGCTGCTACAAACTATCAACCACACCCACCACCACTACCACTGTTTTTTCGGTATTTTAGATTAAGTATTTTATATTAAGTTTGATTATTTGTTAGAGATTGAAAATTATGATCGTATTTTATCATAAATGAATTGATTATAAGTATTTTTTTTCTGGTCTATTACATGATCGAATATGTATTCCAATTCGTATAGGGATGTTTACAACGCTTAGATAATAACACGTGTATATCTTGATGCGATACGTCAAGACACCACCATGAAGACGTAACTATGAAAACTAGAATAATGATATGTTTCAAACGTTGTATTAAACTATTATGCAATTTAACCTATATTAAATATTGTTGGAGCATACACACTTTTTGTTTGGTCGACGTGATTACTTTGATTCTTGTGTCATAAATGAGTCGGTAGAGATGATGGAATTTAAATGTAAATAAATCAATGATAATTATTAAAATTTAACAATAATATTTAAAATAACTAAAAATATAAGTTGAGTGCCTTTTTATATAAAAAAAGTATAATGACTTGATTGAAACGATCTTTAAATTAAATATTTTTGTGCCGCTTGACCTATTTTGTTATTGCAGATAATTTATTAAGTTTTAATTTCTTTCTCGATGAACATCAACTCTTTTTTTCGTTATTAGTACACTCGATAAATACGTTATCATGTTTATAGTTGAATAACCGTTACATTATCATGTTTATGAGGCGTAGCGTAATCAAGCCGACTAAATATCTATGAACTTATAAGATAAATTTTTTACTTTTTGTTTGGTTGACGTTATCAGTTGGATTTCCGTACTCGACTGTCACGATTGAGCCGGTAGAGATGATGGACTTTAAATGTAAATAAATTAATGATGAATGTTAAAAATTTAACGAAAATATTTAAATTAACCAAAAAAGTAAGATTAGTGCGTTTTTATATAAGGAAAAGAGTATAATGACTTGATTGCAAACGATCTTTAAACTAAATATTTTTTGTGCCATTTGACCTATTTTGTTGTTGCACATAATTTATTAACTTTTAATTTCTTTCTCGATGAACATTAAATCTTTTTTACGTTGTTAGTGCACTCGATAAATACATTATCATGTTTATAGCTGATTAACCGTTACATTATTATGTTTATGAGGCGTAGCATAAGCAAGCCGACTAAATATCTATGAACTTATAAGATGAATTTTGTTATCTATATTATGCTTCAAGTATTTAAAATTTATAATCCGGATACTTAAAAAAAATCACTACTTTTAATTTTGATATATTAATTAATGTATAAGTCTTTTATGTTTTATAATGTATAATTTAAAATAAAGTTACAAAGAGTTACATACAATATTATAAAAATCATAAAATATACTTACAAATACAACATCACTAAAAAAAAATCTTAGTAACATAGCAATACAATAATTTTAACACCAATAATTTGCTAAGTTAATAAATGTAAGTGACAACCAGAAGTCATACCCGTCCATCGGACGGGTTTTGCAACTAGTATATATATATATATATATATATATATATATATATATATATATATATATATATATATATATATATATATATATATATATATATATATATATATATATATATATATATATATATATATATATATATATATATATAGATTTCGGTTCAAATGAGAACTTTTTAAAGTTGAAAAAATAAGAACTAGCTAAAATCTCACAAACGACACTCTACTTCAAATAATTTTTAAACGAGATTAACTAAAACTAAGTTTTTTAATAATTTCATGGGCTTTCTTTTGAAAATTGACGAATTCTAGGTGATACATCTTGATTTAAGGTGTGATTTGTATCATGTCTTGGTATCGTGTATCATGTTATTTAGTGGTGTTTGTGTATCAAATGTACCATTTTATGTATAAGATATTATCTTGGTGAGATTTTGATGTATGTGTATCACATTTTTAATTGTGTATCAGTAATACGTTACACACTAAATCGTCGTTTATTAGTCAATAGAATGTTAAGTTGTATAAATAATGTATATTTTGGCGTATTATTAGTTATATGATTATGTATCAATGTTTTATTGGTGTTTTAGATTAGTTCTCATTTTTACAACTTTAAAAAAGCTCTCACATTAACCTTCCTCTATATATATATATATATATATATATATATATATATATATATATATATATATATATATATATATATATATATATATATATATATATATATATATATGTATATATATGTATATATATATATGTATATATATATATATATATATATATATATATATATATATACATATATATATATATATATATATATATATATATATATATATATATATATATATATATATATATATATATATATATATATATATATATATATATATATATATATATATATATATATATATATATATATATATATATATAGACACACATATATACATATATATTAGAAGTGTGATTTGCATCATACTATTTGAGTTGTGATTTGGTTTTCGAATCTTGGACAAGAAGGACTACTAGACTAGCTTACAAATTTTGTAAAAACATGATATTGAAATTTTCAAATTCAACATTTATGTTTCTTGGACTTTGAACTCGCAAGGACACGGAAGATAATACTATAGGAGATTTATCAAAAAACATAATAATGCTTTTTCGATGATGACTAGACTTGAGTTTGGTCGATCTATTTTAGTGGACCCATCTTTGTATGCTTCAATTAAATTAAAAGAACAACTTTAGTCCTCTATATAGGTGAAAAAGAAATAAAAAATTTCATTTTACCTATACCTTATGAATGAAAAAGAAAATAAAAAGACTACAAAAAACAAAAGTGGTTCGAATATTACCTTTCATTAGTAGAAATGGTGGTAAGAAAACATTACTTTCGTTTTAAAATAAGTGTTCACGTTTAATTTTCAGAGTTTTTTTTCAATTTTAACCTTAAATAATTTTTTTTGTTATGTAATACTTGATGAAATTATTTTAATGAATTACGTTTAAAAACTAATTCATTCATATAACTTTATCAAGTAATATATAACACAAACAAACTTGTTTACAATCAAAAATAAAAAACTTCAAAAGTTAAACGTAAACATTTATTTTGGGACGAAAAACATAATTTTTTAACTCAACACCACCATAACTTTTTCTCTCCTTTTATCAGTTTACCAAAAACTCATCACTAAAATGGAGTAAAGACAAAAGAAAATCACCACTAAAATACTTATTTTCATATACTTTACTAAATAGGTCTACACAAGCGTGGGACTCATTTTTATATATTCACTTTTGGTATCACAGTCCGTCCAATATTAATAGTCCAGGTTACTATTTTTGGACGTTCCAAATTAATAGTCCAGTCAAAAAATAAATAAGAAATCTAAATTAAATTTACCATGTCACCCTCAATTGAGGGTATTATTACAAAAAATAAAGAAGTTGTAAATTAATTGGTTAAGGGTAAAATTGTCATTGTGTTAAAAGTAAAAAGGAAAACTAAAAAAGTGATGTTTTATTAAACTGCGTGTTTTTTTGTCGATGGACTGTCATTATAGAACGGAGGGAGTACTTCTTAGACAATAACTCACACTTGAGTTTTTACGAGGAATGGTAACCCACTCAAATTCGTCACCACTCCCACCATCATTACATTCAAGATATTACAGTTACGTGAACAAAAGTAATTCAAAATATTCAAATATACATGCATCCAAAACATTGCAATATATTTCGTGCAAGAGTGATAGTTGTAAAAACGCCCTTGTTTAGGAAAACAAGGATGTAATTAGGGCAAGTGTAATTAATACGACGATTTAGGAAAACCGTGTACAAATGACCCTAAAATGAGTTCGTTCTCAAGGAGGCTAGTGTGTTATGTGTGTAATGATTTGGATTAATGGTTTGTGATTAATATTACCAAAGAAGAGAAGAAAAATGAAGACGGATACGGAAAAATTACACTAAGACGTAAAAGACGTAAAACCGTAAAAAGGGCTAAATTAAAAATTTATTCTAAAAAATTACCAAAAATCACTAAAAATCCACTAAAATATTCTAAGGGTTTACAAAAAATCAAAACTTGCTAAAACCTTTTATTTAATTAATTATTAATTTTAAAATGCTAATTAAAGCCCTAAAAACAAAATTAACTAATAAAAGTCCAATCAAGATTTTTAAGTTTGTAAACCTCTAAAATAACCTAATTAAACTAAAAAGTATTTTTCTAAATTTTTAAATCACTAAAAACTATTTTTAAACAATTAAAAACTATTAAAAACTATTAAAACTTAAAATAATTCTAGAAAATAACTGAAAGACTCTAAAAATATTTGGAAAGTTTTAAAATTCCTAATTAAGTGTCTAGAACCTAGGAAAAATATAAAAACTTGAAATCAAACTTTAAATTTTTAATAATAAAATATTAATAAAAATCCAAAATTTGTAAAAAATTCTAAAAAGTTGCAAACTAGCTAATTTTAACCTAATTAAGACAGAAATGAACTTGAAATTACCTAAATACCCCTAATAGGCCTAGAAATGGGCTAAAATCCAAACAGAACCCTTATTGGGCTCAAAACAGGCCCAATAAGAAAATTTTGTCCAAATAAGCCCAAAAACCACTACTTGACTCAAAATTAAATTCTGAACAACTTTTTCCAAAGGCCCAAAGCTGAAAATGCCTTTAAGCTAGCTTATTTCACCACAACTTATTCTTAATGGGCTTTTTGGCCCATTAAGCCATAAGTTGATGCCATAACCTGAAATTAAACACACAAGCTTCTCTTGACCTAGTTAAGCTGTTTGTAAAAAGAAATTTAAAAAGGTCCAAGAAATAAGCCTAAATAAGCTAAAAGCTATCTTCACAAAACGACAAAATAGTCGTTTTCAAGTTCTAGGCTATTTCAAGAGCTGATTCAAGTTGCTTTAGATTACAAATAGCTTAATTAAGTTTATGAACCAAAAAACTTTCAAAAATAAGCACTCAATAAGCTGGAATAAGTCAATAAGCTGTTTGCTAAAAGTCAACTTAATTGGTTCTCTAGTCAAAGGTCAAAGTCAAAGTCCAATAAGCTCCAGTCCAAACAAATGGGTCAAATGAGGAAGACCTATTACAAAAGATAAGTTGTTGCACGCTTGAATAAGCTAAAATAGCTTATTAATAAGCTGATTGCAAATTAACACTAGCAGGGGTTACCCTTTTGATTGTTGAGCAGTGGGAACTTTTCCCCCTGCTTGACTTTCTTGACTTTTTGTCTTTAGTGACTTTTTTGGAGATTCAAGTTTCACAAAGGCACCGAAATGATCAGTGGATCATAAGGAGTCAATACAAACAAAGAAGTCACTATCACTAACAGCCAATTAGTACAGTTTAATCAATTAAGCATCAGATATAGCCCAGACTTAGAACAATAAGCAGATTTCACCAAAAAGCTGTTTTAGCAAGAATAAGCTAACCAAACTTCACCAAAAGCATACACAAGGTATAATAAACTTAAATGAACAAGTTTAAACAGGTTTCATGCAATGGTTACAAGTTTTGAGCAAGATGAAAGCTAAAGATTATCACTGATGAACAACACTTGCAGGTTTAGACCACTTGCTGATGTACTTGACCAACTAGTCAGATTCAAACACTCAAATCTCTTAGATATGTTATGAAAACTTTGATTTAACAGCTTATATCCCTAAACATGCATATACTCTAAGTATTCCCAATATTTTAGGTCAAAACAGTCCAATTCCAAGTTTCTATAGCATAATCTTTGATTATAGGTTTTAAACACAATAACTTGCAGGTTTTAAGTCTCAACCAAGTGAATAACAGATACCAAGCACAAACAACAACTTCCAACAACACAATAGCAGTTTATGATCTTTAACAGATAATCCCAAACACCCCCTTATCTTTTTCAAATCAAGTTTAACAAAGTATAAGTGTGATTCAAGACTACCCATGCACAATCAAACACATAAACACATGTAATATGCAGATTTGAACAAGATTGAGCCACAAAATCAGCAAGAACACAAGTTACACACAAAATCACCAAAAATCCAAATTTTTATCAGATTTTGAGTAGAATGATGTGTACCTCATGGATGTACATCAACACCCACGGACTTTGAGCTTATGTGCTAGCAAGAACAAGCACAAGCTTCCACAATAAAGCCTGCTAAGATTCAACAAAGTTAAGAGCACAAATATCAAAATAGAAAAATGAAAACTTCTTGATTGATGCAACCTTAGTTCCCCACACTTGATTATCCCCAAGATATAAGCTTCACAACACCTTAATATTCACAATATCAGGGTGCATAGACCAGCTTATATCTCAAAATTTCCAAGGTTTTGAACTAGACTTAGCAAAATATCAAGAAAAGTGGAAAATGTGCAAACTTTTGCACACTCCTTTTGCAAACAGGTTTAAGATTCAAGAACAATAAACATAGAACAATAACAAGCAGATAATATGATTGGCACTTGAGCTTTCTTCATCAAATTCAAACACATTTCATTAAAATGAATATATGATTTACAGATTTGTGAACCAAGGAAAATTCAAGAGCAAATCTAAATGTAAATGGTCCTATGCCTTATATAGGCTACAAACTACTTGCTAAGAGGCTAAAAAACGTAAACCCTAAAGCTGTGATGTCCCAGAAATTCCCTTTAGGGGCTTGAGTATCTTGGTATCATGTGAAGAGAATTGGCTGTTTGTGTGAGGTGTCATAGCTGCAAATGTGATCAAAGGCTTAGAAGAAAGCTTAGGATTGAAGCCAAATCTTAGGCGTTGGATTTGCTGGCCATTTTGGCGTTTTCCCAAAAGGTGGTGTAGAAGGGTTTATCATGTGAGCTGGTATGGTGACGTGGCCAAGGGTTTAAGGTGGGGTTGTGTTTAGTCTCACCTTAATCACAAATCTGGAGTGAATTAAGGGGTATTATCAAGTATTAAGCAAATACCCAAATTTGCTTATGAACTCCAAGAACACATGTTTGATCTTCTTTTGTGTTTAAATGGGGTGTTTAGCGCCTTAATTAAATAATTAATTAAGGTTTGTATAGACGGTTGTGAGTGGAAGATGATGTGGAGCCAAGGAGAGCTCCCATTGGTGGGTTTGGTTGAGTGGGACACGTGTCTTCATGACACTAGTTAAGGTAACTTCCCTGTCTTGGCAGTTTACTCCCATCATCTTCTATTCTCCTTTCACTTTGTAAATAATACACCAAAATCCGTTTTCCTTTGTAATTAAAGTTTTGGTTTTCACACTTTTGCCCCAAAAAGTTTTGTAACATAATTTCAAGGGTATTTCTTGCCATTTTGTGATTCTTGAAGGACTGATTTGGTATTTTCTTCAAGGTTTATGGTCTTGACTTGTATGATTGACATTTTGGAGGACTAAATATGCCAAGTCTTCATTTTTGAGGGACCATTCTTGCCAAAAGTTGAAAGTCAAGGGTCCTTTTTGCAATTAACATATTTCAAGGACCAAACTTGTCTTTTCTTGTACTTTGAAGGACTTCATGATATATTTGACTTTGAGGATGATAATGGTTGACAATTTAGCTTTGTTGAGGGACTAAATTTTCTAATTCTTCAAAGTGGAGGGCCCTTTTGGTAATTTTGACAAACTTTAAGGACCAAACTTGTAATTATGAATATACAAGGGTTTAAAGTGTCAATTCATCAATATTGGAGGACCCTTCTTCATAAATCTTCAAGTCTTCAAGGGTTTTCTTGGGAAATTCTTCATTAGGGCTTGGTTCATTGTGCGGCTTCGTTTCCCGTGTTCGTTTTTACTTGTCCTTGGTGATCTTTTGTTGTTTTCTCAATATCCGTACCTAAAATACACATGAAGCAAATACAAGCATATATATGGTCTATTTGATGATGTTTAATGCATTTAAAGCCCGAAAAGAACGATGAGACCATGTATAAAAGCAGTCTCATCACTCCCCATACTAAACCATTGTCGTGCCCCACGCAATGCTAGAATAAAGTATCTACGCAACTCCAAAATTCAGTTTTATGCACTTTTATTCAAAGGTAAACTAGCTACATTACTACTACTTTGTGTTTTAGACATAATGTATGATTTTCATCGCAAAATGGGACGTTTAGGTTCATAGAATAAGAACATGTAAGTGCCTCATAGAGATAAATTCATCATCCTCGATTTTCACCCAATTCCATGTTAAGCGTGTAACGAGATCATTGTCATTATAAGTTAGTAATGCTAACACTACTCATATGCTCTAATCACGTACTTAGACTCCCATTATTCCTAAGTTGTATCTCTTATATTTTATTTTTGTCTTTGAATGATCATGATGATATATTGTTTGACTTATGCGATTATAGAGATTAAGGTCCAAAATAGAAACGAAACGGTGTAATCAAAACCATCGAATTAATAGCCTCCCCTAATAGACAAAGATGTCAAAAAATTAAGTTAACAAGTGAGATTCGATAAACACGGTTTTAGAACGGTTTTGAACATGAGACTTATTACCAAGACTTTTATACGCCCCCTACCGGATGGGCCTTATTATCATAGGTTTACCTTCACCCTTGTGGGATCGGTCTTGCCTTGCCTTTTATTTAACCTTGTCACAAGGTGTTATTATGGCCAAAGACGTATATCCTCACGCTAAAAGCGAATTTTGGATCTTTAAAGCTTCAAAGATTAAGGCTTGATTCACTTCAATTTTTGCATAAATTTTTCAGCTTTGCGGGCTTCAAATTGTTTGCTTGATTTAGGTGAGCACTTGAAATCTTGTTATTTGGTAGAAGTTTTCGATTATTCGGGTTGCCAATACTTCAAAACCGTGACGCTGGCGATTCTCAAATGTTTTCCCAATATAATTACATGGAAGCTACTAGAAAAATCTAGAAACCAACAATTAAGACTAAACCGCTAAGTTAATGCTTATTAGAAAAATTTATATACAAGCGAAGGGAGAATAAGCAAACAATTAGGACACATGAGTTTTTGAAAGAATATGAATACTCTACGTTTAGCATAGTAACTTATAATTAACGCTATCATTTCTCGTCCTCATTTAAGAGACTTAGCCTAATGTAAGTTAAGGAATCGAAGCTAAGTGCTCTACACGCACGGTCGAGTCAAAAAGTACTCTTATTCTCGCCATCGGAAAATCTACATGGTGTCACTAAACACTTATAAAAAACATGAGAAAAATTTAAAAGTTGGCCATTTTTAGCCTTATTTTGCAACAAAAAGAGAGACAAAAACAAAAATTTTGGAGTGCACGAGGGCGTAAGCAAGGCAAGTATCTATTCACCCCCATACTAAAGTTAAACATTGTCCTCAATGTTTCGAGTCTAAGGGTTGGAAACCCCCATACTAGAAACGTAGTCGAATGCTTAGTCTAGCATGGAAAATATGGAACCGTTAAATTTATAGCCGTTTATGAAGTGTGCTAAAAACCTAAGGTTAGAACATCATAGGATACATCATGTAGATTTTGAGAATGTCTTCAAAGCAAACGATCAAGGATCACGTAAAACGAACACGAGAGGCTTGAATCGTGAAGATGATGATGACCTAATAGCCACAAGTCACAAACAACCACGAGGTACCTCTTTTTTGTACATGGATAGACATGGGATCTCCCCACGAGGTACCTCTTTTTTGATTACCGAGTCATTAGCTCGACTCGATCCCCTCAATACTAGTTATCATTGGGGAAGGTGACTTGGTCGAGGTCGTCCAAAAAGGGACTTCCCCACCAAAGTAGTGCTTCAATCTATGTCCATTCACCTTGAAGTTAGGACCATCATCTTGAGCTAGCTCGATGGTTCCATAAGGAAAAACTTGTGAGACGGTGAATGGATCGGACCAACGGGATTTCAATTTTCCGGAAAAGATCTTTATACGAGAGTTAAAAAGCAACACTTGATCTCCAATGTTAAAAACCCGGTTTTTAATTTTAGAATCGTGAAACTTATTAGTTTTTTCTTTGTAGATTAATGAATTTTCATAAGCAATATCACGAAGTTCATCCAATTCATTCAATTGTATTTTCCTATGATCCCCCGCGGTCCTCAAATCGAAGTTAGCATGCTTTAGGGCCCAATAAGCTTTGTGTTCAAGCTCAATTGGTAGATGGTAATTCTTCCCATACACAAGCTTATACGAAGTGCACCCAATGGGTGTCTTGTAAGCGGTACGAAAGGCCCATAAAGCATCATCTAACTTATCCGAACAAGATTGTCGGTTTTCACCAATGGATCTTTCCAAGATCCTTTTCAATGCTCGGTTTGAAACCTAGAATTGCCCACTTGTTTGGGGGTGGTAAGCCGTAGAAAGACAATGTGTAACCCCATATTTCTTAAGAACCTTTTCAAATTGGTCATTGCAAAAATGGGTTCCACGATCGCTTATGATAGCACGAGGGGTTCCAAACCGAGAGAACAATTGTTTCAAAAATTTGACTACCACACGAGCATCATTGGTGGGCAAAGCCTTGGCTTCAACCCACTTAGATAGGTAGTCAACGGACATAAGAATGTACTTATTACCACGAGACGATGGGAACGGCCCCATAAAATCAATGCCCCACACGTCAAAGATTTCACAAACTTGGATTATATTCTGAGGCATCTCATCCTTTTGTGAGGACTTTCCTTGACGTTGGCATGCATCACACGACTTGATAAGTTCGTGCGCGTCTCGGTAAATAGTTGGCCAAAAGAAACCGGCATCAAAAACTTTCTTAGCCGTGAGTTTAGCACCATGGTGACCACCCGTGGGTCCCTCATGACAAGCTCTAAGGATGTTAGAAGCTTCGGTGCCAAATACACAACGTCTAATTATTTGATCCGCACAAGTCCGAAATAGATAAGGGTCGTCCCAAAAGTAGAACTTGACGTCACGAAAGAAGTTTCGCTTTTGTTGTGTCGTCATACCCTTAATGATGAAGTTACCCGCATGGTAATTTGCGATGTCCGCAAACCATGGGGTAGAATAATCAAGCTTAGAATTCACTACACCAAGTGCTTCGAGAGGGAATGATTCATTAATTTCCTTGTTCTCCAAAACACTTTGGTGAGGATCTTCCAAACGAGAAAGATGATCAGCCGCTAGATTCTCGGCTCCTTTTTTGTCAAGAATGGTGACATCAAATTCTTGTAGGAGGAGCATCCAACGAAGTAATCTCGGCTTTGCATTTTGTTTAGCCATGATATTTCTCAAATGCATAAACCACGGCAAGGAATTCCTTTTCGGTTGTGGTATACTTAAGTTGAGCCTCGGTCATCGTCTTGCTAGCATAGTGGATAGGCAAGAAGTGCTTTTCATGACGTTGCCCCAAAACGGCCCCAATAGCATAATCGCTAGCATCACACATGAGCTCAAAAAGGAGGTCCCAATTTGGGGCAACAAGAATGGGAGCTTCGGTAAGTTTCCTCTTAAGGATTTCAAAGGCTCGTACACAATCTTCGCTAAAAATGAAAGGAGCATATTTTTCAAGAAGATGTGTAATAGGTCAAGAGATCTTTGAAAAATCCTTAATGAAGCGACGATAAAAGCCCGCGTGGCCTTGGAAACTCCTAACTCCCTTAATGGTTTTGGGATGAGGTAATTTGGCGATGACGTCTATCTTAGCTTTGTCTACCTCAATCTCCGCTTTAAAAACTTTGTGCCCTAAGACAATCCCCTCTCTAACCATAAAATGACATTTCTCCCAATTAAACACTAACTTGGTCGCCTCACAATGTCGTAACATCCTCTCAAGGTTTCCTAAGCACGAAGTGAACGAATTACCAAACACGGAAAAGTCATCCATGAAGACTTCCATCGTCTTCTCGATCATATCATGAAAAATAGCCATCATACACCGAGGGAAGGTTCCCGGTTCATTGCAAAGTTCGAATGGCATTCTACGATAGGCAAACGTTCCATATGGACACGTAAACGTAGTTTTTTCTTGATCACGAGGATCGATGGGGATTTGGAAGTAACCGGAAAAACCATCTAAGAAACAATAGAAGTCATTTCCCGCAAGACGCTCCAACATTTGATCCATGAAGGGCAAGGGAAAGTGGTCTTTACGAGTGGCGTCATTTAACTTACGATAGTCAATGCACACCCTCCAACCGGTCACGAGTCTAGTGGGGATTAACTTGTTGTCATCGTTTGGCACAACGATCATCCCTCCCTTTTTAGGGACACAATGAATGGGACTCACCCAAGGGCTATCATATATAGGGTAAATCATTCCCGCGTCTAGTAGTTTCAACACTTCCTTTTTGATGATGTCATGAATTTTTGGGTTTACCCTACGTTGGCATTGAATTTCGGGCTTGTAGTCCTCCTCCATTAAGATTTTGTGTGTACAAAACTTGGGATCGATCCCCTTAATGTTAGATAATTTCCACGTAATTGCCCCTTTGTGAGTTTTTAGAACCTCGACAAGTGCGGTTTTTTCGTCATTGGAGAGATCATTTGCAATAATAACCAGCAACTTATCGTTTTCCTCCAAGAATACGTATTCAAGGTGTGGAGGAAGATCTTTCAATTCGAGGGTTGGTGGTTCCTCGATTGAAGATGTAGGCTCAAGAGTCATAACCTCCACCGGCGGAGGAAATGGGAAATCGTTTAGAAAATCTTTGATAATTAAGAAGTCCTCATCCTCATCGAGGTCTTCGTTACACGTACGTGGAAAATCATATTCTTCTAACGTGAAACCACCTCCCTCAAATGGAGTGAAAGAAGGTGTCGAATTATCAATGATTGGATCAAGCATTGTGGGATTGCCACAACTAGCTTCATCAACAAAACCTAAGATTTCTTGTGCATATTCCTCACAAACGACATCAATCATGTCAATGTTAATGTCGTTCATGGAAGCGATGGAATAAACATGAGAAATTATAGAGTTTTGTGTTGCGTTTATAACAAGTTCCTCATCATTGAATCGTAAAGTGATTTTTCGAGCATTGACGTCGATAATCGCTTTAGATGTGTATTACAAAGAACGTCCTAAGATAAGAGGAACTTGAGGATCCGTGGGTATATCGGCAACGATAAAGTCTACGGGATAGTAGTATTTTCCCACTTTCACAAAAACGTCTTCGGCCACCCCACATGCGGGAATCGTAGAATGATCGGCCATTTCGATAGACATTTGTGAAGGAGTAATATTAGGAAGATTGAGCATCTTGAAGATTGCAAGAGGCATCAAATTAATGCTAGCACCAGGATCGGCCAAGGCATAGCATTCTTCCATATTTTTAATAGCACATGGAATCAAAAATTTACCGGGGTCACCGACTTTTTGAGGTATACGGTTAAGATAAACCAATGAACAACTAGACAATTTTTGCAATTTCTCCTTGTCATTCAATATACTCTTAAAGTTGGCGGCAAACCTAGGCATTATGATTAGTGCGTCGGCAAAACTTATGTTAAAGTGCAAGTCACGAAACATTTTGATGAAAAGCTCAAATTGGTAATTGCTTCGTTCTTGCATCTTTTCCTTTCGAAGTCTCGAAGGGTAAGGCAAAGGAGGTGTTGGTAAAGACTTTGATGATTCAAAGGAAGAGGGTGGTGTTGGGTGGGGCATAGGCATAGCCTTAGGAATCTCGGGTTCCTTTGTTGGTAAAGGGTCAACCGTAGGTGTGGTATGAGTGGTACTTCGTGGGATTGAGATATGCTCCTTTTCAACCATCACCTCGGGTTCTTCCTCTATTGGCTCCTCCGTAGGAGCAATTGGTTGAGGAATCGGCTCTTTGAGAGTTTTACCACTACGTGTAGTAATAACTTTCATCTCTACCTTAGGATTCGACACGGTGTTACTAGGTAAACCACTCGAAGACGGCTTGCACATTATAACTTCAAACATGGATGAAATTTTATCCTCAAACATAGATTGCCTCTTATCGGCCTTAAGCATCTCTTGTTTTATCTCATGTTAACCTTGTTCTATCTTTTGTTGGTTTTGTTGCAACCTAGTCACATTACTTTCCATCTTGTTGGTGTGAATCTTAAGTTCATTAGCAAGCTCGGTTTTTAACTCCTTTTTCAAATCGTCTTAAACTCGGATCTCAAACTAATTATCTCCGTTTGAATATTATCAAACCTAGCATCATTCCCATTAGCATATTCAACAAATTCATTTGGAAGATCTTTTAAGTTTTGCAAACTTTTGTTGTTGTTTTGAAAATCCTTCTTTTGAACTTGATTGTTTGCCCCTTGGTTCCCAAAGTTGTTACCCTTGTAATTGTTCCTTTGATAGCCTACTTGGTTGTTGTGATAGTTGTTATTAGCATTTTGATTTGATGAAAAACCCGGTGGAGTCAATTGATTAGTGCGGGTAACTTGACCGTTTTGGTTATAAGTTCTCGTGGTCGCGTAGGCACTCGAAGTGTTACCACCGTTGGTAATGCACTCGGAAAAACCATGACCTCTACCACAATACATGCACGAAACCTCAACCGCTTTAATCTTAGCGGGAGCGGGTTGCTCACCAACCTTAAACTCAACTAACAAACCCTTAAGCTTATCAAAAATCTTGTTTTCCAAATTAGCCTCAATTTGCATAGCATCAATGGTACGAGACGAATATGAGGATGGTGGTGGAGAAGATGCCTTGGCAACACTCGATGTGTTACGAGGACTATAAACCTTAGACCTATTCTAAATTATCGTCAAAGCTTCCTCAACCGTTTTACACAAAAAATTACCACCCGCGGCGGCATTTAGATAGTCACGTTCATGATCATTTAGCCCATTGTAAAACATGTCAATTTGATGCAAGTCCGAAAAACTGTGATGAGGACATTCATGCAACATCTCTTTAAAACGATTCCAAGCCGTTGAAAAACTCTCATTAAATTCTTGTGAAAATTTTGAAATCTCGTTTTTCAAATGCGTAGTCTTAGAAGGCAGGAAAAATTGGTTCACAAACTTAGAAACGAGATCCTTCCACGTCAATATAGAATTGAGTGGCTCTTTCTCTAACTAAATTTTAGCGGGCCCCGCTAAGGAATACGGAAAAAGCATCATCTTAATCGAGTCCTTTGAGACGTCCTTAAACTTGCAAGTGGCGGTAAGACGATTGAATTGGCGGATGTGGTTGTGGGGGTTGTATTTTTCGTCACCACGAAACTTGTTGGCTTGGATCATGGACAACAAACCCGTCTTGACCTCGAAATTCTCCGCAAGGATTGCGGGAATCACAATGGCCTCTCCATAACCCTCAGTGGGTGCTTGAAGTAACTCCATCATAGTACGATTAGCCATGGTGACTACTTGTTCTAAGATGGGCTCGTCAATGGGAGAGTCTTCGCTAGAAAACGTTGGTGTTGTTTCCTTACGGTTTCGACGTTTACGTGCACGTTTTGCTTGGTTACGAGTTTGCATAAACGTCACGTACAACGTGGGGATGAGAAAAGAAGATTCTTTTGGGTGTTTTTACCTTTTTTTTTTTTTTGGTTTTTGATTGTTTTTATTATTTTTTGGATTTTGTGATGTATTACGTAGACCAAAATCTACAAATCTCTCCTCAAATCAAATCTCGTGATTAAAGGAGCCTCAAGGAATGAAAACGATCACGTGAAGTGAACGCCTTCGATGACTTTAGAACGTTGGTGGAACACCAAAACGTTCAAGAGGGTTTAATCAATAGAAACGAAGAAAATATATATGATACTTAATAATACTTTGGGCGACAAAACCCTCGATTAGCTTTCAATCTCAAAATACTCACAAGCAAGCGGGGAAACGAGGCGGCGCGAAGCACTTAAGAGCCTTTTTCCTTAGGTCGTGAAATACAACCGCCTTATACACACCTTATAGTTTGTATTTTTCAAAATCGAGCTTCACGAAAGTATTTATCTATTTTTGCCTTTGATTTCTTGTTTGAGATTCGAATACAATGATTGAGTTATGACCTCCCAATCAAGGTTGTGTTTTCACACTTTTGGAGTACTTATTAATTTGTTGTGATACGCATATAATATAGTAATAATATTCACACAAAAAACGAAAACCGATAATACGTATTAGTAGAGTGCTACTAATACAAATAGTTATTATGGCTAATATAAAAACAACAATTGTCCAATTCAAAACACAACACGCCTCCCCGGAAGCGGCGCCAAAATGATAAGGTTGTAAAAACGCCCTTGTTTAGGAAAACGAGGATGTAATTAGGGCAAGTGTAATTAATACGACGATTTAGGAAAACCGTGTACAAATGACCCTAAAATAAGTTCGTTCTTAAGGAGGCTAGTGTGTTATGTGTGTAATGATTTGGATTAATGGTTTGTGATTAATATTACCAAAGAAGAGAAGAAAAATAAAGACGGATACGGAAAAATTACACTAAGACGTAAAAGACGTAAAACCGTAAAAAGGGCTAAATTAAAATTTTATTCTAAAAAATTACCAAAAATCACTAAAAATCCACTAAAATATTCTAAGGGTTTACAAAAAATCAAAACTAGCTAAAACCTTTTATTTAATTAATTATTAATTTTTAAATGCTAATTAAAGCCCTAAAAATCAAAATTAACTAATAAAAAGTCCAAATCAAGATTTTTAAGTTTGTAAACCTCTAAAATAACCTAATTAAACTAAAATTTATTTTCTAAATTTTTAAATCACTAAAAACTATTTTTAAATAATTAAAAACTATTAAAAACTATTAAAACCTAAAATAATTCTAGAAAATAATTGAAAGACTTTAAAAATATTTGGAAAGTTGTGAAATTCCTAATTAAGTGTCTAGAACCTAGGAAAATATAAAAACTTGAAAAATCAAACTTTAAATTTTTAATAATAAAATATTAATAAAAATCCAAAATTTGTAAAAAATTCTAAAAAGTTGCAAACTAGCTAATTTTAACCTAATTAAGACAGAAATGAACTTGAAATTACCTAAATACCCGTAATGGGCCTAGAAATGGGCTAAAATCCAAACAGAACCCTTATTGGGCTCAAAACTGGCCCAATAAGAAAATTTTGTCCAAATAAGCCTAAAAACCGCTACTTGACTCAAAATTTGATTCTGAACAACTTTTTCCAAGGCCCAAGAGCTGAAAATGCCTTTAAGCTAGCATATTTCACCACAGCTTATTCTTAATGGGCTTTTTGGCCCATTAAGCCATAAGTTGATACCATAAGCTGAAATTAAACACACAAGCTTCTCTTGACCTAATTAAGCTGTTTGTAAAAAGAAATTTGAAAAAAGTCCAAGAAATAAGCCTGAATAAGCTAAAAGCTATCTTCACAAAACGACAAAATAGTCGTTTTCAAGTTCTAGGCTATTTCAAGAGCTGATTCAAGTTGCTTTAGATTACAAATAGATTAATTAAGCTTATGAACCAAAAAACATTCAAAAATAAGCACTCAATAAGCTGGAATAATTCAATAAGTTGTTTGCTAAAAGTCAACATAATTGGTTCTCTAGTCAAATGTCAAAGTCAAAGTCCAATAAGCTCCAGTCCAAACAAATGGGTCAAATGAGGAAGACCTATTACAAAAGATAAGTTGTTGCACGTTTGAATAAGCTAAAATATCTTATTAATAAGCTGATTGCAAATTAACACTAGCAGGGGTAACTTTTGATTGTTGAGCAGTGGGAACTTTTCCCCCTGCTTGATTTTCTTGACTTTTTGTCTTTAGTAACTCTTTTGGAGATTCAAGTTTCACAAAGGCACCCAAATGATCAGTGGATCATAAGGAGTCAATACAAACAAAGAAGTCACAATCACTAACAGCCAATTAGTACATTTTAATCAATTAAGCATCAGATATAGCCCAGACTTAGAACAATAAGTAGATTTCACCAAAAAGCTGTTTTAGCAAGAATAAGCTAACCAAACTTCACCAAAAGCATACACAAGGTATAATAAACTTAAATGAACAAGTTTAAACAGGTTTCATGCAATGGTTACAAGTTTTGAGCAAGATGAAAGCTAAAGATTATCACTGATGAACAACACTTGCAGGTTTAGACCACTTGCTGATGTACTTGACCAACTAGTCAGATTCAAACACTCAAAACTCTTAGATATGTTATGAAAACTTTGATTTAACAGCTTATATCCCTAAACATGCATATACTCTAAGTATTCCCAAGATTTTAGGTCAAAACAGTCCAATTCCAAGTTTCTATAGCATAATCTTTGATTCTAGGTTTTAAACACAATAACTTGCAAGTTTTAAGTCTCAACCAAGTGAATAAAAGATACCAAGCACAAACAACAACTTCCAACAACACAATAGCAGTTTATGATCTTTAACAGATAATCCCAAACACCCCCCTTATCTTTTTAAAATCAAGTTTAACAAAGTATAAGTGTGATTCAAGACTACCCAGGCATAATCAAACACATAAACACATGTAATATGTAGATTTGAACAAGATTGAGCCACAAAATCAGCAAGAACATAAGTCACACACAAAATCACCAAAAATCCAAATTTTTATCAGGTTTTGAGTAGAATGATGTGTACCTCATGGATGTACATCAACACCCACGGATTTTGAGCTTATGTGATAGCAAGAACAAGCACAAGCTTCCACAATAAAGCCTGCTAAGATTCAACAAAGTTAAGAGCACAAATATCTAAACAGAAAAATGAAAACTTCTTGATTGATGCAACCTTAGTTCCCCACACTTGATTATCCCCAAGATATAAGCTTCACAACACCTTAATATTCACAATATCAGGGTGCATAGACCAGCTTATTTCCCAAAAATTCCAAGGTTTTGAACTAGACTTAGAAAAATATCAAGAAAAATGGAAAATGTGCAAACTTTTGCACACTCCTTTTGCAAACTGGTTTAGGATTCAAGAACAATAAACATAGAACAATAACAAGCAGATAATATGATTGGAACTTGATCTTTCTTCATCAAATTCAAACACATTTCATTAAAATGAATATATGATTTACAGATTTGTGAACCAAGGAAAATTCAAGAGCAAAGCTAAATGTAAATGGTCCTATGCCTTATATAGGCTACAAACTACTTGCTAAGAGGCTAAAAAACGTAAACCCTGAAGCTGTGATGTCCCAGAAATGCCCGTGAGGGGCTTGAGTATCTTGGCATCATGTGAAGAGAATTGGCTGTTTGTGTGAGGTGTCATAGCTGCAAATGTGATCAAAGGCTTAGAAGAAAACTTAGGATTGAAGCCAAATCTTCGGCGTTGGATTTGCTGGCCATTTTGGCATTTTCCCAAAAGGTGGTGTAAAAGGGTTTATCATGTGAGCTGGTATAGTGACGTGGCCAAGGGTTTAAGGTGGGGTTGTGTTTAGTCTCACCTTAATCACAAATCTAGAGTGAATTAAGGGGTATTATTAAGTATTAAGCAAATACCCAAATTTGCTTATGAACTCCAAGAACACAGGTTTGATCTTCTTTTGTATTTAGATGGGGTGTTTAGCGCCTTAATTAAATAATTAATTAAGGTCTGTTTAGACGGTTGTGAGTGGAAGATGATGTGGAGCCAGGGAGAGCTCCCATTGGTGGGTTTGGTTGAGTGGGACACGTGTCTTCATGACACTAGTTAAGGTAACTTCCTTGTCTTGGCAGTTTACTCCCCTCATCTTCTATTCTCCTTTCACTTTGTAAATAATACACCAAAATCTGTTTTCCTTTGTAATTAAAGTTTTGGTTTTCACACTTTTGCCCCAAAAAGTTTTGTAACATCATTTCAGGGGTATTTCTTGCCATTTTGTGATTCTTGAAGGAATGATTTGGTATTTTCTTCAAGGTTTATGGTCTTGACTTGTATGATTGGCATTTTGGAGGACTAAAATTGCCAAGTCTTCATTTTTTAGGGACCATTCTTACCAAAAGGTGAAAGTCAAGGGTCCTTTTTGCAATTTAACATATTTCAAGGACCAAACTTGTCTTTTCTTGTACTTTGAAGGACTTCATGATATATTTGACTTTGAGGATGATAATGGTTGACAATTTAGCTTTGTTGAGGGACTAAATTTGCCAATTCTTCAAAGTGGAGGGCCCTTTTGGTAATTTTGACAAACTTTAAGGACCAAACTTGTAATTATGAATATACAAGGGTTTATGTGTCAATTCATCAATATTGGAGGACCCTTCTTCATAAATCTTTAAGTCTTCAAGGGTTTTCTTGGGAAATTCTTCATTAGGGCTTGGTTCATTGTGCGGCTTCGTTTCCCGTGTTCGTTTTTGCTTGTCCTTTGTGATCTTTTGTTGTTTTCTCAATATCCGTATCTAAAATACACATGAAGCAAATACAAGCATATATGTGGTCTATTTGATGATGTTTAATGCATTTAAAGCCCGAAAAGAACGATGAGACCATGTATAAAAGCAGTCTCATCAAAGAGCCTTGGAAAAAAGACAACATAACATTGTAATATTAAAGTTGTGACATGTTATATGCAAAAGATATGAAATTATTAAGGTTATTATAATAAGACGCTACTTTGGACAACCTAGGGCCGAGCATTGACCTAAAACCGAATCTAACAGAATAAAATCGAACTGAACTGAAAATCGATATTAGAAGAAACATAAACCGAAAACCAAACTGAAGTAAAGTGAACAAACCGCTCGGGTACTTAAAACATTGAATACAATGTTAAAACATATATTATTATTATAAACTTAATAAAAAAGATGTTCTCAAACACACATTGATGCTATCTCGAAAAATAATCCAACAATGTGATCAGAAAAACAATTCCTCGAAAAAGATGTCCGAGCTGCAAATTAATTTTTCAAAAAAAATCATTCATCGTCCCAATACTGTCGAAAACTAAACACAACTGCCGCTAGGCGCGGGGTACACGACTAGTATATATATATATATATATATATATATATATATATATATATATATATATATATATATATATATATATATATATATATATATATATATATATATATATATATATATATATATATATATATATATATATATATATATATATATATATATATAGATTTACGTTCATGTAAGTACCAAGCTTAAAATAGAAACAATAAGAACCAATAGAAACATGACATGTGGTATTTCTTAGTAAAAATAAAACAAAAAACTGATTTATATGCTCAAGGGTATTTTGGGTATGTATTATTACTACTTCTTATGTATTTACTCGTTCTCCTCACTTTTAAAACTGACAATTTAAATTTCCATCACCATTGCAAATAATTGTTGTTAAAATACTGGTCCACTCAATTGTAAATTGAATGCTTCAATTCTTAAGAAACCATATACAATATTTTACTAGCTATGGACTACATCATCATCGTTAGTTGAATTATAGCCTGTATCCAACTTTTTTAAAGTCAAAATCAAATATTCTTGTCCTTATATTAATATTTTTACTAGCATGTTGGTGGATTTGAGTATAATACTACGTAACGAAAAGCATCATATAATATTGGTCAATTTTTGAATTGATGGTCACAACATATCGCTATATTTATTAGTGATGAAAAACGATGTTCGTAGCGTTAGTGACACTAAATTTATGATAATATATCTTTTCAAGATATATTTAGCGACACGTTATTTTTTATATGTAGTGACACATAATAATGAGAGACTGATAAAAGTACTAACATATTATTTTTTTAGATGTAATGACACATGAAAATAACAATTTTTTTTTGAACGGCAATTTTTTATAACTCACATAATCTATCTCACAAATTATATCTCACATGTCTCCACCGAGACTTGAACCTACAACTTTTAAGTTAGAGGGTCACTCACATACCGCTGGGCCAAGAGGGTTTTGGTTAGAAAATAATAACATAGTTTTTATGATAAACATTGGCACATTATTTTTTTAAAGTAGTGACACACAAAAATGACACATGCTTAGTGATAAATTATGACATATTATTTTTTTTAGATGTAGTGACACATGAAAATAATATATTTTTAGTGATAAACATTGACACATTTTTTTTAGAAGTAGTGACACACAAAAATGACACATGCTTAAGATAAATTATGGCACATTATTCTTTATAGATGTAGTGACACATAAAAACAAACGTTTTTTGTGATAAATTGTGACACATTATTTTTGTTAAATGAAGTGACACATAAAAATAAAAATGACATTTTTTTAACACATAAATGATGACATATTTTTATTGGTAAATTAAATATTTTGACATATTTTCACCGTAAGGAATTATATAAAAAATTAAAAAGTCAAAGAGATTGACTTAATGTGTTACTAAAATGTTTCGTAAAACAATAATGTCAAAATACTTAATTTGATGTACTTAAAATGTGTAATAAATTTTTTTTGTCATTGCATAATAAAAGAGCATCGCTAGTCATCAATGTTAATGAAGACTTGTACATAATAAATATTACTCCACTAAGCATCATAAATACAGACGTCCCAATTGAAAGCAAAGGCTAAATAGACATCTTGTTATGAAAATTGCCATTATTGTTAGAATTTTATTACAAACATGCCATTCTCAATTAATTAATTATTAAAATTAAATCTCATCCATAATAAGTGATATAACGATCCAAGATGGTTCCTATTGTTTTTATTTTAAGAACGGTCACTACAATAACGCTCCTCTCTCTCTCTCTATATATATATATATATATATATATATATATATATATATATATATATATATATATATATATATACGTATATATATATATATACGTATATATATATATATATACGTATATATATACGTATATACGTATATATATACGTATATATATATATATATACGTATATATATATATATATATATATATATATATATATATATATATATATATATATATATATATATATATACTAGTTGCAAAACCCGTCCGATGGACGGGTATGACTTCTGGTTGTCACTTACATTTATTAACTTAGCAAATTATTGGTGTTAAAATTATTGTATTGCTATGTTACTAAGATTTTTTTTTAGTGATGTTGTATTTGTAAGTATATTTTATGATTTTTATAATATTGTATGTAACTCTTTGTAACTTTATTTTAAATTATACATTATAAAACATAAAAGACTTATACATTAATTAATATATCAAAATTAAAAGTAGTGATTTTTTTTAAGTATCCGGATTATAAATTTTAAATACTTGAAGCATAATATAGATAACAAAATTCATCTTATAAGTTCATAGATATTTAGTCGGCTTGCTTATGCTACGCCTCATAAACATAATAATGTAACGGTTAATCAGCTATAAACATGATAATGTATTTATCGAGTGCACTAACAACGTAAAAAAGATTTAATGTTCATCGAGAAAGAAATTAAAAGTTAATAAATTATGTGCAACAACAAAATAGGTCAAATGGCACAAAAAATATTTAGTTTAAAGATCGTTTGCAATCAAGTCATTATACTCTTTTCCTTATATAAAAACGCACTCATCTTACTTTTTTGGTTAATTTAAATATTTTCGTTAAATTTTTAACATTCATCATTAATTTATTTACATTTAAAGTCCATCATCTCTACCGGCTCAATCGTGACAGTCGAGTACGGAAATCCAACTGATAACGTCAACCAAACAAAAAGTAAAAAATTTATCTTATAAGTTCATAGATATTTAGTCGGCTTGATTACGCTACGCCTCATAAACATGATAATGTAACGGTTATTCAACTATAAACATGATAACGTATTTATCGAGTGCACTAATAACGAAAAAAAGAGTTGATGTTCATCGAGAAAGAAATTAAAACTTAATAAATTATCTGCAATAACAAAATAGGTCAAGCGGCACAAAAATATTTAATTTAAAGATCGTTTCAATCAAGTCATTATACTTTTTTTATATAAAAAGGCACTCAACTTATATTTTTAGTTATTTTAAATATTATTGTTAAATTTTAATAATTATCATTGATTTATTTACATTTAAATTCCATCATCTCTACCGACTCATTTATGACACAAGAATCAAAGTAATCACGTCTACCAAACAAAAAGTGTGTATGCTCCAACAATATTTAATAAAGGTTAAATTGCACAATAGTTTAATACAACGTTTGAAACATATCATTATTCTAGTTTTCATAGTTACGTCTTCATGGTGGTGTCTTGACGTATCCCATCAAGATATACACGTGTTATTATCTAAGCGTTGTAAACATCCCTATACGAATTGGAATACATATTCGATCATGTAATAGACCAGAAAAAAAAATACTTATAATCAATTCATTTATGATAAAATACGATCATAATTTTCAATCTCTAATAAATAATCAAACTTAATATAAAATACTTAATCTAAAATACCGAAAAAACAGTGGTAGTGGTGGCGGGTGTGGTTGATAGTTTGTAGCAGCGTAAAGAGGATCGGTGGTGGCGACGATGATTGACGGTGATGGTATAGGCGACGGACTTGAAATATAATTTTTTTTTGTTTTTTATAAAAATATTTATTTTGTAAGATATGTGAAACTTTAACCATTTCTTTTTAAAAAAATTGGAATATTTTTCTATACATTTATTATTTTCAATAACTAATTTCGTCATATTTTTTTAAAGATTTTGTGCTCTTTATTTTAACATATATTTTATGTAACTTTTAGTTTTTTTAGTGGATTTATTTTATTTTTATTCATTTTTTAAACTTTAACTTTAATTTGAATTAAAATTTGATGAGTTAAAGATACAATATTTGTTCGTTTAGAAAATCGTTACCGAATACCCTTCATCAAATTCAGCAAAAACCATGTTAGTTCTTATTTATGTTCGGATTATATAATCATATAAAACAATCAAAGCATGATCGTTATGCTGACAACAATAGTGATAGCACTCTAGTGAAAAGAGCTTGACAAAATACTCATGCTAACGTTTTTATATGTATAGGAATATGAGATATCCTTAAACGACCACCAAAACTTTCTGAACCATAAAAGAATAGCGGGTCATCCAGCTGGCAAACTTGTTTAGTCGTTCAATATAAGCATCATACTTTTATGTTAGAAATTTGCACTTTTTTAAAATTTGATTTCTATCTACTATCTAATAATTAATAAAGTATTTGGCCCATTTTATTATTTTAGTTTAACTAATAATTACTAATGTATTTGGCCCATTTTATTATTCTACTTTAACTAATAATTATTATTCCTCCGTCTCAAAATTATTGTCCACGTTACTATTTTGGAACGTTTCAAATTAATTATCCACTTCCAAAAATAGATAAGTAAATTTATCTATTTTTACAAAAAATAAATGACACGTTAAACATATTAAGTTTAACATGTCACCCTTACTTGAAGGTATTATTACAAAAAATAAAGAAGGTGTAAATTAATTGGTTAAAGGTAAAACTATCATTGTATAAAAAGTAAAAGAGAGAAAACTGATAAAATGATGTTTTTTATTAAATTATATGTTTTTTGTCGTGGACAATAATTATGAGACGGAGGGAATACTAACGTATTTGGCCTATTTTATTATTCTAATATTTGGCCAATGAACTCCTTCCACCCGATTTTGTATTAGGTAATGGGAGTTTATAGTCGGCTGGTCCATTGAAATTATACGTAGTAGTAATCGTTTATGAAATAAAATATATTAGTCCATTGATTAACAGTTATAAAAAATAAAATATTGCTTACACTTACTCAGGTGATTATTTGGTACCTTTTAACATCCAAGTAGTTAAGGAAAGATATTTGTATTTGAATTTTGATAGTTTATGTGTTGTATACTTGTATTGTTACGTGGAACAAATCCAACGCTAGTCATCAGAACACATATAACTTAACTAAATTTTCCAATATTATTCATATTAGTGATTATATATCTAGTGCTTATCAATACCCCATGCTTGTTAACAACAAAAATTCAAAACACTCAGTAAGCTTAGTCTGGAACGATGTGTCATGGCAAGTGGGATCATTATCTAAGGATGGTTGATTATAAAAGTAGGATTGATAGATACATGTCTCCTCCAGAAAGTGTCTAGGATGTTGTCAATAAACAAAAAATCAAATCCAAATTGGCAATCGAAACACCCCTATAAAATACCTAATTACAAACTTCAGATATATGCAACAGTCAGCTGGTGAATCCCTTTCAAAAAGCTATTCAAACTAACTTCGATCATTGATCAATAAACTCCAAATGAACACAGCAAGCCGACAGAAAACATGACTTTCATAGGTAATATAAGAGAAGGTAAAACTGGAATCAACGAAAACTTTTGATACAAAGCTCAAAGCACAGATATAGGTAAAAAGTTCAACATTATCATTATTAAAATCTAAAGGTGGACATTTTGACACATTTGCTTATAGGTCAATTAAATGAATAGAGGTGCATATACATATTGATCCAATATGGTTGTTAAATCGTACAGAAAATTTTGCTAACCCACTGTAGATTTAAAACTAATGCTACAGAACGCAGTATATTGCGTAGAAGAATCTATAGTATACGTTTGATTTAGAAGTAAGAGGATTACCTTATAACTTACCTTAACTGGTGCATGACATTTCACAAAGAGTATATGATCAGTGGATCATAGTGCCTTTATCAGACTCTTAGACCTACCAAAATCTTGTGCACTAAATTCGGTAAGTGCCTTTTTCAGACACTTAGACCTACCAAGGTCGTGTGCATCATATTGCATCAGTACAAAATATTTTCCTTCTGATTAGCAAAGTGCTCCGACCTAAGAGACGTACATATGGTTTTAGGGTTTTGTGAAGATATTGATGATGATAAAAAAGGACTCTTCTTTAATGTCAAATTTCCATGATACAGATTCCTTACCTATTGAGCAAATCTTTCCTTTTGAATCTGAACAACAACATAAGTAACAAACATTCATAAATTAAACCACATAAATACGCAAACCGGTAGTGTTGAAGATATTACCGTCACTTCTATTTCTCGACAAAGAACTTCATGAACACAAAATATTTATTGAACCACTATGGTAGGTTGTGCCTCAATGTTATTTGCAATTGTATGTACTCCGCCTTATCGAACGGACTCCACTGTGTCAGCAATGAGAAATATAAGCTTTTCTTTACATAAAAAAAATATGGTGTAGTAGATGTGTAGCATAAGTGATGCATACAGATAAATAAGAAAGACTTATTTTTCGTTGACTATGACGATATCCTTCTTGTTACGACTTCCTGTCGTTGTCATTATTCTTTAAGAGTAAAGGATTTTAACACGACTACTGTGACGTCTTTCATTTAAGTTGGAGATACTTTAGCTATTTGCATAGAAGGTATGTTATACTTTAGCTTAAATTCTTTTGTAAAGAATGATCATACTTGTGAGTGGTCTTCTTGATGTGCAAATAGGCTAACCCTGATAGAATATGGTTTCTGAAGTTTCTAACTACAGATTCTGTTAATCAATCTTCATAGTGATCTCATACATATTTAAATATTTATTAATGGATATAGGAGGAACATACTCATATTATATGACAAATCGGTCATTAGCTAAAAGTCATAACGTAGTGCTTAAGTAATCTACAGTCAACCCATCCATCACTTTGCTAATATAATTATACCCACATCACTTCCCTCTCAACCACTCACTTTCTGTTCACAGAAAAAAAAGTGGCAGATATATTTTTTCATCCATGACTCCTAATATATCTGCTTTAGATATGAAAAGATTGCTAGAAGTTACACCTTTTTCTTGATTTTACAAAGTGCGTTTGACTGATGATTACCTGATGTATCACAAGGAATATGGCATAATCACAGTATCCTAAAGCTGTTTAGTGTATACATGATTAATCAAATAGAAAATTCGTAACCATACTTCAAGGAACTTCAATTATCTTGCTAATCCTATACATGAATGATAATACGCCGTATAAATTGGATTCTCAAACGGTGCGTAATGTCAGATTGCATAACCTGTAAATCATATGGAGTTACCTTATACTTTAGTTTCATCATTGGATCCTCAAACATTGCGTTATATCAAATTGCATAGACGTGTAAATCATACGGAGTTGGCTTCTACTTCATTTCCGTCAGATCCTTTGACAAACTCTAAGTCTTCATCCAGAATACAAAAAAGAATCATATCTTTATTGATGTTTAAAATGTAATCTGAATATATAGTTAAGAATCATATTAGTGTGTCCAGTTATACATCTAATCACGGTACCCTAATTTTCATGTATGTAACCAAAATATATATTAAGTATGCATTAAGACGTTTTATGGTTTGAATGAAGGAACAACCTGAATGAGTAGATCAGTTATCATCATCATTTCCTAGTGATAAATCTATGTGCACTAAACATGCAGACTCATGTTCTCACATGATCATTGAATGCTATATATCTGGTACAGAAAACCAAATAAGAGATAAACAAAAAAGATACTAAGAAAACACTCACACACAATCACCACGACGTCATGTGAATCATTACTGTAAGCACCATAAGGTCTCCACTACATACTACGTCCATGTGAAAAATGAGCCTATTATAAATAGAAAAGTAGTTGATCAGGAAACGTAAATAAACTGAATTGCTTGACATACCTGCATCAGGTTTGGAGCATCCCGTAGGTTGCTGCTGTTGTACGATGCGTAATATTAGATTGCATAAAGGGGTAAATTATGCAAAGTTACCTTCTGTTTAGTGTCGTCATTGGAGTGCGATATCTAATATGCATGCAATTTAGCTCATTGTGATAGAATTAATGATTTTGAGATTATTTTAGTACCATCTTAATGTTGCAAAAATATGGGTGACTGTTTGAAGTCTTTTTGTTGTTCTTGCTGCGCTTCCAGCTATACCCAAAGTCTGTACCGCCAAAAAAACCAACGCTTAAGCAACTTTGTTGAATTTTGATTTCATAGTCAATAGTAGAAAAATTTTAGTAATAAATACCTATGTAGTCCTTCACGCCACTCCGTGGGTGTTCCGCTTGAACACGAAGTTTATCAGATAAAGACAACACCACACACACATCTGTTAACAACAATGTTTTAAGTAAGACCAATACTTACAATGAAAGAATACATAAATCCAAAAAAAGGTATGTCCGACTGTTCGTAGCTTAAACATTAGATCCTCTATCTGGGAAAAGTACATGTTTGATGACAATTAAAGCAGATGTACAGTTGACAAATACTTGGCTATAAAATAAATATCATTTAGCAAATTTTCAAACTTGTTTGTGCAAATAGCCAGATAAAAATATGTATAACACTACAACTTATAGAACTAACGATGAATTTTTTTATTGACATTACATGCAAAAGAATAAAATCGGTTGAATGAGGTGGAAATGAGGAAGTATTACCTATCTTTGAAGAGTAGGACATGCCTAAAACTGGTCAAGATTTATTGTAATAATTACTTACTGATCTTTCTTGATCGGACGGCCGGCCTGCAAAGCATCTGTTCTCGAGAAGATGGTCATCATAATCAATGTAGTGAAAGCCCTTCTCATGGCAAACCCTTTAAATCGAGCCGTAATAATTATCATGTTTTAAAATCTAAAAACAGATGTCCAAATGTGATTTTTTTAGAAAAAAATTTGAATACAAAGTTAATGCTCACGTGACCACCTTCCACAACCACTAATTCTTTATGCTCTTCCTCTGATGTGATGAGTTAATCAAGACTAAAAAATAATATGCACATTCAGATATGTATTGTAATTTTCAAAAACATGAAAGTAGCATATACCTCAATGAGGGCATTCAAGTTTCTTGGTAACAGCAGCAGACTCTGATTTTTCTTGTTGAGTATGAGCTGATTTTGGAGCAAGCCAAACACGAAACAAACCAAAACCAATAACAATCATATTGATCCAAAGTAGATCACGATTAGCTAAACATTGCTTTAACCTCCATGTCTTTCATAACCTATACATAGATTCACTCAAACAACATATGTACTTTGTTTTGGATGTCGGCAAAAAAAACAATAGATAATGCATCTCAAAATTGCACAGGCACCGAATCTAGTGTTTATGATATTAGTAGGTTTTTAAACTCTAACAAAATCATATTAACAAAAGTAACAAAATAACACAATATAAAATTACCTGCATTATTCCACACTTGTGATGCCTCATATTTCTCTTCGTCTTCTCTCATGCTGATTTTGAATCAGATGAATGAATAGGGATTAGTTTTTGGTACCTTTTTTCCCCTCTGTTTTGAGGCAAGCAACAGATACATGATTCGTTCGCTTAAAAACTGTAAATAAGATAGAATCCATCCTTCATTATTTGGTGGTTATTCAAATCAGTCGTATGAATGAATACGATTGTTAAAGATATAACTTTTCTAATTATTTTTAGTAAAATATTTATTTCCTTAATAAATAAGATACAAACCTTATGTTTTTACAGATGCATAGATGGACGTATCGTTTTTTTTCACGAATGGTGTTTTTGAGGCAGGTTGAATAACAGATCATTTACCGTGCCAGAAGAAGTCATCATGGCATCATCAATGTCAGACTTCGAGGAATCCTAAGCAACAACTTCAGAATAATGACAAAGCATAAGAGTAATTAAAACATTAATATATAAAATACCTTCATATAATCAAGGTAGGAAGGAAAGCACTTTCAAAATCATAGCGCAGAACATCATATTCTGAAAAGTCGATCCACGAGCTAATCTATGCTTGAGATGATGTCGAATATGGGTTTTAGACTTTCAGGTTGTTTATGGTTTTTCCGTTTTATGATATTTTACTTTAATAATTGGGCCTTATTCCAATTTACATAGTGTGGACTTCAAAAAAAAATTCGAATGTTGATTTATATATTTAGATTTTAAAACATACTACATCTGATATTACGATCTGGTGGTAGACACGTTTGGTTATGAACTAAAGTAACCGGGTTCAATTCTTGCATAAGGCAAATTTTTAATTATTTTCGGAATTTTAAAATATCAAAAAAACTTGAGAAAAAAAATCGGAAGTTAAAAAATATTAAACTAATTTAATTCCGAAAATTTCTAAAAATAAATTGATGACATGGATTTAATGACTGCTTATGTGGCATTTCCCTCCTGTTATATATAATGTAAAGATATATATATATATATATATATATATATATATATATATATATATATATATATATATATATATATATATATATATATATATATATATATATATATATATATATATATATATATATATATATATATATATATATATATATCTTTACATTATATATAAGAGGAGGGATTTGCCACGTCATCTAATCAGCCACTAATCCCAGTCAGCACATGAAAATCGGAATTTGAAAAAAAGCTGCCCAAAACTGGGCCATGCAGGATTCGAACCTAGGTCTGGTTATTCAGAAACAAGTACCTCTACCAACAGACCAAGCCACAAGTTGTGGTAGAGGGTTGGAAAACAAAATATTTAACCACGATATAATTGTCTGTATATTATATTTAGCAACTAGACTGAATTCATAAACACAATCTATCCTATTAAAGCCTGAAAATAAAGAAACGCAATCCGTTAACCCTAATCTTAAACAAAATCAATCCGATCAATAGTTAAACCCTGAATATAAAGAAACACAATGCGTTAACCCTAATCTTAAAGACAATCAATCTGTTCAATAGTTAAACACTCAAAAGAAATAAAGCAATACATTCCGGTCCACCAGGTATGTGTTTTCGATTTTGATCTAATAATGTTATTGTGGTTCGATTTAAATATGTGTTTATATGATTATTGAACAATATTATTGATCTAATAATCGTTAGCAATCCATAAGAGTTATTGCTAACGTAGGTGTCTATTATTTGCATCAGCTTCTTGAGAAGAAACCCTAGCTGGGCAATGACTTTTGCTTTAAATATGGGTGGTCTACCTCGCAGCTATCATATTAGGTAAAACGGAGTAATAATGATCTAATGCACCATGAATAGTGTGGTTGTTATTGGTATTAGGTAGCGGATATAATATTTTAGGTATAGAATTGTTGTGTTTGTGTTTTCTTACATAAATATTTAGTCTCCTGTATCAAGGCTAAGGTTATGTGAAACTGGCTTTTTAACCTTTTTCTGTATCTGTAGATTGATCATATAATTACACCCAAAACAATCATTCCAGTAACTGATGCCGCTATATGATATAATCTAAACTATATATGTATCGGTTCAAGAATTGAGTTGGTTTAGTTGGTTATTTTTGGCAAAGGGTTGGTTTATCTTATCGAATTTTAACAATGTTTAAAGCAAACGGCACAAACTGATGTGCCAGTTTGACCTATTTACTTAGGATTAAGCGTACTGATCAGGTATTGTTGTATCTTCTTGTGCAGAGGTCTTAAGGTAGTCTGATTTTGAACAGAGAAACATTCCTCAATTGCATCAAGATACTCACATCAGTTAAATAAGCATTACTGATGTTTGGGAACCAATTAAAGAGGGTATTTTGCGGTAAGTTCTAAAGACTTCATCTCGTGTCCTGTCACAGTATTTTCATGCTTTAAGATCCATTACCAAAAAAAAATGATTCTTTGTAAAACCTTTATTTTACCCCATCTTAACTCCATTGCCTATATAGCAAAAGAATGTCTTGCAAATACAACAACCCAATCTTGTGTGCAATATCACTTGTATTAAAAGTCAGATAGCTTCTAAAATCATCCACAATCATTCCTTCTGATACGAGATCATGGTCACGTACTGGTCATCAAGTTCCATTTGTATAAGCTGTCATTTTCTTTAAGAAAGGGGAAACCATACAAAATGTTTCTAAAATACATCGCAACTTTTGTGGTTCTATACGTGCGACATTTAACAACTCATCTAACTTATTACTTGCAAAATCATGACCATGTGTTAACAGGTAAAATTGGAGCTTAATCGATTTTCTTTTTTATTAACTTTGCTATTATTAATTAATCTTTTTTGTATTTTTTTAGAGATAATTTTGTATTAACTAGATGCAAACAACCGAATGATTTAGTGATTTCTTTGAGGTATTATACTGATTTTGTGATCTATTCATTAAAATTATATTTTTTGGTATTATAATTATCAGGGTGTGTTAATTATCAAGATAATTCTTATTCTGGTATCAAAGGAACAGGTTATTTTAGCTAATTCCATTGCTTCTCAATTCTGACGCAACTTCTAGACATTACTTTTTTATTGAAATTTTGAGCAAAACAAGTTAGGGCGACTATGACTGTGTAACGATGGGGATTTATGGTTTGAGAGGAAGGATCTTTTGCAAGTTAGCGATGAAACTTACATTAACTATTTTTTTTACAGATTCATGTGTATTAAAGCGTATACGTTATGAAAATTGCTTGTTGTGGGCTTCAGCGAATCCTGAAAACCACAAGAATGGAGGAATAATCGTCGTGAAAACAAGTACTCTATTGCGAAGATGTAAGAATAATTTTTTAAAATTCCATCCTGTGTTTAACATCTATTTATATAAAGAGCGTAATCATTATCATTCTTTGTGTCTTTAATTAAGCCTGGACGACCACTTAAATTCTTGAAAAGGTTGTTCTTAAGATATTCTACTGTTCTTGAACCACCGTGACCTATATGAAACTCCGCAGTTAATACTCTAAAGAAACCAATATATCTTCATAAATTAGCGTTACATGAACACTGACCATCAAAAACACCAAAAAGGTACGGGTAGGCGGGTAGCCCATCCAAATGTGACGTCTTCATTTGGTATATAGATACAATACAGTTATAAGGATACGGTTATGCTATAGGTATATATAGACGTAACGTTCGCAAACAATGATAAATTAATTTTGTTCCTCATTGAACATGTTTAACACCATTTGTATACATATATAATTATTCAATAACTTTTGGCTTCATCTTCATGTTGTAAATCTTTATATATATGGTTATAAACTATAAATGTTACTGTTTGTGAAGTAAACTAAACTATGTGAACATAATAGGTTTAAAGGACAAATATTTTGTTACTGTTCTCTTTTAGGTGTTTAAGTTATTGACTAACCATATTATACAGTTTTTGACCTATAAGTTGCAATAGAATGCAACACCCATATTGCAGCATCTAAAACTCAACTTGGCTAGCTGAAAGCTTATCCTTGTGAGCTTATTGGACATTTTTTTATGATTTTGCAGGCATTCAAATGGAACAAAAAAATAGATGTTCGAGGTACATTAAACTTTTACTATGTGACCACATATATTGTTGATTCCGGGTTTTGTCTAAAATATAACTTTGTTAGACTGATGCCTGCTTAAAATGCATAAATACATGACCTTGGTTGTGCAGTATCATATAAACATCTAGAAAATAGGATAGTTAATGATTCTAAAGCATTGTCTAATTATTGGAATTAAATGTAGGAGGTTGCTTCTTAATCCACTTTTTTGTTTTGTAAACAACAGTGTAGCATATCCAGTTTATTTAGGTAAATGCCCCTACAATTTCTTTAGTTGGGCAGGTGACGAATTTGATATATCTGACTTGCATGGAGTCCAGGAACCATGCTTGTCAGCCTTCTTTGGTACTAAAATGTTTTGTACCTTTAATGCAAGTAGAAGCCAAAGAATTAGTCAATAATCATCTAAAGTAATTAGCATGCTAAGTATGCAAGGATCGTCAAGTACGAGTGGAAGCCGATGTATCCAACTGGTGGTGCGTTTAACCGTCCTCAAGGTGCACATATGCCACCAATGCCAGAGCTAGGTCCCTATCAGTTAATTGCTTTTCTTTTCTATTGCATGACTTACTGTGAAGAATATAAATAGGTTTAATTACATATCTCCTCCACCCTAACTACCCCAAATTCTAAATCAGAATATTACATAGATGAATATACTTTTATAGTGAACTTCTAAATAACCAGATGATTTAAGATTCTATAATTAAGCCAAATAAGTAATTGTTAGATTTGGTAACCATAACAAAAAAGAATTATTTTTCATTATGATTATCCTAATCATATAAGCTGACATGAATTCGTATAAGATTCTACAGCTTGGGATTCAAAGTGGAAGTGGCACGGGAACGGTGTCACCTACCTTTAAGATGCCTTCTGGTATTGCTCTGCCACTGCCTCCAAGGCCACCACCGTATGGGCAAGCACCTCAATAAACTTACCTGTACATCTCATTGTCTTTCGTTTTTTCAATATTCGATCATTATCTTTGTTGTGGACATTTCATTTGATGGAAAATAAGACTGCTTCACTTAAGTTCTTCGGGTCCATTGTAGATGAGTCCACTTAATAGCTACCATTTTATTTCATTAATGAGTTTAGAATCTTTAAATGTACTTTTTAAGATCATCATAATTTTGCTTGCTGCTTGCACTTACGTGCAGTAAAAATTACATTAGCGAATTGCAAATTTCATCACATTTACAACATGATTTAGAATGTATTTTCAGATGTACTGAGTAATTACAAACTTAGATTGTAATTTGGGTTGTAGCTAACGTACTAGGTCTAGATGAACACATGGTTAATCTTTGAATTATTATGATTTGAATAGAGTATTTAACATGAATTTAAGGCATATGTCACGACTAAGCGACAATGACACCAAATGCATTTAGTCACTTTTCAAGGAAATAAATGTAAGATCTTGCCCAAATTAAATTATATTTAAAGATCCCATATGATAGCATTAACCATTTGAAGTATATGATGTTAACTGATCCTATATTACATTAACTGTTCCTATATTATATGACATTAACTGTTCCTATATTACATTAACTGTTCCTATATTATATGACATTAACTGTTCCTATATTAGCATTTGAAGTACATGACGTCACTGATGATTTCAAATATAGTTCGCTAGCATAAATGGTTTTACAAGAGGAAATTAGAGGAAAAAAGTTAATCAATATACTAGGGGTTGGACTGGGATTGGTCGGGTTCAAGTTATTTCGGGTCCAATTCGAGTTGAGGTTAAAAGCAAATTATTCGAACCTGGCCCGATTTCAACTTGGGTTAGTCGGGTTCAGGTCTATTCAGACCGGGTCTTTGGGTTCGGGTCAACTCGAATATGGGTAAAATATTTCAGAATTTTTTTTCTTTTATCTTTTTAAATAAAAAATATATAATTATTTAAAAAAGTAAAAAAGTATTATTCAGGTCAACTGGGTTGACTCAAACCTGAATTAGACAAAACTATTTTACAAGATACCTAACCCAATTTTGAATTGAGGTTAGTCAGGTTGACTTGATTAATCCAAGTTAAAATTTAAACCCGAGTAACCCGACTTGAATATACTCTCAAGTTTGGATCGGGTGATAATTATTGACACTTACTCTTCTTCCTTCCAAAAGAAGCAAAAGAGCAGCCAAGAATACTTTTTTTTTAACCTCAAAACAAGATCTTCACATTCGTGGTAAGTTACGTTAATGGATCTTCACATTCTTGGGTTGTCATCACCCCTGAATCGAAGTAATATGAGTAGATGGTTTTTTCTATATATCCTAGCTCTTACAACAATATCAAATTTCCCGAAAGGGACTTAAATCAATCTTTTTCCCAAAAGGGACTTAAATCAATATTTTGTCAAATGTTTAACGTAGTAGGAAATCATCTATTTCCACTAATTTGTAACTGAATCTAATATTTAAAAGCGTTAAGCATATTTATATCCTAATTTCCTAATTTAATGTGAATAACATCGCGAATCAAACCCTTGAGGACAAGCAGAAAATGAGTTCCAGTATGATTTAATTGTAAAGTCCTATGGTGATGGATCATATAACGAAAAATGGTTCCACGAGACATATACTGACGTCAACATTGAGAAGTCTTAACCTCATATCACTAGACATGAGCTATGATCAAAATTAAATTTGTATTTCAACTTAAATGAATATTTATATTGTTTCATGTGATCCTTGGATCGCTTTTGTTTACTATCATATCATATGTATTGTCTAAAAAGAAAATATGAAGTTCTATTAATTTAAAAATAAAATAACTTTTTAATAATTTGTTAAAAAAGGTTATATTACAAGAGATGAATGGTTCAGATACATATATTGTTACAAAATAAAAGTTTTCATAAGAAATAATTTTAAAAGTGTGAATTTTTAAAAAGTTTAAATATAGAATCGTCTTAAATATTTTATAATATAATAATTTATGATAGAATAGATTGCAGTCAACATTGGTCAATGTGACTTTTATTAAATATACCATAAGCTTTAATATTTATCTAAAGTTTTTGTATTTTTATACTATTTTACAAGATGTGCTATATTGTAATACATCTCGAGAACCTAAAGAAAAAGCTACGAAAGCGGATAACAAAGTCACTCCGACAAAATGATACAAAGGCTTTCCCTATAAATTTGGTCAAAAAGTATATATGAGGACATCCCTAAATACATTATTAAGAAGGGGCGTTATGGGTTGGTCTAGATATTTGTCTGGTTTAATGGATTCTAAAGTTTGTAATGTGAAGATCATATGTACACATGAAGTCTGTAAAAGTAAGATATAAGATATTAAAAAAAGATATAAAGTATAAAAAGTGAGATATAAGACATAATTATGCAAACATTTGTTGTGATTTAAACTGAAGATTGATGACCTTAATAAATAAAAAAGTATCAAAAGATTATAAAAATTTTAGCATTCAAAATGTTTTAAATTAATATATTGTTCGACGTGACTTTTATCAAGTGTACATAACTTTTAAGGTTTATTCAAAGATTTTTTTATGGTTTATGCTAAGTTACGACATCATCTTATTTCAAGATTATACTAAAGAAAATATTGAATAACCATTACTATGCTAAAAAAGAAATTCAAATAAATCTTATAAAAATAACTTTTTACATGAGAAAACCTAAAACAAAAATTACAAGTCATCCCAAAAAATAATGCATTAAAAACGAAGAGAAAGTTTACAAACAAATACTTGCCAAATATAAAAAAGATGCACGACAATAAGAAGTCAAACCCGTCCATCGGACGGGTTTTGCCACTAGTATATATATATATATATATATATATATATATATATATATATATATATATATATATATATATATATATATATATATATATATATATGTATACACGTATATATATATATATATATACATACGTATATATATATATATATATATATATATATATATATATATATATATATATATATATATATATATATATATACGTATATATATATATATATATATATATATATACGTATATATATATATACGTATATATATATACGTATATATATATATACGTATATATATATATACGTATATATATATATATATATATATATATATATATATATATATATATATATATATATATATATATATATATATATATATATATATATATATATATATATATATATATATATATATATGTATATATATATATATATATATATATATAGAGAGAGAGAGAGAGAGAGAGATATCTCTACATTATATATAAGAGGAGGGATTTGCCACGTTATCAATCAGAGCACTAATCTCAGTCAGTACATAGGCTTAAGTTCTGGGCTTAATGTGACTCCCTTCCAAAAACACTTGCCCGTCTTCTATTGTTTTCCAAACATAAAACACGTATAGTAGAAAAAATCTAATATCATAAACTCTAATATTCATCAGTTGTCATTCATTCGTTTTTACCACAACACACGAAGCCCTTTTTACCTTGAATTCGCACGTATAGTAGAAAAAACCTAATATCATAAACCCTAATATTCATCAGTCGTCATTCATTCGGTTTTTACCACAACACACGAAGCCCTTTTTACCTTGAATTCGTGAGTTTTACTTGATTTTCTTAGAGATGCATGTCGTGCAGGTATCTATATATTTTCGTTGATCTTATAATGTTATTCAATAATTCTACTAACGGATTAATTGGGTGCCTAATGCCAACAAATGTCAAATCTGTAGATTGTGTAGCTGTAGTATCTGACTTAGAACAAGGTAGCATCGATTATTCATCGTTCTATTAATTCTTCCTATGATATCTGAAGGTAACATTTTTTATAGTGTAGCAAATCTAACGCACTTTGCATTTGTGTTTAGAGAGATATGCCATGTCAATTTAAAAGATAGTTGAAGTAACTGGAGTGGAACATGGTAAGGCATTACCCATTAAATTAAATGTTCTTATATTTAATTGTCGTTATAACTTATAGAGGTAACTTTTGAATATATGGATATGGGAAGAAAGAGTTGTTTGCTTGTGTTCTTGAATGATTTATAATTCTTCTCTATTGGTTTCAACAAATGTTAGGTTCAGGAGATGGGTGGAGTTCTTACAACGGATCAGTCCGGTATATATATTGTAAATTAAAGTTCTTATGAAATCATGTGAAAGCCGCTGCGAGTGTTGATATCGATGATGCGTTGTAGATTGCTTTTATCACTGTTATCTTATATTGGGTAGATTTAAATATAAGTTTATTTTTCCTTTTTGATTTTCAGGGTTCACGGGGTGTTATTTTAATGTGATTTTGGCCAGCAGATGGTGAAAAAGATTAGTATATGGAGCGGAGTTGGGTGATGCCATGAGCAAGCAGGTATGAACTTACTTTCAATAAGATCTTCAACTTTTAGATTGGTTTTCTTATCCTCTATCCATTTTCGTTTTGTGATAGTTTTAATTGTTCTTACGTTTTATAATAGAGAGAGGTTGGAAATAATACAGAATACTACTCACCTCAGTTGATAACTCAATATACATGTTCATTCATCTACAATTTCTTTACTACCCATAAATCAGGACATATAACTTTTAATGATTAGAGTCAAAATGTAAACATATACTGAGATTGTTGCTTAAGATATTTGATAAAGTATTCATTTAACCTGTTTAACATACAACAAAAAAAAAGTCCACATATAGTTATTATAAGATTGTTGATTGATATGAGCAAAAACTCATATCAATTAATCAACAAATCACCCTAAAACACAAGAAAAATACCTAACCTTTGTGCTATAAAGCAGAATTATGTGGTATGTTTTGTGTTTGTGTACAAATAGGTAAGAAGGATATATTTTCAAGCTAACAAGAAGAAAATCAAGCTTATTTGGATGAAAAAGACAAAGAAGGATCAAAAGTGACAAGACTTTGAAGACAAAGGACCTATCTTGACAATATTCAAAAGATGAAGGACTAAAGTACAATTTTGGAAAAGTCAAGATCAAAGTCAAATCTGGTCAACTATCAAGTCAACCAAGTCAAAGGGATCAATTGTGTTCAAGAATGAAGCTTAAAGGACCAGAATTGTCAAGGTATTGAAGATTATAGCTCAAAATACAAATCTGCCAAAGTGAGGGATTGAAACTGCCAAAAATACTTCAAGTTTGGATCAATCCGTATGAAGGAACTCTTAGCCAATCAGAATTCAAGGAGAACTGGTCTTGGATCACCAGCTCATTCAACAGCTGGCCACTAGCAGCCGCCAACAATTAATACCCGTATCACAACAGTAAAACCCACTCACCAACTTACAACCAATCAAAGAACGCCATTCCATAATTCAATTATCCACTTTGAATAATAATCCGTGTGCTCACCCCTCGCCCAACCAGAAAGCGCCACGTGTCATCTTCAACAAAGTGACGAGCCTAGAATCAATAAAACAGAGGAGTGCATTTCAGAAGAAGATTCCAACATCAAAAGTGTTTAAAATCAAGAGACGAACTCATTCCAACCATCCAATTAAACTGAAATCCATTCAAGATAAAAAGCCCAATTGTGTTCTTCAACTGCAGATTGCAATTAACAGATTTAGGCCACGTGGAAGCTGGGGATTGGTTCTGACACGTCACTCATCCTCACCAACACTCAACTGCACTCTATAAATACCCCTAGCTAGCTTTCATTTGTTGTAATGTAGAAAGTGTGAAAACACACACACTTCTCCTTTTTCTCCCAATTCTGTTAGGAATTAGTTAACAACTCAAGAGATTGACAACCTCTTGAGTCTGTTAGTAGTTGTAACTACTTTACTTACCCATTGTAACCAATTTCCATTTCACATCAATAAAATTCACAAGTTCTCTTTCAGTTCTCTTTACTATTCACTGCATTTCTTAATCCTGCTATTGTTAAGAGTTTCTATTGATCACAATTGATCAATGAAAGCTTTGTGAGTGTTGATACGATTCAGTTCCATCCAATAGCTGCATTTGAATACTTGTTGCTGATTTGGAGATTAGTAGCTGTTATGGGGGTTGATTGATCAGATAATGGTTTGTTGATGTTGATTGGGTTAAAGAAGGTGTTTAGGAGTTCATAGTGCAGATTTTAGGGGGCTCAGCGCCTACCTACTCCATCAAAGGAGGCTTCAAGCTAAAAGGTTTTAAGTTCTGTATTTTTGTTCCTCTAAATTGTTGCCTGCATGCTTAATTCTTAGTTTAATCTTGTTGCTGGTATGATCAAGTGTGTTTAGATTGTAATTGAACTGATTTTGTTGATTGGATAGCTTAATTGTAGTTGGATACATGTTTACTAGTTTAATTCTTGTTTCTGTTTGCATAATATCAGTCATATTAGCTTGTTAGTCCATTTTGAGTCTTAGCTTGTTACATAGCTTGAATTTGGTTCCTTTACATTACCTTTTGGTTGATAAACTTAGCTTGATATAATTCTTAAATCAAGTTAGCCATTTGATCAAATTTCTTTGCCAAAACTTTGTTAAAAATTAGTTAACTAGTGTTTGGGATTAGGTTTCAGTCTGTGTTTAAGTGTTGGTAATTGGTAGATTCTTGATCATATATATATATATATATATATATATATATATATATATATATATATATATATATATATATATATATATATATATATATATATATATATATATATATATATATATATATATATATATATATATATATATATATATATATATATATATATATATATATATATATATATATATATATATATATATATATATATATATATATATATATATATATATATATATATATATATATATATATATATATATATATATATATATATATATATATATATATATATATATATATATATATATTTATGTATATATATATATATATATATTTATGTATCTATATATATATATAGATACATAAATATATATATATATATATACATAAATATATATATATATATATATATATATATATATATATATATATATATATATATATATATATATATATATATATATATATATATATATATATATATATATATATATATATATATATATATATATATATATATATATATATATATATATATATATATATATATATATATATATATATATATATATATATATATATATATATATATATATATATTGGTTGCCTCGTGTATATTCAAGGGATGCCTCTATTTTTAAATACATCACATGGGTGTATTTTGTTAGTGGAAAAATCCACGTGCCGCCTTCTGATTGGAGATGTCTTGGATGCCTCGGTTGCCTCGATTGCCTTAGGCTATTTAAGGAATATTAAGATGTAGCTGAAATTTTAGAGACAAGATAATACAAAAAGACTATATTAGATTTTATGGGAAATTTCCTAAAATAGCCTTTTTGTATTATGTTGTCGCTAAATGTCAGCTAAATCTCAATGTCCCTAAAATAGCCCAAGGCAACCGAGGCATCCGAGGCGACCTAGTGTATTTTTGGAATTCGAAGGCAACCGATGCATCCGAGGCAACCGAGGCACCGAGACACTTGTCACGCAGGGAGGATAGGTTGCCTCGATTGCCCCAGTCGCCTTAGCTATTTTTGAGAAACTTGACCATTTTCAGAAAGTAACATTGTAAATGGGTCATTTATGGAAATACCCCATTCACATAAATGAAAAAGTAAGAAAGTTTCCTAACTCGGAGAAAAAAAACATCAAATTTGATCAACGCTACATACTAATACTACCCCATTACTATTATTCACCAACCCCCTCCTTAATTATAGTATATAAATATCCTAACTGATACGTATTTTCCAATCCAAAATTATTATTTCAAACAATGGCTGGTGCTGCCTCTGCTCAAATATCAAACATTGTTTATCCTTCAAAAGGAAAAGGAAAAGGAAAAGGAAAAGGATGGTCAGTGAGCGAGCAGTGTACTAGTATTTCATTTTCTTCTTCCAAGCTCATCAACAACCCAAATATTGTTTCAATCAAGTATGTTATGTTTTTTCTCTTGTAATTATAATTTATATTTATATTTATATTTTTACCTACCTAGTCAATCAATTCAATACCTAAATCAGGATTTGTTAAGAACATTTCAACAATGTTACTTTTGCCTTTGACTATTCAATTCTACAAATATCTCACCAAATCAGGCAGGCAGGTTGAGGTTGCTTCATTACATTTCTACCTAACATCTCTTTCACTTGTTAATATTTGGTATGGAAAAAAAGTACAGTAGTAAATAAAAATCATTTCAAATATAATTAATTTGACCTAACCAAGCATAGATTAATTTGACCCAACTACCCCCTTTGAGTGAAACACTCACCTACCCACCCACCCTCTTTGATCTTGGTGCTTTGTTTTCTCGGTCTATAGATGATGTTCATTCACGTAACTTGTTAAATACCAATAGTCCATTGTTGAATTTCCAAAATGAGTTGCTCTTAGGATATTTTTGCAAAACTTTTCCCATGGCTGCTTCTTCTACTCAAACACCTTCCATATCCAATAATCACTCTTCTGGTCTCGCTATCCATTCACTAAGCATCAGGTCGAATCGATTCATAACATATGTTTCCTTTTTCTCTAGGCTGCACCAATCTCTCAATCAAGTATCTTTTACTTTTTCTCATTCCATATTCAGTGTTTGCTAAAGTTAATTCATCGATTGTCTTAGGCCATTTTAGGGACATTGAGATGCAGATGAAAAAAGGCTATATTAGAAAAATCCCCTAAATGAAAAAGTAAAAAAGTTTCCTAACTCGGAGAAAGAAAAACATCAAATTTGATCAACGCTACCTACTACTACTACCCCATTACTATTATTCACCAACCCCCTCCTTAATTATAGTATATAAATATCCTAACTGATATGTATTTTCAGTCCAAAATTATTATTTCAAATAATGGATGGTGGTGCCTCTACTCAAATATCAAACATTGTTTATCCCTCAAAAGGAAAAGGAAAAGGAAAAGGATGGTCAGTGAGCGAGCACTGTACTAGTATTTCATTTTCTTCTTCCAAGCTCATCAACAACCCTAAGCTTGTTTCAATCAAGTATGTTATGTTTTTTCTCTTGTAATTATAATTTATATTTATATTTATATTTTTACCTACCTAGTCAATCAATTCAATACCTAAATCAGGATTTGTTAAAAACATTTCAACAATGTTACTTTTGCCTTTGACTATTCAATTCTACAAATATCTCACCAAATCAGGCAGGCAGGTTGAGGTTGCTTCATTACATTTCTACATAACATCTCTTTTACTTGATAATATTTAGTATGGAAAAAAAGTATAGTATTAAATAAAAATCATTTTAAATATAATTAATTTGACCTAACCAGGCATAGATTAATTTGACCCAACTACCCCCTTTGAGTGAAACACTCACCTACCCACCCACCCTCTTTGATCTTGGTGCTTTGTTTTCTCGGTCTATAGATGATGCTCATTCACGTAACTTGTTAAATACCAGTAGTCCATTGCTAAATTTCCAATATTATTTGCTCTTAGGATATTTTTGCAAACCTTTTCCCATGGCTGCTTCTTCTACTCAAACACCTTCCATATCCAATAATCACTCTTCTAGTCTTGCTATCCATTCACTAAGCATCAGGTCGAATTGATTCATAACATTTGTCTCCTTTTTCTCTAGGCTGAACACCAATCTCTCAATCAAGTATCTTTTACTTTTTCTCATTCCATATTCAGTGTTTGCTAAAGTTAATTTATCGATTGTCTTAGGCCACTTTAGGGACATTGAGATGTAGCTAAAAAAAGTCTATATTAGAAAAATCCCCTAAATGAAAAAGTAAAAAAGTTTCCTAACTCGGAGAAAGAAAAACATCAAATTTGATCAACGCTACCTACTACTACTACCCCATTACTATTATTCACCAACCCCCTCCTTAATTATAGTATATAAATATCCTAACTGATACGTATTTCCAATCCAAAATTATTATTTCAAACAATGGCTGGTGCTGCCTCTGATCAAATATCAAACATTGTTTATCCCTCAAAAGGAAAAGGAAAATGAAAAGAAAAAGGAAAAGGAAAAGGATGGTCAGTGAGCGAGCAGTGTACTAGTATTTCATTTTCTTCTTCCAAGCTCATCAACAACCTTAATCTTGTTTCAATCAAGTATGTTATGTTTTTTCTCTTGTACTTATAATTTATATTTATATTTATATTTTTACCTACTTAGTCAATCAATTCAATACCTAAATCGGGATTTGTTAAAAACATTTCAACAATGTTACTTTGCCTTTGACTATTCAATTCTTCAAATATCTCACCAAATCAGGTAGGCAGGTAGAGGTTGCTTAATTACATTTCTACCTAACATCTCTTTCACTTGTTAATATTTGGTATGGAAAAAAAGTATAGTAATAAACAAAAATCATTTTAAATATAATTAAGTTGACCTAACCAGGCATAGATTAATTTGACCCAGCTACCCCCTTTGAGTGAAACACTCACCTACCCACCCACCCTCTTTGATCTTGGTGCTTTGTTTTCTCGGTCTATAGACGATGTTCATTCACGTAACTTGTTAAATACTAGTAGTCCATTGCTGAATTTCTAAAATGAGTTGCTCTTAGGATATTTTTGCAAACCTTTTCCCATGGCTTCTTCTTCTATTCAAACACCTTCCATATCCAATAATCACTCTTCTGGTCTCGCTATCCATTCACTAAGCATCAGGTCGAATCGATTCATAACATCTGTCTCCTTTTTCTCTAGGTTGAACACACCAGTCTCTCAATCAAGTATCTTTTACTTTTTCTCATTCCATATTCAGTGTTTGCTAAAGTTAATTCATCGATTGTCTTAGGTCATTTTAGGGACATTGAGATGTAGCTGAAAAAAGGCTATATTAGAAAAATCCCCTAAATGAAAAAGTAAAAAAGTTTCCTAACTCGGAGAAAGAAAAACATCAAATTTGATCAACGCTACCTACTACTACTACCCCATTACTATTATTCACCAACCCCCTCCTTAATTATAGTATATAAATATCCAAACTGATACGTATTTCCAATCCAAAATTATTATTTCAAACAATGGCTGGTGTTGCCTCTGCTCAAATATCAAACATTGTTTATCCCTTAAAAGGAAAAGGAAAAGGAAAAGGAAAAGGAAACGGATTGACCAGTGAGCGAGCAGTGTACTAGTATTTCATTTTCTTCTTCCAAGCTCATCAACAACCCCAATCTTGTTTCAATCAAGTATGTTATGTTTTTTCTCTTGTAATTATAATTTATATTTATATTTATATTTTTACCTATCTGGTCAATCAATTCAATACCTAAATCAGGATTTGTTAAAAACATTTCAACAATGTTACTTTTGCCTTTGACTATTCAATTCTAAAAATATCTCACCTAATCAGGCATGCATGTATAAGTTGCTTCATTACATTTCTACCTAACATCTCTTTCACTTGTTAATATTTGGTATGGAAAAAAAGTACAATAGTAAATAAAAATCATTTTAAATATAATTAATTTGACCTAACCAGACATAGATTAATTTGACCCAACTACCCCCTTTGAGTGAAATACTCACCTACCCACCCACCCTCTTTGATCTTGGTGCTTTGTTTTCTCGGTCTATAGATGATGTTCATTCACGTAAGTGGGTGTTTGGATAATCATTTTGAAAAAAAAATATTTATTTTGATAACTCCATTTTAAAAAATCATCATTTTGAAAACTCCATTTTAAAAAATAGTGTTGGGATTTGATTATCCAGTTTGAAATCGCAATAATCAAATAATCCCCTTTTTGAGTGTTTGGCAAATTTGATTTTTTGAGAAGTAATATAGATATTATTTTTATTTATTAAATTATTTAAATTTGACATATGAAATAATGTTTTGTAAAATTGACCAAACATTTTTTGTTCCAAGTTTTTCCCGAAGATAAAAGGAAATTACATACTTTCAACAATTATGTGATCTTAAAATTAATCACGCTAAAGATGCGATTTTAGAATTAGAATCATTCACGCTAAAGATGCGATCTTAAAATTATAAGACAATAATAAACATTACATCATAGAAAAATAAACTAGTGGCAACAATACATAATTAAGCTTTTTTTTGGGTAAAAAAATAGAGTTAAAAACAATACATAAATAAGCTTTACTTGTTCTTCATTAGATATGTTGCAATCGCATACTACCACTTGAACTTGTACCATCTTGTATTTGGTTAATGCTATTAGATACCTCGTTATCGAAATCTTGACTCGTATCGTAAGTTTCTCGTTGTACCATATGATAGGCTTCATCGAATTGACCTTTCTTCCTTATATAGTTGTGGATGGCCATGGATGCTAATACAGTGCTAACTTGTGTTTCATACGAATAATTTACGTGCATATCCTTTAATATTGCCCATCTGGCTTTCCACACTCTAAAAGTCCGTAATTAAAGGTCTGTTTCTTACCTTTTGGAACACGTTGGACTGAAGTTTGGGCTCTACGAAAATCAGGTACATGATAACGAATGTCGTTTCCTTTGTATGGAGCAAGATACCCCTAGTATTTGGGTACCCAGCGTCAACAACATAATATTTATCTGTGAAAAATAATACAAAAAAACATGAGCTCTCAACAGTGGCAAATACAAGTCTTTATCAAACACTTAATTAATAGTATACTTATTTTAATGCTGAAAACCATGTTGTAGGATTGTGATGCTAAGGACGTTGTTCTAATATATAAGTTTTGACGAGAATGCCGGAAAACAACCTAAAGATACACAGACAACACGTTCAATCAGTATGGGTAGTAGACAACAATGTTACTAGTATATTTTCACTTATAGTACAACAATAAATTATTGATTCAACCTACCGGAGGAAAGCAATCCTGTTATGAAGAAGAGTAGTTTCATTTAATCAGGACGAAACCAACGGTTTTCCTAAACGCTTATAAAACCACCTAGGAACATCTAACAAAATCCAACACTATATGATCTACAAGAACTTATATTTAGTCCTAAAGACCATTAAGGACTAATGTCAACAAGTTTTAAATAAGCAATTTAAAGAGACAATTACCTAAGAAGACATATTCGCCTTAATTTTGCACTATCGTGTTCTCTAATAAAGGCTGACATAAGTGCCTTTACCTATCATTTGCAACTAACTCTGACTACAAGTGAAATCGAAAAAAATTTGCGCCAAAAAAATAATCTGTAACAAAACCCCACTTACCATATGCCTGTCAAAATTATAAAAAATTTCAAAACTAATCCCTCTCATTTTAAATTTGCAGCTATCATGCCCAACTAATTCTTACAAGATACAAGTTAAGAGTATAAAACTCATTACGGGAACCAATCACAAAGCCAAGCAGCTGCACGCGCGGCTCTATGATAAGTACAAAGTTGGCCCAAGTAATAGACGGTTGTATCTGTGTAGCACCAACCAAAACCAAACTCATAAAAAATACGTAGATCTTACCAGAATTACCACAAAAACACAAACAGTGAGTCATTTTGTATGATTTTTTTGCCTTGTGAAAACATGATTCGACATAGTCAAGTTAAATAAGCCATTACGCATATCCTAAAAATGAGGGGCGACTCATAGAAACAAAGTGTATTACTAACCAAAGGTATATAACGAAGACATATAATGAGATGAATACTAATAAGCAGTAACATCAACGACTAGTGACAACAGCCATAGGCAAGTATGCAACAGCCGGAAGTAATAAACTTACCACCGGTTGGAGGTGTCAGACTGGGACGCCGATACACTTGCAGGAGTACCAACTGTCGCTGCAACAGGTGTGTTAGTTACAAAATTTGCAGTAGTTGACCCAGAAGCTAAAGGCTCAATGACTTTTTGAGAAGCAGTTCCTGAAACAGGTGTGTTAGTTGCAGACTTGCAACAGTAGTTGACCTGGAAGCTAAAGGCTCATCGACTTTTGGAGTAGCGGTAGATGGAACCAGGTAACTATCTCTGGTAAAAAAAAATTGGAGTAGCGGTATATTTTTTTACTATGGCAGAATGGACCCGTATGATGGGAATCATATGTTAATACAGATTGTGACCCATCAAATTACGAAAAAGTTACCAAGAAAAATAAATGCCCTGTTCGTGGTTGTAGAGAAGTCCTAACATTCTCCAACACAATCAAGTGTCGCGATCGTATCATTGATCACTGTCTTAAGCATAGGTTAGGTCTCGATCATGGTTGTCCTGGTCCTAAAAAACCCGAACCCACTTTCTCATTTTGGGGGTTCTCAAATACCCAAAAACAAAACCGCTACTCCAAAAGTCTCAGGTCCATTATGCCATAGTAACTTTTTCCCCGAGTCTCGACTCTTAAGTTAGTTTTGTTAGCTACAGGTACGTGCTTGTTCAATCATCCTACATACAACCTTCTTGTAGACTACTGTCATTTTCTGGAACAGCTTATCACAAGTGTCTACAGGTACTAAAATAATAATGTTCAAGTATGATGGAGCTCTAAATAGTGAGCTTATCGGCCTTTTCAAAGGCATAAAAGCCAATAAGCGGGCTAAATAATCAAAAGGGTTGAAAGGGTGCATCAACGCTACGGGGATCTATACTTACGCGCAAAGAAAAAATAACAAGGGATTTTCTCCTAAAAAGCTTAAGAATAATTCAAATGTTCAAACTATAAACAACACAACTCAAGTTCACATATAAACAACTCAAATTCACATATAAAAAATAATAATAAAAAAAATAGAAAAAGACAATCAAAAAATTGAGTTGTTTTGATTGATTTTAATGGCATAAACAATCAACGAAAAAAGAAGATGGAATTCATACTTGTTTGATTGATTTTAACGTTTATGAAGAAAAAGATTGAGATCCGATGAATTTTTTTGTTAGAAACTCCATTTTCGTTTTGCAGCTGGACCCCCTGACCTACTTTTACAAAACTCCGTTTTGGTCCCTAAAAAACACAAATAAGCTCGTTTGGCCCTTTTTTTTACCTAAACACTAATTAACAGCTTATTTCAGTTTGAAACTGAAATTCGGAGATTAGTTTAGGGACATTGAGATGTAGCTGAAAAAAGGCTATATTAGAAAAATCCCCTAAATGAAAAAGTAAAAAAGTTTCCTAACTCGGAGAAAGAAAAACATCAAATTTGATCAACGCTGCCTACTACTACTACCCCATTACTATTATTCACCAACCCCCTCCTTAATTATAGTATATAAATATCCTAACTGATACGTATTTCCAATCCAAAATTATTATTTCAAACAATGGCTGGTGCTGCCTCTGCTCAAATATCAAACATTGTTTATCCCTCAAAAGGAAAAGGAAAAGGAAAAAGGAAAAGGAAAAGGATGGTCAGTGAGCGAGCAGTGTACTAGTATTTCATTTTCTTCTTTCAAGCTCATCAACAACCTTAATCTTGTTTCAATCAAGTGTGTTATGTTTTTTCTCTTGTAATTATAATTTATATTTATAGTTATATTTTTACCTACCTGGTCAATCAATTCAATACCTAAATCAAGATTTGTTAAAAACATTTCAACAATGTTACTTTTGCCTTTGACTATTCAATTCTACAAATATCTCACCAAATCAGGCAGGCAGGTTGAGGTTGCTTCATTACATTTCTACCTAACATCTCTTTCACTTGTTAATATTTGGTTTGGAAGAAAAGTACAGTAGTAAATAAAAATCATTTTAAATATAATTAATTTGACCTAACCACGCATAGATTAATTTGACCCAACTACCCCCTTTGAGTGAAACACTCACCTACCCACCCACCCTCTTAGATCTTGGTGCTTTGTTTTCTCGGTCTATAGATGATGTTCATTCACGTAACTTAACAAATACTAGTAGCCCATTGCTGAATTTCCAAAATGAGTTGCTCTTAGGATATTTTTGCAAACCGTTTCCCATGGCTGCTTCTTCTACTCAAACACCTTCCATATCCAATAATCACTCTTCTGGTCTCGTTATCCATTCATTAAGCATCAGGTCGAATTGATTCATAACATCTGTCTCCTTTTTCTCCAGGCTGAACAACAATCTCTCAATCAAGTATCTTTTTACTTTTTCTCATTCCATATTCAGTGTTCGCTAAAGTTAATTCATCGCTTGTCTTAGGCCATTTTAAGGACATTGAGATGTAGTTGAAAAAAAGCTATATTAGAAAAATCCCCTAAATGAAAAAGTAAAAAAGTTTCCTAACTCGGAGAAAGAAAAACATCAAATTTGATCAACTCTACCTACTACTACTACTACTACCCCATTACTATTATTCACAAACCCCCTCCTTAATTATAGTATATAAATATCCTAACTGATACGTATTTCCAATCCAAAATTATTATTTCAAACAATGGCTGGTGCTGCCTCAGCTCAAATATCAAACATTGTTTATCCCTAAAAAGGAAAAGGAAAAGAAAAAGGAAAAGGAAAAGGATGGTCAGTGAGCAAGCAGTGTACTAGTATTTTATTTTCTTCTTCCAAGCTCATCAATAACCTTAATCTTGTTTCAATCAAGTATGTTATGTTTTTTGTCTTGTAATTATAATTATAATTTACATGGGCAATCAATTCAATACCTAAATAAGGATTTGTTAAAAACATTTCAACAATGTTACTTTTGTCTTTGACTATTCAATTCTACAACTATCTCACTAAATCAAGCAGGCAGGTTAAGGTTGCTTCATTACATTTCTACCTAACATCTCTTTCACTTGTTAATATTTGGTATGGAAAAAAGGTATACTAGTAAATAAAAATTATTTTAAATATAAATAATTTTACCTAACAATTTGACCCAACTAACCTTTGAGTCAAACACTCACCTACCCACCCACCCTCTTTGATCTTGATCTTGGTGCTTTGTTTTGTAACTTGTTAAATACCAGTAGTTAGGATATTTTTGCAAACCTTTTCCCATGGCTGCTTCTTCTACTCAAACACCTTCCATATCCGATAATCACTCTTCTGGTCTCGCTATCCATTCACTAAGCATCAGGTCGAATCGATTCATAACATCTGTCTCCTTTTTCTCTAGGCTGAACACCAATCTCTCAATCAAGTATCTTTTACTTTTTCTCATTCCATATTCAGTGTTTGCTAAAGTTAATTCATCCATTTAATACATATACTACACTATTACAGTTATTATACACATATACGATGCAACACAGATTTTTTAGAGTGGTTAATTCATCATCTACACTATTAGGTGACCGAATTCATGAACCATATGTTACGTAATCATTTACTCCAATTTAGGGTTATGAGCTCTTAGGTAATCGGTTAGAATCGGGTCACAACACCTGCATAGAGGCACAAGAGTTCTTAAGTAATCGAGTATTTCACTGATTTCTTTTTACTCAACACATGTTTAACTTACAAACAACAATGATACCCAATCCCGCCTTAGCAGGGCAAACACATGTATTAACTTAATTAGTATAGATACTATGCAGGTCTACTTACCGCTACATAATACACTCTTACAACTTTTATACCATAATACCTAGATTATATAGGTGCTGAAATATATGTTAAACTTAAATGTTTGGATTATACAATGGAGGGTGTAGTAAATCTCTTTTTCAACATATGATTTTAAAGCACAACAGATCAGCATCTTTGTAGTTAATGAATTAACGATCTATTATGTATTGGATGGATATCTTCACTCTTCGTGAGCTATTGCTCAGTGTATCCGTATCATATACATCATAGCAAAACTGATATTTCCTCTTTATTTGGTTACCTACTTATCCTCATAACCATGCGATTGTGGCACTTGGGAAAATTCAATAATTAGATGAGGAGTGAGCATTAGTTAGTGGATGACACATGTCACACTTTTGTGGGTAGGAGGATGAAGTAGGAAGCATTGCTTATCTCATGGACAAGCTTTTTAAAATTCGAGAATATAATATTAGATAGATTTAGACTGTGCATTGTTGTAACCTACAGTACTATTCCAGGGTAATACCACTATTTGATTATTTTGTATTGCTTGTACTTTTGAGTAGATCACTGGAGACTAGAAGACATCATAAGCCCTTTACAGTTTGTTCAGCAGTAATAGTAGAAAGCAACTCTGAGCAAATGGAACTTGATACCAGTCTAAGCCCTAGAGTCAATTCCGTAAAGCCTTCAAAAACAGTGGCTATATCGGACAAAGCAACTGCACTTGTAGAAGCTGGTATTCCTGTCATTCGTTTAGCAGCTGGAGAACCTGATTTTGACACCCCTGCTGTCATTGCTGAGGTACTTGACTTGAGTCGGTATCCTTCAATTGTAAATTAAATCCATTTTTTACATTGATATACGCGGCGTAATATATCTATATATTTTTCGTCTAAATTAGGCTGGAATAAATGCAATTCGTGAAGGTTACACAAGGTATACTCCTAATGCGGGTACCCTAGAACTACGTACGGCCATATGTAAAAAACTTAAGGGTAAGTTCCATAATTTACAATATTACAGTAATATTTTTTTGCTTTGCTACTCCAGAAGATATGTATATAATTTATAATTCGTTGAAAAATTTCTTTTCATGCTTTGCTACTCCAGAAGATATGTAATTTAATATTTGTTGAAAAATTTCTTTCTTTTTTTAATGTAGAGGAGAATGATATTTCGTACACACCTGATCAGATTGTGGTTAGTAATGGGGCAAAACAGAGTATACTACAAGCAGTTCTTGCAGTTTGTTCCCCAGGAGATGAGGTCAAATGCTGTTTACTTTTTGCTATACAAGTTTTGTCCATGTTTATTACTATATGTTTATATGTTCACCATGTTAGATTTTTATTTGACACGTTGTAATATCATTGGCTAAAAGTTTAAACTGTAAATGAGAATCATAACCCATGAAATGTGAATTCATAGGTCTTTGATTTGTAACGTGAAACACGGTTTGACACTGGAGTGCCTTTTAATATTTAGCAAATAGAATTATGAAATTTATCTGCTATTAGTATATTGAAGGAAACAATAACATGACACATTTCTCAAATTTCTTACAATCCTGTATCATTTTATCACTTTTATATTTGGGCTTAGAGAACTTTAACAAATCTATCTGTATACAGCTAAAACATATCTACAAGACGCACCACACACCCATGTTGTCATCTTACAATCTTGCTTTTCAGGTTATAATTCCAGCTCCATTCTGGGTAAGTTACCCAGAAATGGCAAGGTTGGCTGATGCAACACCCGTGATTCTTCCTGCAAGCATCTCTGAAAATTTTCTATTGGATCCAAAGCTTCTTGAATCTAAGCTTACTGAAAAGTCGAGACTGCTAATTCTTTGCTCTCCATCTAACCCAACAGGGTCGGTTTATCCCAAGAAAGTGCTTGAAGAAATTGCTCATGTTGTGGCAAAGCATCCAAGACTCTTGGTAATATGATTGCCCCTCAAACTCTTCTTTACATTGATATACTTCTTTTTATAAAAGATGGATGGTTGGATGGGTTTGGTAATAGATCAAAACGGGTTTGGTCTGGTAATAGATCAAAACGGGTTGGGGTGAACTGTGTTGACCCCCACACTTTTAATTTTTTTAAATAAAATTTTGTATTTGTAATAAGTTGTTTTGGGATGACCAGAGAAACTTTTATACAATAATAATATAAGTTTTCAATTAAAAACAATTTAGGATTTGGATGACCTTCAAGTCCTTCGACCCATGCAGTGAAAGTTTATTGATTTGTTCCAACTACTAGTCGACCCATTCATAAGTAACTGGGTTGAGGACTGAAGTTGCCACTTCTAATTCTAACAAATGTGAACTTACTGTTGTTGATTTCAGGTGCTCTCTGATGAAATATATGAGCACATAATATATTCGCCGGCTGTTCACACGAGTTTTGCAACTTTGCCTGGCATGTGGGAACGTACACTGACAGTCAACGGGTTCTCCAAGGTAAATAGTGGCGTTAATGACTCTTGTATTTAAAAAAATTACTCTAAAGATGTATTCCTAAATAATCGAGCATCCTTTATTAATGATCATTTATGAAAAATTGCCCAGGCTTTTGCCATGACTGGTTGGAGACTTGGATACATTGCTGGTCCTAAGCACTTTGTTGCTGCATGCAATAAAATTCAAAGTCAGGTACATGACGCGTCCCATTATAGCTACTCTAAAGATCACCTTTCATTTGATCTTCTGTAACATATGATATCTTAATAACAAAAGTGGTCCTACTTTGTTACTTCAGTCCACCTCAGGTGCCAGTAGTATAGCTCAAAAAGCTGCAGTTGCTGCTTTAGGAATGGGATATGCTGGTGGAGAAGCAGTATCACATATGGTCAAAGCATTTTGTGAAAGACGAGATTTTTTGGTTGCAGCTTTTGGGGAATTAGATGGTGTCAAAATATCTGAACCTCTGGTACTATTACCACAAAAGAAAAAGAGAATGAATAACCATTCTGTTTTTCAATCTACCTGTCTACATGTTTCTTCTTGATAAATCGTGGTTTTAAATTTTAACATTTGGGTTGTGCAGGGTGCTTTCTATCTCTTTCTTGATTTCAGCTATTACTATGGATCAGAGGTTGATGGCTTTGGTTTGATTAATGATTCGGAGTCTCTTTGTCGGTATTTTCTGGAACATGGCCAGGTAATTATTTACTTAATTCAGCTTTGTTAAGTTAGAACTTTGACACCACCGTCACTAGTCATACTAGCAAATAGCAATATTTCCCTTGATTAGGAATACATGATACCTTGCCTTAAGTATGTAGACATGAAGAAATGATCCACGGATTAAAAGGCCTTTGTTAGCCAGGTGGTTTTCAAACAAGCCCCAGTTTCCTGTAGATGGAAATAAATAATTTTTTTTTTTTTATAGTTTTAATTACAGTATTAAACTAAAATATCAGACAGGGTAGGACTGCGGGGACTAAACAGTTCTATGATTTTTAGTCAAGGTCCAGGCCCAAATCTCATACACCTCATAACTGCCTTAAAAAAATACACGTCATAAATAGGCCTCCAAGGATTGGGCAGGTCTGGGCTTGTGCATCTCTGCAAGTGTATTAGGCATAGGTTCTTGAGCAAACCAGTTTTGGGACTATTGTACTATATTTTCTTCCATTGAAATTAACCTTCCAAACTGCTAAAAGGCAACAACGACACCAAGGTTGCCAAAATAAGTAATTTTAAGACATTTGTTATGCTAAAGCTTGGTTGCCAGTGGAATTTCATGTACAACAGTTATCATAGTCACAAGAAACGCTGACTCGGCCTCGTTTCGCGTTTCGGATCGTACGTACCCAAACGCGTACGATCGCGACTCGGATCGCGATCTGGATCGCTATATTCGGCGTTCCCAAACATCATCAATCAGCGTACCGAAGTATATGGGGTCGATGTACGGGAATGGATCGGTACGGCATACCAAAGTGTAGCGGTACGACGTATTAAACTCAACTGGCACACTTAATTACAAAGTTAATAAAAACTTAAACTAATCCATAGTTACACTTCCGATGTACAATTATTTAATTAAATCTACTTTTAACCATTCGTTACATCCGCCCTTTCATTTTATCAGATTATTACTAATTTACTACTCTACCTATTCATATTCCATACACCTACCAAAAATCCATGCACTTCCTCATATTATAACCATATTGGTCCATTTATCTGATCGATTCCATTTCTTACAAAATGGTTCTTCATAATGGCTTTTGGTAGGAAAAGAAACCATGATGATATTTGGTGTATATGTATGCTAATTTAGAAATATATTATTAATATGGTATGTCGTACCAAATTGGGCACATCGTACCGAATTATATGGTACATCGAACCGAAGCGAACCGGGGCGTACTGAAATGAGCCTACCCTCCTTTAGAGCTGAGCATCGGTCCAGGACCGGACCGGACCGAGGACCGAAATGGTCCGAAACCCCGGACCGAGACCGGACCGAAATAGTCCGGTTCGGTCCTCGGTCTGGTCCGGTCCTATTAGGAAAAATCGACAAGACTTTTTGTAAGACCGCACCAGACCGGACCGGACCGAGGACCGAAATGTTTGCAACATTTCGCTTATATGATTACTTTCATTCTAAAATTACGTGTTTCCCCTTGTTTCGTCGTTCTAATAAACTGATTTATCAATGTAAGAAAGGCTTGTACATAGATCAGAGTTTGATCTGAAATGTTAGATTATCCCATTCTGGAAACCCGTGGTTCTGTGGAAGTTACTCACTCTATCCCACTCAACTTTTAAATTTATGTTAGTTCAAAAAAAAAAAAAAAACTTTTAAATTTCTGAATCAAGTGACTGTTTTTTCTTATATTTATTTTGATGTTGGCTTATCCCATTCTGGAAACCGGTGGTTCTGTGGAAGTTACTTACTCTATCCCACTCAAGTTTTAAAATTCTGTATCAGGGGGAATTCCATATGAAATTTCAAAAATATCATCGTCATCGGCCCATACTTATATTTATTTTTTTGTTGGCAAAAACTGTCATTGTCGTAGTAATTTTTAGTCAAAAACTGTCATTGTCAAGCCAAGTGTTGCATCTTTTCCCACAAAATCAGAAAGTTGACGCAAGTGTGTCACTCGAATATAATAACGCCTTTCAACAAACACAAATGAAAGAATCACCTAGACATGTTGGAACCCATGGAAGAAAATAGAAGTGTTATGAAATTTAATTGTTTGGTTAATTCCTCAGGTTGCCCTTGTCCCTGGAGACGCATTTGGAGATGATACCTGCATCCGGATATCTTATGCAGCATCCCTCTCCACGCTACAGGCAGCTGCTGAAAGAATTAAAAAAGCCATCCACACTATCAAGCCTCCTGCATCTGTTTAAATCTCTTATACTCACGGACCAATGTAGTATTTCAAGCTACTTTCCATATCTGGGCAACATTGTCATTTGTATTTTTCGTAAGTGATACCGATAATCTGTATTCATAATTTGCATGAATTTTGTATTTTAATTAATGATTATATGCTACTAGTAGTTTACAGTTTGTAAAGATGTTTGATATGGTTTAAAAGTGGATTCCGTCCAAATTTGAATGTTAAATGTAAAATCACAGAAATATGTCACGTATGAAACTATCAGGAAAAGTCATGAAGACATAATATAGATACACATTGGTGGCACGGTTTGTGCAGAAGAGTAAAGATGAATGGCAAAATATATGTAGGTATTGGTGGTACTGCTGTTAGCCTGTTATACACTACCAATTATCTTCTTAAAAGTTACTTGATATTTTTTATTTATTTGAAGGATGATAAATTGGGAAGTGTTATAAACATTTCAATTGTGTATGAATATCCATCTTAATGGGTGTTAATTAGCCATTTAATTACTACGGAGTAGTCAATTAGGGTGATACGTTATACTCTTAAGACCAATATAATTCTTGGGCACCTTGTAATCATTTGATCACTACTCAATAATAAGCATCTCTTTCCTCTCTTCTCTCTCATTCTCTACATTTCATAATACGTTATCAGCACGATTTTTGCTCTAAGCAAAACTAGGTAGTAGATTCTTGATATATCTCTATTGTAATATACATGAGCACTACATGTTCTATTGTGATTATATAAAGAGAATACATTTTATTATTTATTTTTTTCCTCTAATATTAAAGTCTCTTGTAGTTTACATGAACAACAAATATTCTGTTGTGGGTACTGGGTACATGAAAACAAATCAAATGACATAATCTCATGTTATGTTAAAGAGAAAAAAAATACAAATACTAAGAGCCTCATGTTCTAGTATGATTTAATATCATAACCTCATGTTATGTTATTTTATAGAAAAGAGAAAATTAATAATAAAAACCTCAAGTTTTATTATGATTCCCTCAAGATAATTAAAACATAACTTCTTATAATTGTTATTCTACATGGTTATTATGAATTTGCATAATCAAATAATGTAATATTTTTTTAAATGATCGTATGATTTTATCAAATCGTGTTTATTGGACAATGTCAGTTATAATTTTTACAACTTGCTCATATAGTAGCAATAACCCAAAAACTTTTTAATCGTATTCATGTCTCTTTACTCATGTTCATGTCTTTTTAATAGGCAAGAATATAATGAGTTCTAAAATGTATCCATTTTCTCATGTGAATGTAATAATATAATAATCGATGTATAAATCTTCATTCTCTCAAGTGAACGTGATGAAATGATCAAAATAAAGATCTTCATTCCCTCAAGTGAATGTGATAAACTGATAAACATAAAGACTTCATTCCTTCAAGTGAATGTGAAGAAATGATCAACTTAAATATCTTTATTCTCTCATGAGAATGTGATAATAAAAAAGACATCAAGATATCCGTTTCCTCAAGTGAATGTGATAATAAGATAATAAATTTTTAAATACCGTTTATCATGGTAAAGGATATGGTCGAAGTAATATGAAAATGATAAACCACTAATTGTGGCAAAATAAAAAAGAGTAGACGAAAATATGATTTATGCAAAATACAATGTGATGTATGAAAAATACAAGTGTCTCAAAAATATTACACACTATATTCATAGATGTAAGGATCTATGCTTATATATCGTTGCTCCTAAAAGAAAATATAAAATTGTCACGTGGAATGAAATTTCATATAAATTATGCATTACATTACATTTCCCTCGACATACATTATAGGTAAATTAGTGAAATATTATCACTAGTGATAGTTGTGAAAACACCCATCCTTTGACCACTTAAAACAATTAAAAACGAGACCATAACGTGTATTTTATGTCGTAAATGTCGGAATTATGCGTGGTTTGTGTTTTTGTTGTGTTTTAGGATCAAAATATGAAAAAGGAAGAAAATACGGGCTTTCACGGGCTTTTATTGAAGAAAAAGACAAAAGACAAGTCAGAAGATCAAAAGTACAAGAAGAACCGAAGTCAAATGCCTATTCTGAAGATTTATCGAAGAAAAAGTCTAAAGATGGAAGTTTAACAAAGTCGAAGAAACAAGTCTACTAAAAAGAAGAAAATTAGAAGACGAGTTCATTTGCCATTCGACTAATCCCGAGACAAAGTCGAGAAAGACGCGTTATTTAAAAGACGTGAAGACAAAGAAAGAAAGAGAGAAGAAACTAACACCACAACCTCCTCCTCCTATAAATACTCCCCTCATTCATTTTGGGAGGAGTTAGTTAATTTTCATTTTTAGTTTTTAGTTTTTAAGCTACTTTCTCTCTCTAGTTTTTCTCTCTCTAGTTTTACTTAATCTTTCATTTTAAATCTTGTATTTTGAATCTTAATCTTTAATTTAATCAAGCTTTTAATAATCTCTCATTCTACCTTTCTTAATAATCTATGATTTTGCTTTAATAATCATGTAGTGGTTGTGATTTTGTTGATTTTGATGTGTTTGGCTTATTGATAATGAGTTAATTTTGATTAGGTAATATTTTTATAAAAGTGCTTTTTGATATCTAGCATATTTAGTGTTTTAAAAGTTTTCAAATTCTAGCTTATTAGCTTTTTCTTAAAAGTATTTTGGTTAAGCTTTTGGTATTTTGCTTATTGATTTGTAGCTTATATTCTTAAGTTTTTCTTGTTCCGAAAGTTTGCTATATCCCTCATTCCGGATAAGAGTTGTTACCCTCTTTTTCCGGATAAGCTTCATAACCCTCATTCCGTATAAGCCTCTTGTTATCATTTTGCGGATAAGTCTCTTGTTTCAACATTCCGGATAAGACTACTTAAGTCTTTTTCCGGATAAGCTCCCATAGTTACGTTTTCTGTATAAGCATTTGTTTTTACATTCCGGATAAGCCACTTTAGTTAATTTTCCGGATAACACCCAGGAACTAGATTCCGGATAGCATTTTGCGGATAAGGATCCGAACACCTTTTCCGGATAGGCAGTAGAAAACAACACATTGCGGATAAGCATTTTATTACGTTTTCCGGATAAGCCCCATTTTGTGTATTCCGGATAAGGATTCTAATTTCATAATCCGGATAGCTTTAAGAAAACCATTTCTGGATAACCGTTTTAATCATCATTCTGGATAAGCCATTGTACCCAGTTTTCCGGATAAGTACCCAGAGCCATTTTCCGGATAAGCAATTGGAGTTGAATTCCGGATAAGCATTTTTGAACCAGATTCCGGATAAGCTTATTATTGTGTATTCCGGATAAGCCTTTATAGTCGTTTTGCGGATAAGGGTGACAAGATATTCCGGATAAGCCCGAGAAAATAGATTCCGGATTAGCTTTTAGTTTTCAGTTCCAGTTTCATTTCCTCATTTTCGCGCAATCAAGGTTAGTTTGTTTTACTTTATTTTTACCTTGTCATTCACTTATTTTATTGTTTATCTCACGTTTAGAAATAGATCATCCCAAGCTCCCCCTTTTAGTGACCAAGAACAACAATTCCACTTTGAACCGTGATCAATTCGAAGAGATACCGAGAATGAAACAACGACAAGGACGCAATTGCAATCAAGTACGAACAACACGATAAAAGACATGCAAAAACGCAGTTATTAAATTGGCGCCGCTGCCGGCTCTTTTCGTAAGGATTAACGGTTTTTTGTGAGAAAAATTGGATTTTGGGATCCGTTCTTTCGGGAACGTTATTTTCAACGCATAAAAATTTCAAAAAAATCATAAAAATATAAAATTTTCAAAAATCCAAAAAATTACAAAACCTATAAAAATCAAAAATATTTTCTTGCATTTTCTTTTTAGTGTATGCGTACTCGATCTACGTCTTATCCTGAGCCCGAGACTCTTGGAGATTTAGACATGGCCGGTGTACACAATAATAATCCACCTCACCCTAACATGAATAATAACAACCCTCAACCCGACCTATGAACCATGGAGGAGTTATGTCAACCTACGATGAACGGACACCGATTGCGTCGATGCAAATCACAGCTCCTGAATTTTCGATAAAGCATCACATGATCCACCAAGTGCAAAATACTTGTCCTTTTCGTGGATTGCCGGATGATGATGCCAACAAACACCTCGACAAATTCATTACCGTCACCCAAAGCATGAAATTACCCGGTGTTACCTTGGATTATCTTCGCCTTCACCTCTTTCCACACACTTTATCCCACCATGCCGAAAAATGGTTTGACCGTCTCCTTAAGAATTCAATTCACACATGGGACGACATGACTCAACGCTTTTTGTCGCGCTACTTTCCACCATCCATGGTAACGAGCCTTCGTAACCAAATTAGTGGATTCACTCAAGAAAATGACGAATCACTCTTTGATGCTTGGGAACGCTACAATGTTTTGATCGACCGTTGTCCAAATCATAACATGCTCCCCGTCACTCTTATTGATACTTTCTATAATGGTCTCACTTTTCATGATCGTGCTACGATTAATGTTGCCGCCGGTGGTACTTTTATGAAAAGGAGACCGGAGGAGTGTAGAGAGTTGATTGAAAACATGACTACTCACCACAAGAATTGGGATTCATCCACATCCTCAAGATCAAATCCGAGAGTCAATGTTTCATCTACTTCTTCAACCCCTGACATGTCCGCCATGGAACGCGCCATTATCGAAATGAGCAAAAATATGCAACTTTTGGTTACTAACCAAAATCAACAAGCTAAAGCTGTTGCTATTTCTTGTGAAACATGCAGTGGTCCTCACTCTTACATTGATTGTCCTTCTACCCAAGGTAATCTTTTTGAAAACGTTAACGCGGAATACGGTAACTATCCCACGGGAAGCTATCAAGCTCGCCCTCAAGGAGACCGTAACTTGCTAAGTTATCGTTCCAACAACTTTCTTTCACCACCCGGTTTTACTACTCAAAACCAAAACCAACAACAAATCTATAACCGAAACAATCAAAGCGAACCTCGTGCTAACAATCAATATCAATCCCAAAGAAACCCATATCCACCTCAAGGAAATATGCAAGCTTACCAAGCCCCACCTCTCAATCAACCAATGGCATTGAACCAAGACCTCGAAACGTACATGAGGACTAATAGAGAGATGGTGACGAACCTTCAAATCCAATTCATTAACTTTAAGGGCGAGATGGCGAAACAAGGGAACGATATTCGAGCCGAGCTAAGGAACGACATGCGAACTTCGTGGAGCACTCAAACGAATGATTTACGTGATATGATAGGTTTGTTTTTCCAAAGTAATCAACCCTCTTCTTCGGGTACTCTTCCGAGTAACACCGTTGCTAACCCAAGAGGGGAGATGAAAGCAATCACTACTCGTAGTGGAAAAGGTTATACGAACTCGAGCTTCCTACACCTACTCCCGTGCTTGTGACTAAGGAAAAAGAACACCTTTCCCCAACCCATTTACCTTATAACCCCATTCCCTAACCACCCAAGGATGTGAGTGATCCTACTCTTCTAAAGCCTTCCTCTTCATCCGATATACCTTATCCTTCAAGGTTGAGGAAAGAGAAGCTCAAGAGCAAGGATGATATTCAAGTTTCTAACTTTCTCAAAATGTTTAAACAATTGAATTTCAACATCTCCTTTGCTGAGGCTCTCGCTCACATGCCCAAATATGCGAATATGTTTAAAGATCTTCTTAGTGACAAGGAGAAGATTCTTGATATTGCTCAGACCCAACTTAATGAGAATTGCTCTACGGTTCTTTTAAGGAAATTACCAACAAAACTTGGTGATCCGGGTCGCTTCTTAATTCCTTGCAACTTCCCAGGAGTATAGAATTATATGGCCCTAGCCGATCTAGGTGCTAGTATAAACTTAATGCCATTAAGTGTATGGAAACAATTATCTCTCCCCGAGCTAGTCCCCACCAAAATAACTTTGAAATTAGCTAACCGTACTGTTGCTTATCCAGTGGGGATAGCCGAAGAGGTCTTCGTTGGCGTTGACAAATTCACCTTCCTGGCGGATTTTGTTGTCGTTGACTACGAGATGGATCCTCGTGTTCCATTGATCGTTGGACGTCCCTTCTTGAGGACCGGTCACACTCTTATTGATGTAGCCGCGGGCGAATTAATCATGAGAGTTGGCGACGATAAAATTGTCTTCAACATGGGTAAGATTTCTAAGCAACCTTATTCATATGAAAGTGTTAATGTTATCGATGTTCTCGATGAGGCTTGTGAAGAACACTTCAATGATGCTTGCAAAAGTAGTCTTTCTTCTCTTCCCAATGTTGAGACCGTTGCCTCAATTGCTCCGTCATTGACTCCTTTTGGAGAAAGTGACTTTCTTTTGGCTGAATTTGAAGCTAGCTTAGGTACACTCGATCTAAAATATGATGATTCTCCTACCGATTGGGAAGAAGATATTCGTACCCTAGAGAAACTTCTTAATGAAGATTCCATCTCTCCTCCTACACCTAAAGAGGTAACTAATGTTGATCCATCGTTAGTTACACCATCTATTGAGGAGCCTCCTACTCTCGAGCTTAAGGACCTACCTCCTCATCTGGAATATGCTTTCTTAGCGAGCGATGATCAACTACCCGTTATCATTGCTAAGGACTTAAAAGCCGATGAGAAAACTCGTCTCATTGAAGTTCTAAAGAAGCATAAAAAAGCTATTGCTTGGAAAATCTCCGATATTCGTGGAATTGATCCTCACTTTTGCACACATAAAATTCTAATGCAGGACGACTTTAAACCCACTATTCAAAGCCAAAGAAGGGTGAATCCCAAGATCCATGACGTTATCAAAAAAGAGGTTATTAAACTTCTTGATGCGGGAATGATCTACCCAATCTCGGATTCACCTTGGGTTAGTCCGGTCCATTGTGTGCCTAAGAAAGGCGGAATCACCGTTGTGCCCAATGCAAACAACGAGTTGATTCCTACTCGTCTCGTTACCGGATGGAGAGTTTGTATAGACTATCGCAAACTCAATGATGCTACGAGAAATGATAATTTTTCCCTTCCTTTTATGGACCAAATGCTTGAACGTCTAGCGGGTAATGAATATTACTGCTTTTTAGATAGTTTCTTGGGTTATTTTCAAATACCTATCGATCCCCAAGATCAAGAGAAGACAACATTCACTTGTCCCTACGGAACATTTGCCTATAAAAGAATGCCTTTTGGCTTATGCAATGCTCCCGGGACTTTCCAAAGGTGCATGTTGGCTATCTTCCATGACATGGTTGAGCAAACCATGGAAGTCTTCATGGATGATTTCTCGGTCTTTGGGGACTCCTTCTCTTCTTGCCTTGCCAATTTAGAACGCATGCTTAAGCGGTGCGAAGACACTCGCCTTGTTCTAAATTGGGAAAAATGCAATTTCATGGTAAAAGAAGGCACTGTGCTTGGACATAAAATCTCAAAAGCCGGTCTTGAAGTGGACCGTGCTAAAGTGGATGTCATAGCCAAATTACCTCCACCTTCCACCGTGAAGGGTGTGAGAAGTTTCTTGGGTCATGCAGGCTTCTATCGTTGATTTATCCAAGATTTTTCTAAAATCGCTCGCCCGATGACTCACCTCCCTATTGGTTGCACTTCATATCGTCTTGTGTACGGAAAGGCATGCCACCTCCCTATTGAGTTGGAACACAAGGCTTATTGGGCCTTGAAATGGGCTAATTTTGATATCAATAAAGCCGATGATCTTCGCAAAATCCAAGCTTAATGAACTCAGGAATGAAGCTTATAATAACTCTTTGATCTATAAGGAACGAACTAAGCTCATTCATGACTCTAAGATTAAGAACCGAGAGTTCCAAGTTGGAGATCAAGTTTTACTCTTTAACTCTCGGTTGAAAATCTTTTCTGGCAAGCTTAAATCTCCTTGGTCCGGCCCATTCACCGTTTCTAAAATTTACCCATATGGTACTCTTAAGCTCGCTCAACCAAATGGGCCTAATTTCAAGGTAAATGGCCAACTAGTTAAGTTGTACTTTGGAGAGGACATCTCTCATGAGATGATTCCATCCCTCTCCACTTTTCCTTTGAATTAATTCAGGACCGAGTCAGGCTCGCGACTCGGTTAACAAAAACAAGCGCTCCTCGGGAGGCAACCCGAGTATCTATCCTTCCTTTCCCGTTTTTCACCATAAGTGTAGGGGGAGCTAGTAGGTGTTTGTTGTTTTGTTTCTTATGATGTGCAGGGATTCGAACTTTCAAAGAAAGCACTTTTGATGACTTTTGATGACCCGTGATCCCGTGTACCCGTTTTCCCGGTTCTATCCTAAACTCTTGTGATTCAATATTTCATATCTTATATGTTAACACTGAAATCACTATAGTTGGCCTCTCCTTAACAAATTTAAACAACGTGCACAATGTCCTAAGTGTAGGGGAGTTTACTCCCACATGCTTAAACATTGAGGACAATGTTTATATCAAGTGTAGGGGGGGGGGGGGGGGGGGATTTCTATCGAAGTTAAGTGGGCTTTTCCATGAATTTGACCTCATTTTAACCGGAAATTCGATTTTTCGACATTTTTCAAAATTTTTGATCTATTTTGGCCTAGTAGTATTTTCTTTTGCTATCGTTATTTCCTTTCATCATATGTATATATTTTCATTGCTAGAATAAAGTTAAAATAAATTATTAATAAAATGGTTTTAGCGGGTTTAGATGTCTTTGATATGTTAGGCCCGTCGTGAATATTTTGACTCAACCCGAGTTTACTTATCCAAGTTTACTCTAGCTAGTATCCTTAACCATGTAGACCTTAATTGGTTTATTAGGCTAAGCATCCACGAGTCTCATTCCTTGAGATTTTAAATTGTGGAGAACGAGAGATGATAGAGTCGATTATAAGTTTGGTATTCTTTCATTAACTTATGTGAGTTAATTATGATCTTTTCTCCCATCACTTGTAAATAAATAAATGCAATAAGTAAGGTCATACGGTCTGAAAAATTACTTAGCTTCTAGCCCAAGATCGTTTAAAAGTTGCTCTGTATTAATTAGAGTTCATAGCCAAGGCATAACTTATTGAAACGGGACGCGAAGATTGGCGAGTTCGAAAAGGCCCTAACAAGGCATGAGGGCTCCATTTTGTTGCTAAAGATCCAAGATGATGTGAAAAGCATTATTCCAAAATCAATATGAAGGATCAAGACACACGACGAAAAGCAATTACTCCCATAAAGATCATGGAGAAATCTATCCTAAAAGACCCTAACAAGGTATGAGGATAAATAGATCCAAGTCCTAAAAGGAGGCGGATCGTTGTATATCAAAATCCAAAATAAAGATTGGAGAAAAATGAAGAAGTCGTGGTCCAAGTATGAAGAATCTCTCAAAAACTTCAAGTGAAGAAATTCCTATTATGAATAGAAGACCATAATTTCAAGAACGTCTCTCAAGATTCGAAGTATGAAGTCGCTGGCAAATATCGGAATAAGAAAGGTCTCAAATCGTGAAGCGAGTTATGCCAAGATATGAACTTTAAGAGGTCCCGAGAAGCAGTTTTAAAAGATTTTGTCCTTTAGCTAACTATTGATTAAATCGTCCCACTTTATTTTCAGCCTAAATAAACTATCGAAACAAGTCGAACAATGCATCCTCGTGATCACTCAAGACAAAAATAAAATATAAGAGATACACCTAGGAATAAGGGAGTCTAAGTAATTAATTAAACCACATGAGGATGTGTTAGTTGTGCTAACTTGTAATAACAATGATCTCGTCTTTAAGCTTGGCATGGGGAACGTGAAACTTGAGGATGATTAGTATTCATGACACCAAAGACCTAATGTAAGTCTTAGATTTCTTTACGAGTTTCTTCCATCAAACAATTTCAAGTAAATAAATAAAGTGGAAATTGTTTTATCTTTTGTTTCCTTGATTTAAGTTTTGTCGTTTCTTCGTTATTTAGTTTAGTAGTAATAGTTTATCTAATAAAGGCCAAGGTGGGTTGATTATGATGGAGAGTGTAATTTCGCTTTGAAACTAATGCATTGCATGAGGTCATTGCAATGGTCAAGTGTAGGGGATTTGATAGGTGTGAAAACACCCATCCTTTGACCACTTAAAACAATTAAAAACGAGACCATAACGTGTATTTTATGTCGTAAATGTCGGAATTATGCGTGGTTTTTGTTTTTGTTGTGTTTTAGGATCAAAATATGAAAAAGGAAGAAAACACGGGCTTTCACGGGCTTTTATTGAAGAAAAAGACAAAAGACAAGTCGGAAGATCAAAAGTACAAGAAGAACGGAAGTCAAAGGCCTATTCTGAAGATTTATCGAAGAAAAAGTCTAAAGATGGAAGTTTAACAAAGTCAAAGAAACAAGTCTACTAAAAAGAATAAAATTAGAAGACGAGTTCATTTGCCATTCGACTAATCCCGAGACAAAGTCGAGAAAGACGCATTATTTTAAAGACGTGAAGACAAAGAAAGAAAGAGAGAAGAAACTAACACCACAACCTCCTCCTCTTATAAATACTCCCCTCATTCATTTTGGGAGGAGTTAGTTAATTTTCATTTTTAGTTTTTAGTTTTTAAGCTACTTTCTCTCTCTAGTTTTTCTCTCTCTAGTTTTACTTAATCTTTCATTTTAAATCTTGTATTTTGGATCTTAATCTTTAATTTAATCAAGCTTTTAATAATCCCTCATTCTACCTTTCTTAATAATCTATGGTTTTGCTTTAATAATCATGTAGTGGTTGTGATTTTGTTGATTTTGGTGTGTTTGGCTTATTGATAATAAGTTGATTTTGATTAGGTAATATTTTTATAAAAGTGCTTTTTGATATCTAGCTTATTTAGTGTTTTAAAAGTTTCCAAATTCTAGCTTATTAGCTTTTTCTTAAAAGTATTTTGGTTAAGCTTTTGGTATTTTTCTTATTGATTTTTAGCTTATTTTCTTAAGTTTTCTTGTTCCGAAAGTTTGCTATATCCCTCATTCCGGATAAGAGTTGTTACCCTCTTTTTCTGGATAAGCTTCATAACCCTCATTCCGTATAAGCCTCTTGTTATCATTTTGCGGATAAGTCCCTTGTTTCAACATTCCATATAAGACTACTTAAGTCTTTTTCCGGATAAGCTCCCATAGTTTCGTTTTCCGTATAAGCATTTGTTTTTACATTCCGGATAAGCCACTTTAGTTCATTTTCCGGATAACACCCAGGAACTAGATTTCGGATAGCATTTTGCGGATAAGGATCCGAACACCTTTTCCGGATAGGCAGTAGAAAACAACACATTGCGGATAAGCATTTTATTACGTTTTCCGGATAAGCCCCATTTTATGTATTCCGGATAAGGATTCTAATTTCATAATCCGGATAGCTTTAAGAAAACCATTTCCGGATAACCGTTTTAATCATCATCCCGCATAAGCCATTGTACCCAGTTTTCCGGATAAGTACCCAGAGCCATTTTCCGGATAAGCAATTGGAGATGAATTCCGGATAAGCGTTTTTGAACCAGATTCCGGATAAGCTTATTATTGTGTATTCCGGATAAGCCTTTATAGTCGTTTTGCGGATAAGGGTGACGAGTTATATTCCGGATAAGCCCGAGAAAATAGATTCCGGATTAGCTTTTAGTTTTCAGTTCCAGTTTCATTTCCTCATTTTCCCGCAATCAAGGTTAGTTTGTTTTACTTTATTTTTACCTTGTCATGCACTTATTTTATTGTTTATCTCGCGTTTACAAACAGATCATCCCAAGCTCCCCCTTTTAGTGACCAAGAACAACAATTCCACTTTGAACCGTGATCAATTCGAAGAGATACCGAGAACGAAACAACGACAAGGACGCAATTGCAATCAAGTACGAACAACACGATAAAAGACTTGCAAAAATGCAGTTATTAAAATGGCGCCGCTGCCGGCTCTTTTCGTAAGGATTAACGGTTTTTATGTGAGAAAAATTGGATTTTGGGATCCGTTCTTTCGGGAACGTTATTTTTAACGCATAAAAATTTCAAAAAAAATCATAAAAATATAAAATTTTCAAAAATCCAAAAAAATTACAAAACCTATAAAAATCAAAAATATTTTCTTGCATTTTCTTTTTAGTGTATGCGTACTCGATCTACGTCTTATCCTGAGCCCGAGACTCTTGGAGATTTAGACATGGCCGGTGTACACAATAATAATCCACCTCACCCCAACATGAATAATAACAACCCTCAACCCGACCTACGAACCATGGAGGAGTTATGTCAACCTACGATGAACGGACACCGATTGCGTCGATGCAAATCACGGCTCTTGAATTTTCGCTAAAGCATCACATGATCCACCAAGTGAAAAATACTTGTCCTTTTCGTGGATTGCCGGATGATGATGCCAACAAACACCTCGACAAATTACCGTCACCCAAAGCATGAAATTACCCGGTGTTACCTTGGATTATCTTCGCCTTCACCTCTTTCCACACACTTTATCCCACCATGCCGAAAAATGGTTTGACCGTCTCCCTAAGAATTCAATTCACACATGGGACGACATGACTCAACGCTTTTTGTCGCGCTACTTTCCACCATCCATGGTAACGAGCCTTCGTAACCAAATTAGTGGATTCACTCAAGAAAATGACGAATCACTCTTTGATGCTTGGGAACGCTACAATGTTTTGATCGACCGTTGTCCAAATCATAACATGCTCCCCGTCACTCTTATTGATACTTTCTACAATGGTCTCACTTTTCGTGATCGTGATACGATTAATGCCGCCGCCGGTGGTACTTTTATGAAAAGGAGACCGGAGGAGTGTAGAGAGTTGGTTAAAAACATGACTACTCACCACAAGAATTGGGATTCATCCGCATCCTCAAGATCAAATCCGAGAGTCAATGTTTCATCTACTTCTTCAACCCCTGACATGTCCGCCATGGAACGCGCCATTATCGAAATGAGCAAAAATATGAAACTTTTGGCTACTAACCAAAATCAACAAGCTAAAGCTGTTGCTATTTCTTGTGAAACATGTGGTGGTCCTCACTCTTATATTGATTGTCCTTTTACCCAAGGTAATCTTTTTGGCATAACTGGTTATACCATCACGAGTCATTAATGATGTGAAAACTGTAAATTGATTAGATTCTTCAATCAAATGTTTTTTCTCTCAAATGAAGTTGATTATTGTGACAACCACGGTTTTGGGGTTCGTCACTTAGTTTTCTTATGAGTGTGTTTTGTGGAATTATGTGCCCTTATATGCTTATGTGATTATTTAGTGTGATTAAAGTGTGATTGGGACATCGTTTACGGGTACGGGGTACGCTGTAAATGAAACGATGTGTGGTTATTTCATGTTCATGAGCTCAAGTGGTAGTGACTATGAAATGAAGTGGTGTTATTTCAAGATTTTATATGTACGTGTATGTATTATAATTAATCGTATGTTTATGATACGAGGGTTTAGCTTTAGAGGTCTCGGGCTTAGGATGAGGGGAAAAAGAATCTGTAATTTATCTAATTAGACATGCTAGGATTGATTAGTGTTGAGAATTACACATGGGATGGGTAATTAATTAGACTAGTTATGGTAAAATCATTTTTGAAATTAGGGCAGAATTTTGTGTCACTTGTTTTGATCATATCTTTAGTTTGGAAAACATTCTGAAGTCGAATTCGGTACCCACTCAAAGGTAATTGAATAATATTTTGAATGAGGGGGAAAAGAACTGAAATAGAGGTCGGGAAGTGGGGCAAAAGTGGTTTATAACAGTCGTGGTCAAAATTGATTTTGGAACAGCCTGTTTACAAATAATGTTTTGGGTTGGTTAGGGTACTTAGAGATGAGCTGGGACCTTCATATGAACATTAGATCTTTTTTAGATGTTAAATAAAGGTCCCATTGAAGGGCTAAGGGATTGGAATAGTTTAAGACCCCCTGGTCATAGTAAACTTTTGACATGTGAAAATTAGGAAATTCTGGATAAGTAAAAGTATATATATATATATATATATTATACAGGAGGGTTATTGTGAGAGATTTTTAAAGTTATTAAAACGAGAACCAATCTACACCGTTGGATCTATAATTTTGTATTAAATAAAAATTATATTAAATGAGTGACATTATGATCATTAAATATAGATTCAAAGATATTTTACTACATTATTTTTTTCACCATCTATTTGCTCAATATCTCAAAAGTAACGAATACATCGTGATACAATATCTCGAAAATAACTGATGCATTATGGTACAATATCTAGAAAATAAATTATGCGTCATGGTACAATATCTCGAAAGTAACTGATGCGACGTGGTACAATAATTCGAAAATAACTGATGCGACGTGGTACAATATCTCGAAAATAACTGATACGACGTGGTACAATATCTAGGAAATAACGTAACATTTATGTTTAGTCAAAATAAAAAATGAAAAATAACAACAATACATTTATTTTTATGTTTTTAATTTTCATTTCTTGTATTAATTACATAACATTTAGTTACCATGATTTAATTCTATTGGTAATTGAATGGTTCTCATTTTTAAAACTTTAACTAGTTCTCATTTGATCCTATATATATATATATATATATATATATATATATATATATATATATATATATATATATATATATATATATATATATATATATATATATATATATATATATATATATATATATATATATATATATATATATATATATATATATATATATATATATATATATATATATATATATATATATATATATATATATATATTATATAGGTATAACTATGACTTGATACCACACCCCTAATACTAGTCATATGTGACATGACACCTCTAAACCAATATTATTTGTTTCTTACCTAAAAAATCTAAAAAAACCTACCAAAAATACTTTACGAAAACGCAATTTTAAAAAACCGGACCGCAATTTGGCTAAATTTACGTTACTCTACCGCAACTATATATAATAGGTTAGGCCCATTTTTTTCCTAACAACACCACCGACGGGAAAACACACCCCACCGACATCCATAAACCCTAATTTTTTAAAAACAGCCATCACCATCTTATCTTTTGATGATTAACCCACTCCATGATTCTCTTCTCTTCCTCACATTCATCGTTAAACACCAAATCATAATCGATGGAAACAACACTTAAATCACAATCGATCCATTGTGTTCAGGGTTGAAATCTTCCAAGAAATAGGTGAAATTACTGCTATTATTTGATTTAGGATAAATAACCATAATTCGTTTGTATTAATCGGTAGTAATTACCTGCTGTAGGACGGGATCAAAAGAAAAAAAATTGGTTTTTGTTGATTTGGTACTTGTCTGGGTATGATAATATTCATGTTATGTTGACATGTTGTCTTCCTTTCGGTAATTCTTTTTCATTAATGTTTATGTTATTGAATTTGTTTATGAGTTTTATTTTGAATCATATGTAGTTAAAGTTTTCTTATTCTTGGATATTTCATGATGTTCATGTTGTTGATTTTTAATTAATTAACTTGAAGTTAATTAAAAGTTAAAACAATGTGTGCATTCCAATGACCCATTTACCTTGATCTTGATCTGCCCCGGAAGGACTAAAGTAGAAATTAAAACGTATCCGTAATTTGTGTAACCCATATATGTTGCGCCCGATGCCCCGGTTACCTTGATCCTGGTCTGCCTGGGATGGCCTAAATGTACCGGATCTTGTGCTATTATATTAAGGTATAAATCTTTAAATTTTAGACTTTTGTCAATTGCCAATTTGGAGACTGTTAGACAGCTCCTAGAAAAGGCGTGAATTCGCGGTCCAAAAATAAGAAGGTAAAAATGTAATTATTTAGTATGTGAGGTCGGGGCACGTTTAAGGGATCATGTTTATGTTTCTGTTGGTTTAAAGACTGATGGTTAAGATTTGGTTATGTTTGATCTCAAACGGGTCAAATTGTAAATATGGTTCCAAATCTATTTTCTTCTTTCAAGTCTCAGAACCAAAGACCCAATATTTGTTGTCATCCTGCTGGCGTTTGTTATTGTTCTGATGCAGGTAGATAATAGATAACTACTGCTCTTAGTGAAGTGATTTGTTTGTCAAGTAAAACTTGAAATTATGAATAAATACAGTAATTGTTCATTTTGATTATGTTTTGTAGATAAACATCGTTGTGTTGTTACTCAGACCGCAAACAGTCCACGTAGTTTCAGAAACAGCGTGGATGAGCAACACCGGGATAGAGATAAGAGCAGAGACAACGACATTACTAAACAAGCAGATGGATCATCTTAAGGAGTGTTTGGCTTAGCAGGTTATTACCAAGTGTTGTTTCTAAGTTTATAACTGGGTTTCCATTAGTAGCACTTATTACTTTGTTCGTCCTTCGTATAGATATGGAGAAAAGGTTGATGAGGCAAATGCAAACCCATATAGTCTGGAGAGACATATTCAACTGCAGTCGTTGTCGCAGAGTGAATGGATGGAACCGACTGGAAACATCAACACTAATCACATTCATTCGGATTTCGATTTAGATCAAAGGTACATCCCATTTTTTATAATCAAAACCATGATGTTTTCACAATAGGTTTTTAATAAGATTTGTGATTCATTTTACTATTCCTTAAAACCCTAAAATACCATCTCTAACATGCTACGATTTGGTAAGATCATTGGAATTCGACCCTATAAACCTTTTCTCTGCAGTATCAGGTAAGCAATTAAACAATTGACAGTTGCAGATAAACATCTGATATGGAAGGATCATACAACAGGATAATTTCCATTGTAATGTTTGAGGTACACATTTCTCTTTAGTTATTTTGGATGGACATTATTTTCTGATATTAAGCTCATAGTTCGTTTGGATGACCAGGTCATAATTTACTCCGTATCATTTTATACTTCTGTTACTTGAGTTTGTAATATTATAAGCTTATGATGCATTTTTTACCTGTTTGAGATAAAATATACTTGGGCTCGGAAAATGGATAAAAATTGACTCCTTTAAATTGTTCCCAATGGTAGTGGTGGCAGAACATTTTGGATACACAACACATCCTTTTAACTTCTGATAACTTGTATTAAAGTTAGTTTTTGTAAGGTACATTCCCTAGCTTATTGCGAATCCTGAAGGATTCCTATGTTTTTAATCATTGAAGAAGGTTGTACTCAATATCATCTTCTATCTGAATCTTTTTTATGATTTATATATACCCAGTTACTGATATTGATTATTGTGCTTAATCAGATCGGTCTCATGATAAGCCAAGGGATCGGGAGCACAGAGACGATATAGGCACTAGGATCGTGATCGTGACAGAATGTCAGATAGGGGTGACAGTGACCGCCTTGATCAAGACCGACACCGTGACCAATCAGACCATGGTCGTAGTGACCGTGATCGTCATCTTGAGATAGACAAAGATCGGGATTACGAGGCAGGTGATGTTGAACCAGTGGAACATGACCGTGGCTGGTCTCGTGATAAAGACTATCAATATGACCGTATTGAAAGACATAGGGATATGCAAAAGAGCTATGACCTAGAGGAATGGCACGAGCAACCTGAACATGGGAACAGTAAGCGAGTTGACCCTGGTCATGATCTGAGAGGCTACAACTACTATGAACCAGACCGTGATCAAGACCACGATGACCATCAAGACAATTATTACGATCGTTATGACCAGATGGATGAAGATAGCTATGATCCATCAAACATTGACCCACACAACAAGGATCACGAGTATAGGCGCTCTGACAGGTCACTCTTTACTTTCTTTTTTATCAACCAAGGATATATATGTTTTGAGAATATATATATATATATATATATATATATATATATATATATATATATATATATATATATATATATATATATATATATATATATAAACCTTTATACATATTACAGGGGAAAGATAAAAAAGTTCATCCAGTGTACATGTTCATTATATCCGATTCTCTTTTAAAAGTGTGTTTTTTTTTTTTTTTGGTAAAGGGTTGCCCCGGTAAATATATTGACCAAAAAAGCGTTGAACGTACAAAGGAATGTGGCTGAAATACCACATTAACCACAAGCTACAGGCAGCTTGTTAACAATTGGTTATAAAACACCAAAAACTAATAATAATGTCCCGAAAATCCCAAAATATATACACGTTTCGTATACTATATATTACCTACTCAGCTTACCTAATTTTTGTGTCCAAATGCGCTGCTACAGAAGTAAATTACTTCTATCTCTATGTACATATTCATACACCACATACAATGCATACATCTAAATTGCTGCTTTACGGAAGCCCAACAAGGATAAGTTCTTCGTATACTTTGTAAGAGACTAACCTCCTTTATATTATCTTCTCCTGGTAAACCTATGTTTCACTAGATTCTGTTGCTCTTTTAAACACCAATTTATAACTAAATTAAATAACATGGACCGCCCTTGTGGTTTGTCCAAAAAGGCACCTGAAGGTGCTATGTTAGCGTATTTCTTTAACATGGTCTTTTTTTGGGTAAAGGGGTCACTTCCCGGTAAAATATATTAGAACCCAAAACACCATAGAGTACAATGGAATGTGACTGAATTTCACATTAACCTCAAGCTAACAAGAGCTCAAACAGCCTAGCATGAATGACAAACCATTCAAACTTATCTAGAGATTACATAACCAAGAACACCAATTGGGAAAAACCACCTAATGGTGCACAAACAACAAGAACACCTCATGGATTATTAAAAACAGTCTCCGGTAACTCCCAAAGACGAGCATATCTCTCACCTTCTTTGGACTTCTTAAACTTGCATGAGAGCAGCTTTAAACGGACAACAGAAGTAATACACTCAACCACTTGGACCACATTCCGTTTTGACTTTTTAAAAAGTCTTCAATTACGTTCTTGCCACACATAATATGCCGTAGCAGCCACAACCAACTTCGAGATAACAACAGCCGTAGTTCTCCATTTAGCATTAGGGTTTAAGAAATCAATCATGACATAAATATCTAATGATAAATTAGATAGGCTAGTATGGATCTTGACCTGATTCCAAACCGATGCAGAAACGAACAAGAGAAAAATAAATGCTCATGCGAATCCGGTTGGGCTTCACATAAAGAGCACATATTTCCAATAACCAACGACGCATCCCATTGAGAAAGACGATCTTGGGTCTTCAGCTCTTTTTAACAATCAGCCACATGTTAAATGCATGCCGAGGAATACAAAGGGGATACCACGCCGTATAATAGCAATGGACTACCACATCCCTAGGACGAACACACGACCAGACTTGATGCACAGAAAGTCTCTTAGACTCAGAACCCACACGCCAAGCCAACCGATCTGGAGCCCCACCAAGAGGCTGCGCCATACATGTATACAGAATAGAATATTTAGATAATAAGTCAGCTGGCTAAACACATGTACCATTGATAATGATATCCTTAACCTTCGAATAAATAAAAAGCCCAGATCTATGAATGTCACGCATAGAAATATGTAACTCAAGAGGCCCGGCCTCACACCACTTATCAAACCATAGCGAAGTGGCAGAACCATCACTAAGCACACTCCAAATGAATGGACGAATAAATGGACGAAGCTCAAGAAGTTTCCTCCAACCCCACGACATATTTCCACGCATAGGAATATTCCAAAAACTACGGCCTTTAAGCTTATACTCGTGAATCGACTTAACCCACAAGGACTCTTTCAAAGACAGCAGTTTCCAAATATTACCAATCATAAGGGCAGCATTAAAATATTATAACCGACGAACACCCAAACCACCCTCATTCTTAGGAAGACACACAATATCCCAAGCCACCTTATATTTACCTTTCTTCAACGGACCATGACACCAAAGGAATCCACGCATGATTTGCTCAATATCTCGTAAAACACGAGATGGAATAATAAACACGGACGCCCAGAATACATGCATAGACCCCAAAACTGACCTGATGAGCTGAATTCGACCGGCAGTAGAAAAGGGACTTGTTTTTCCAGTCGTCAACCCTGTTCTGGACCCATTCAACAAGTTCCTTGCAATCACGGATCAATAATCTTGAAGAGATTAGTGGGACACCCAAATACTTAACCGGGAAGTGGCCTTCTTCAAACGGGAGCACCATAAGAATGTCACGCTTCACATAATTCAACACGTTACAAAAGTATGCAGTACTTTTCGGTAAACTAGGATGTAAACCCAAAGCATCCTTGAACTCATCCAAGGCTTCTTTGATAACTGTGGCAGATTCAACATTCCCATATGCAAATAAAAACAAGTCATCAGCAAAACATAGATTTATAAGATCCATTTTAGCGCAGTACCTATGATAAGTAAAGCCCCCTGACTCCGCTACCCTCCTATGAATCATGAGCGTCAAGACTTCCATCACAATCGTAAACAAATATGGAGAGAGAGGATCCCCCTAACGAAGCCCCCGCCTACCTTGAAAATACCCGTAAAGCGAACCATTAACACAAATGGAATAAGACGTTGTAGTAACACATTCCATGATCCATCCTATCATACGAGGATGAAACCCAAACCCTTGAAGAATCACTCGAAGAAAATGCCAATCCACAGTGTCATAGGCCTTTTGGATATCCACCTTAAAAGGAAAACAAGGAGTACCCCTATCCAAATGATAAGTATGCATTAGCTCTTGAGTAAGCAATATATTATCCGTAATGCTTCTACCTGGAATAAACGCAGATTGATTGGGGCTAACAATTTTCCTTAGGTGGAGTTTGACACGATTAGCAATAATCTTGCTGATGCATTTGAACAACACATTATAACATGAAATAGGACGATAGTCCGTCACTTTTGAGGGGGACCGAATTTTAGGAACAAGAGCAATAATTGTATGGTTAAGTTCTCTCAACAGTTTACCATTGATAAAGAACTCCTTAACAGCCGCCACAATATCTGTTCCCACTATATTCCAGGCACTCTTAAAGAACGCAGCAGTATAGCCATCTAGCCCAGGCGATTTCTCATCCCCTATAGAAAACATTGCATCCTTAACCTCCATATCAGAGATTTCAAAGACCATAGCCTCAGCCGACTGTACATCAAGCACTGATCGAAACAGATCATGTGTATTAAAATCCTGCTGATCCATATCTTGCCCAAGGAACGCTTCATAATGAAAAACAAAAGCCTCCGGAACCTATTCATTAGCACAAATAAGACCATCCCCATTAGTAACAACATTGATTCTATTTCTACTAATACGACTCTTTACCGCCTTATGGAAATAGGCAGAATTAGAATCGCCTTCCTTAAGCCACATGATCTTGGCCTTCTATTTCAAGAATTTCTCCTCCAACATCACCGCTTTATTGAAAGCTACAACACATGCAGCCTCCTCATCACGAAGCATATGATTAAACGGGTCGCTATCCATGGCAGTCTGAATACGGTCCAAATCCCCTCGAAGATTAATGACATTAGCATGCAAATTACCTTTCTCGTACAAAAGCTTACGTAAGCTTCTTTAAACGTTTAAGCTTTCTCACAACAGAGTACATATAGAATCCACTAATCGGTTGATCCCATACTCCCTTAACAGTATCCTTAAAACATTAATGTTTAGTAAGAATATTAAAGAACTTAAAAGGAGCAGGTTTAGCCTTAGCAAGAGTAGGGATACACAAAACAGCAGGAGAATGGTCAAAAATGTGATACGGTTTGAAAACAGCATGTGCACCCACAAACATACTAGAAAACTCCAAATTGGCCAAAATACGATCAAGTTTCTTAAGGATACCATGACCACCTTTAGGCTTTTGATTCCAAGTGAACTGTAGACCAGTCTTTTGAACATCCATAACTTCAATCTCATCAGCACACTCCTTAAACTCCCTTATCGAGATATCAATCGTAGAGCTGCTAGCTGTAGAATCATCCAAAAACATAGAAGCATTAAAGTCACCCAGTAAACACCAAGGACAATTACGTATAAAAGCATGATGCTGGCATAAGTTTCTCCAAAGCGGTCTACGCTGAACATATCTATTATGGGCATATATAAACGAACAAAACACCTCCTTCTTTTCCATTTTAAGCCAGACGCGAGTATGAGTAACCTGGTCATCTTGCGAGATTACCAAAACATCCACCTCGTTATGATTCCACCCCAATATAATACGGGTACCTTTATTACATAAGGATCCATTAGACGACCAATCCCAATGTTTAAAAACCAAAGTACACAATCTATGCAGATTAGAATCAGCAACGTGAGACTCCAATATAGCAAACATAGACAGATTATTTTCAGAAATCACTTGCCGCACTTCATTTTGCTTAGGGGAGAATTTCAACCCCCTAATATTCCATGAAGCAATATTAATCATTGAAAACAGCTACTTCGGGAGTGCTTGCCCCCGCCACCTGACCATTTTTAGTGTTACCTTGCCGGTCATCCATGATTAAAACCTCATCCACCTCACTATCACTTTCATTAAGCACCAGGTTTGTATCATCCATAGGATCAGCAACATCTTCCGTAACATCAAGCGCACTAAATGAATTATTAGTACTAACTATAGGTTGAGTAACCTTCTGTTTGACCTGCAGCTGGGGTTTAGCCACAGGAACCTTAGGGTTTGGTTGGACGTTTACCTTAGAGGATTCTCCACGCTCACCACGCCGAACCAATTTGGGCGTAGGCTTAGTGAGTTTAATCCCACTAATTGGTTGTTTATGAACTTGTTTCCCTTTTGCTTTCTTCTTAGTAACTTCCACAAAACCATCAACATCACTAGTAACTACCTGCTCTTCCACAGGTCTCTTAGGACACATAGCATCAACATGGTAAAAAATAGTACATTTAGAACACCTAGGAGGTTTCCAATCATACTCAATGTCTATAGTAGCTAACTTATGCCCCATATCCTTTCCCTTTGGGATAGCAATAACAATCGATTCCATAAGCTCAGTCTCCGTAGAAACTTCAATAAGAGCCCTAGCATACGTGCTACGCCCCCAAGAACTAAGGCACATATTGCTTGTGTAGGAATCCAACATCACTGGTTTCCCAATCTGAGACGTGATCAAGCTTAACCGAATTTCTGAATACGCCACAATAGGCACATGATGCAGTTTAACCCATACTGGCGCCTTTTAATCTCAGCCTTCTTCAAATCTGTTGTTGGTGTCCATATATTCAGCATTAACGGCACCAATCGAATCATCCAAGGGCCACTTTCCAACACCCCCTCCATACCCTCCTTAGTTTCAAATTGGAACAAGAAGAAATCCTCATGCAGTTGTACACGCTTAAGACCAAACTTGGCCCAAGCATTTTTGACATAATTTTTAACCAAAGGAAATGCCAATCTCTTACAAATAAAATAACCATAGAGAGTATAAGTAAACCTCTCTTGTATAACTTCCACAGCCTCCTATGGGATAGCTGCAACAGCCTCATCAACGACTTCCTCATTTCGCAACATAGAGATTTTTGCCACCTTCTTAATCGGTTTCTTATTAAGCACTGATGCAAATGATTGGGAGTTATCCGATGCCTCACCCACCACCTGCACATTACCATTCTCCTTCGTAGGTATCCTTTTTGCCAAAAGTTTACCTTCAATATTCTTAATCTTCGATACCAGTACCTGCGCCTTAACCGTAGTACTAACTGGCGGCTTAACAACACCATTAGGGTTGACCCCTGTTTTTCCACTCTCTCCAGCCATAACCAATAATAAAAAAAAAACTAAACCCTAATTAGGGCTTCAACGTTGAACCAATCACAACCTATCAACCGGCCCCCATGATGGAGACACCAATAAAGAATTATTATAATTAAAGCACACAAAACAAACCCTAAAACTATAGCACAAAACCAAAAACCCTAGCCCCCGTTACCAAACACTGACCGTCACGTCGAAACAAATAAAGAACAACTACCAAACCCTAGATCCTCACACCACCCCACGAACAAACTGATCACAAGAAAGGTAGGGCAAACTAAGTTCGAAGCCTACCTCCTATCCTAAGTCCGCTGATGAGGCAATATAATTCTCCAAGAAACGCAGATCGCCACACCCCACGTGCAAACTGATCACAAGGAAAATAGGGAGATAGAAATCAAGCCTATTACCTATCACAAATTCACTAATGGAATAGTAGCAATGCACGAGAATGATTAGTTAAACGTTATTCGATGAATGATGAACAATCAATGATGATTAAGGGCAGCAAAAATTAGGGTTTTGAATTCGCCCATAGTGAGAGAGAAATTAGGGTAACAACATGGTCTTTTTGATATATAATTCTGTCAGTATCTATATATATTCCAAATATTACTATTCATTACTATTTAATTCACTCTAGCAGATTAAAAAAGCCAAAAGGATCCTTTCTCGATGCTCAAGATCTTCTCTTAAATTTAGTATGGCCGGTACTTAGTGGTAATGAACATTCTTACCCTAGGTGGTGTCTAACTGGTCGTGCAATGTCCACTAAAGGTACACTATATACAACTTTTTCAGCAAAACACCTCATGTCAACTGCAAAATAATTGCGGTTTATATTCCGAATCCAATAAGGACCCCGAAAAACAAAGGAAACATCAACTGGAAATAGGGAGCTTGGAACAATTACAGGCCCGCCTTGTCCGGCCACAGTAGCAGCATTCAACATCACAGATGCACCAGGATTACCAACAATTGGGTTAGAATAAGCATTTGGTTTTTATATTATTGTGACAGACGAAACAACACTAGGAACCCCAGAAGCAGGAGCTGCTCGCACAGGACGTGTTGCAGCAGCCAGCCGTGAGGCGAATGCAATCCAAGAGAGATGAAACGTCTTCTCATTGATAAAATCCTCTAAAAACCAAAATTGGAAACAATTTACTTTGTCAACTAAAGTTTAACAACCCATATGCCAAGTCTCTGCCAGTACAAGGTTCATCAGTGGAACTACATCCGAATCAAGGTAAAAATCACAGGCTAGATTTTCCGTGTCAGCAATGTTTACCTGTTTACCATAGAACGATTTTTGATGTTTATATGTTACTAACTGGTATTAAAATTTTTACCATAGAACGACATTGCTGACACGGAAATAGTAGAAAGTTTACATGTTTACCATGGAACGATTTTTGATGTTTATATGTTACTAACTGGTATTAGAAATTTTTAAGTAGTAGTAGATGATGTAACTAACTATTTTATTGATAAAGTAGTACTCCGTAGTATTTTCATGCTATGGCAGCAAGTGCGCAGGCCTGATGCAGATTGTATAGTTTTTGTAATAAATTATCGTTATTAATTTGTTTTGACGGATTTTTTTGTTATAACAGGTGTGAATTAACCTTTGCGTTGCCCTTTTCCAACTAGGTAAGTGGCTGCAAAACTCTCTGGTGGCAGACCAGAGAGCTTATGGGAAAATGCGAGTGAAGTGAAAACTGCCAACTCAATTCTTTCATTCTCCTCAAAAAACTCGAGGGACTGAAGGAATCTTCACATAACATTTTCGAGATTCTTGATGAAAAAAGGCCTTCCCTTCAAAGTTTCCTGAATGTAGATGACAGATGGTAAGATGCCCTAACGCTTTGCCTCACAGTCTAATATAGAAAAATTTATGTCGCTCTCCCTCATCAGGCTTAGTTGTTCTAGGTTGAGTATGGTGTATGAAGATCTGGATTACATTGCAAATTATCCCAAGTTATGGGTACAATGAACTCTTGTAATTTTGTAACTCCACACTAACATTTTTGTTCTTCTAAGGAAAAACTGCAGCAAATTGAGCCTGTGGCTGCCTTTGTGCTTTGCCACACCAGAGAATTAGCTTATCAGGTGATCTTTGATAAAACATGTGTTGCATAAGTGAAATCTATCAGACGTCTAATATATCCAAACACTATCGCTTGCACTATATTTTGCTACAGTTAAGTTTTTTGTTTGATGTGAAAGTAAACTCACTTGCATCTCGTGTGTTCATAAACTCACTTGACCCTAAGGGGACGATGTTTTTAGTAATCTTCGATCACACCTGTTTAGGAGATTCGAAATGTTTAAACTTCTATACTCATTTGTATGAAACACAATCCAACAACCAATTCATTGGTAACTGGGTTGGAAAAGAATTTGGCCTGTTATCATACAGTATTCTTCAATTTCATTAACGCATTAGGCTTCTACTTGAATACATGTCAGTACGTTAAACATTATGTGAAAAAGTACATCTCTATAATCCCTGAACTTTACTTGTCACTCACAGGGGGCTCAGCGAAAGGAATCCTTGCTGCATGGGCAATATGTATGTCTTTAGGGATTGTTGTTTCAAGAGTTTTGAGACTTCGATCAGATAGCCAGTTTTGAAAGTTAAGTACTTGAGTGTTGTCTTTTTTAAAGATTTGTTATAGTATAAAGCCACAAGTTTTACTTCATTGTTTCAAGTGTCGAAAAGTGGTTTCAAAAAGTGACTGATTGGGTTATGCGTAAAATTGGGTCGAAACAGTTGGGGTGCTTGACCATATATGTCCTATTATTGTGAGTAAAATGTTTATAAATTCACTTTGGGTGAGTTTTACCCATTTGACCAGTCAATGTGAAAGTAAACTCACTTGTGTCTGAAAGGTCACGATGCTTTTACTAACTTATATCTTTGACCAAACCTGTTTAGGATAGTCAGCCTGTTTAAACAGTTAGACCCATTTGGAATAAACACAATCCAAACAACCCCAAGGACATTGGCCTGTTATCATACTTTATTCTCGATTATACTTGAATACCTGTCAGTACATTAAAGAATTCTGTGAAAAAGTATATATCTATCATCACTGATCTTTGATTTTCATTCACAGGAGGCTGAGAAGAAGGTGTAATTTCTTCATGAGTAACATGTATGTCTTTAGAGATTTGTGTTTTCTCTATTCTATAATTTCATAAATGATATAGAGCTCTCAAGAAATTTCCGTTGAATGGTGGGTATTATCAAATGTGGAACCCATGTATTCGATGCTCCAGGTACATTGTTTGTAAAACATATCAAGATTTTGTATACATGTTATTCTGTCTAAAGATTATCAGCAAAGAATGACATGCTCATTAATTCTAATACATGTCAATTCTATTCTTGTCATTCATACAAGCTACCTTCCTTCTTTTTACTGCAGTCATGGATTCCTGTAATTCTATAGTTGAGTCTAGTAGTGACCATACGCAGAGATAGAAACAGGTCCACGGTAATTCATATTAACTACTGCCGAGCTTATATTCTGTACAATCGAATGTGGCTCACATCCTTTTGGTACTTGAGTACTTGACAATTCTCTATGTCCCACCATACTGATATCTTTGCCTTTCTATATTGCTCTTCTGCCACCCCACCTACTTTACTTATTCAGATCCACCAACAACTTAAAGGATTCTTTCTATATAGATCGTCGATAGCTCGATCTCTTTATTTAGATTAGGTACAATTTTCAACTCAATCGTAGCTTTGATTAGGGTTTATCAAGATTGCCATCCTCAATATCAGGTAACAAAATCGCTTTTGTTAACTCTTTCTTATTTTCTGTTCGTTAATGTGATGAGGTGTTGGTTATATATTGTTATGTTTCTATGGATAATTTTCGCATAATGTTGATTAATGTATACTATACTCATCACCATATGATAGGAAACTAGTTTTATGATAATGGCATCACAACTTTGTAGATTATAGAAGTTTTAGATGCTCATGAACTAAACTTGATATCTCATAGGCCGAAAAAAGAAGGCTGAAACAAACACCCTAGGAAGATATGCAACGTGCTTATTGCTTAGACAACACAATAAGCTGTCTAAAAAATGGAGCATTCCCTTCAGTGGTACCAAGGAATCCATTGCAATTTATATCATGTAAAATAAGGTTCAAATGGGTATCTCTAAGAACAAACTCATCAGAATTAACATCATGAACAACATCAATAATAGCAGCCTCAACAGCCTCCTGATAACTGAATTTACTATCAACAAACCACCACTGATTTTTTTTGTGTGGATTGATGGGTTTATTTAATCTTATGGCAGGAGGATAAAGCGGAATGCATATTCTTGAAGGATGTTTGTGGAAAGCTTATTTGGAAAGTGTAATGGTGCTTACTGCTTAGGCAACACAATAAGCTGTCTAAAAGATGGAACTTTCCCTTCAATGGTACCAAGGAATCCATTGCAATTCATATCATGTAAAATAAGGTTCAAATGGGTATCTCCAAGAACAAACTCATCAGAATTAACATCTTCAACAGCATCAATAATAGCAGCCTCAACAGCCTCCTGATAACTGAATTTACTATCAACAAACCACCACTATTTTTTTTTAATTTTTTGTGGATTGATGGGTTTTTTTTAATCTTATGGCAGGAGGATAAAGCGGAATGCAGATTCTTGAAGGATATTTGTGGAAAGCTTATTTGGAAAGTGTAATGGTTTTTGTTGGGACAAAAAAGCTGGGAATGATGACAGCAGAAAAACTCAGACCAAATACATACCCAACATAACCCGTATAGGTGGTTGAGGTTGGCTCTCCTCTTTTCTTTCTTAAACATATTTACAGTTTGGAAACACAGACATATATGATGATGTATTAAGGAAATAAAACTTTCAATGGAATGTTCAAAGCAAAATGAAAACTTTTAAATGACTTAAATGTGATACAAAAACAGAAAGAAAAAAACTTACACAGCACTTCATCTAATACCAATAAGGGTGTCGCCAAAATATTTTAGCGACATTTCATTAATTTAGTTGATTATATTCCCCCGTAAATGTTCATAATAGGCAATGCTTTAGTTCCTTAGCTGATATTGTGACCTGCTCATTGTGATATTTGCTGCAACTAAATTATATTCGAATAGAATAGTATCACTACCTTGATACAAAATTAAAATACAGTCTCATAACTAAAGTAAAGTATAATTTTCCACCGAGGATGTCCCAGAGTCTCAAGTGTAATATGGATGGCGTAGCTAAAATAAAGTCTAATCTTCCACCGAGGATGCCCCAGAGACTCCCGTTTCTTAGTAAAGGATTTTACTAGGTAATGTTAGAAAATATAGACAACTCAATACGGGGGAACTATGGGAGGGGTACTACATCAAGGAAAAAATGTAACATTACTTTCATGTATATGGCATGCCAAGTACCATGAATAAGTGTTGGTGCGTAGAATTTTTCAGTTGAATATAATATGTGCGACACTCTCCCTTGATGCAGATGGCTTGGCGGCTTCTGTCTAGATGCATTGTTGACAGGGCTAGGCTAGGTGGTCATTGATGGTGGTGTATGGTGTTTGAGGGGGAGGAGGAAAGTGGAGAGGAGCATTAGAACTTGCCGAACCACGCTGTACTTTTGATATATTGTACATACTATGAAATTGTTGAAAAGAGTAAACTTACTGATGCATTTGACTTACTTGAAAGGCTGTGGGTATACAAACACCATCAACATAGTAACTAAACACCGGTAGACACCGTCAATCATTGTAAAGTAACAAAAGTACATAAAACAATGAAATAACAACAAAAATATCTTTCTCACATCACTTTCAGTTTTCCACAATTGACCAACACCCTTATTAACACACTCTCTCTCTCACAAACATTAACCACCATGGCAACCGTTACTGGAGAAGCTTCTCTAACAGATCCTAACCGCCAACCCTCGCTGCCAACCTCGACTAATAGTCACCACCATTAACTTCAGAGGGTAACCATCATTGCTATTTTTCTATATGAATTCCACCATTAGATCTAACCGGTTTACCACCAGATATTACTGGTTTACCATCGAATCTTACCGGTTTGCCAACAGATCTAACCGTTTTACAACTTCTTTACAGTGGTGGGAGTGCTTTTGGATTGAAAGAAACTGAAAGTTGCAGCAGCATGGGTGGTTTGGTGGTGGTAATAGGATGGTTCTGGAGGTAATAATGGTACCAATCAGCGCGTGACATGCCTCTGGAGGTTTGGTCGGCTTTAGTTGAAGAAGACGCCGCTTATAGATCTTAAGTACTGAAAAAGTAGCAGATAATTTCTTTCACAAATGTGTTTTTTGTGTAGTTGATAATTTTTTTTGGGTAAAGGAGATTGTCCCCGGTAAAAGATATATTACACCAAAAAAGCGTTGAAGTACATAGGATGTAGGTGAAATCCTACATCAAAGCCCGTTACATAGGCATCAACCAAACACATATAGTATTAACACCAAAAAACCCTACATTTGAAGACATGCCCTCAAATGAAAACTAGAATCAAAATCTACTTCCTACCACTATTAGAGAGTTGAAAGTCCCGAAATGCCTTAACCTGACCCGGAAAATCCCGAATCTGGTCAGCGTAATCATCATCATATATATCATATTCTTCTAACTGGTGGCCTCCTCCTCCTCCTGTTGATGACAAATACGCTTCATATTCTTCTTTAGATGCAAACACCTCATCATCATCATCATCATCAGAATCACTAATATTTCCAAGATCTTTATAACCAAATGCTAATTTCGTTTTACTAGTAGACGGTACAGCCTCCTTAGCAACCTCCTTACCATTTTTCGACTCTTGAGCAATTGGAGATATAGTACTTGCTTCCTTCGTAACAGCCTGCTCAATCACATCAAGTATTGTATCTTCTTCTCTAAGTTTGTCGAATGAATTCCTTAGCTCCACAAGATTAACCTTATCAATATGATTAGAGGAATTATTCACCTTTGTTTTCTTCGCCTTAGAAAGTGGTTTCATAACCCAAGTTGATTTAGGCTTTGAAAACTTTAACCCCTCGATTTGGCGTGATTTAGCTGTAGTAGGCTATTCCTTCCGTTTAACCTGTACGAACCCGTCCTCCAGAATAGGAGCAATATGTTTAGGCTTCTTTGGACCATGCGCATCCGTATGATCAAATTTTTTGCATGAATCACAACGCGGGGGCTACCATGCGTATTCCACCCCAAGCGACTCCAAAGAATGTCCCAACCCATCTTCAAGTGGAATAGCTACCACAAAAGACTTCACAAGAGGTCTTTCCGAAGACACTTTGATTAAAGCACGTGCATAAGTGCATTGTCCCCAGGGGTTGAGGCACAAGTCACTTGTATAACTATCAAGCATAATTGGTTTCCCCACTTTAGATGTTATCAAACTCAGCCCCAATTCCGAGAAAGCAACAATAGGTACATTATGTATTTTAACCCATACCGGTACCGACTTAATAGTCTCCTTGACCAATCTAGTATTCGGCTTCCACACATTAAGGATAACTGGAGCTAAATGAATAAGCCATGGCCACGATTCAAGCACACACTCCATACCCTCTTTTGTAGCCAATTTAAATAAAAAGAAGCCATTGCGAAGAGATACCCGTTGAATACCAAATTTAGCCCACGTGTTCTTCACGTAATTTTCCACAATAGGGAACGTAAGTCGTTTGCCTACAAAATAACCATACAAAGTATTGGCAAACTGTTCCCTCACATTATCTATTGCAGCCAATGGAAGAGCTACATCAGCTCCTAAAATGATCTCATCACTAGCAACAAACGAAATAGTAACCTTCTTCCTAGGGGTTCCAGCTGGTTGTGCATCATTCTTCATCACAACAACCTCATCTGCTGCTTTCACATCGTTCACTACAGCATCAACCTCCCTAGATCGATCCTTATGTTTATCATCAGCAAATGACACACACTTATCAGCTCCACTAGTCGAAACCTTCACACAACCCTTTAAAATTTACTTAAGTGGCAAATTCATAGGATTATGAATAACCGGCATCGCCTTTTCCTCGGTAGTCATAGCACCCAAACCAGCAGGTTTAGGTTCACTGATACATTGAATTTTAATGGGTTCAGAAATATTTCTCGGAATCCTCTCGAATTGATCTCAGTTAAAAGTGGAATGATTTGTTCTTGGTGACAAAAAGTGGATATGGTTATCTAATCTACGAAACAGAGAAATGATTAAAAGGATAGTGATATAAACTTAAAACAATCAAAGACGAATAACTAATACAAGAATTAAATCAAATCTGGAAAAATACCCCATGCGGAATGTTGGGCTTATGCGGAAAGAATGCCCCTATTCGGAATAAGTCCTTACGCGGAATAAAAAGTCCTATGCGGAAAATAATGTGCTATTCGGAATATAAGGCTATTCGGAAATTATTGCCTATGCGGAAAGATCTCTATTCGGAAAGTAGGCTTATGCGGAAAATACTTCTATTCGGAAAAACACATCTATGCGGAAAAACTCTTTCATTCGGAATAAAATGCTCTATGCGGAAAAATCATGTCTATGCGGAAAATTAAGGTCATTCGGAATATATGACCATGCGGAAAAATTAGCTTGTTCGGAAAGTAAAGCCTATTCGGAATATAAGGGCTATTCGGAAAAATGTTCCGAATAAGGAAACTGAGAAACGGCTATGCGGAATATCCAGAATATTCCGAGTAATGAAACGAAAACACCCCTATTCGGAATATTTGAAAATGTTCCGAATAAGGGAAACACAAAATGGCCTATTCGGAAAGTTCTGGGAGATGAAGAACAGTAACAGCAGCGATATAACAGGGGACACGGATTTTACTCAAAATCAACTCCAATACTTAAAAAGGTTTTACCAAACTAACCAATAATCATTAACATACCATAAGAAACAAATCCCACCAATAAAAACACTAAATCAACAACTTTTTGTAATCAAACTTGAATCAAATAAGAAACTTAGAAACTTGCAATAAAAATGATGAAGAACAAGATGAATAGAAAGATGGAATGGATTGATTAATGTAAAAGTAACAAGGTTAATGATTTAGGATTACAAGATTGAAAGAAAAAGATGAAAATCACCAAACTCCCTAATGGAGTTGGTGATGGAACGAACCTAAGTTACTGGAAAAAGGAAAATGAAGCTAACTCCCTAATTGTGTGAAGGGAGTTTCTATTTATACTCCTAGTGGTTGGTTGGTGAGTGGGCTTTCTCCCTTTCTTCTTGTCTTCTCGTCTTTTCAGAAAAGTTGACGTTTTCGATTCTGATTCGGGATTTGTCGTCGATTAAATCCAACTCGTCTTTTAATTTCTTCGTTAAATAGACTCGAGTTTCTTCGACTTATGAAAATCTTCCGTCTTTAGTCCTTTTCTTCGATAAATCTTCGAATAGGCCCAGTGACTTCAAATCTTTTGCATCTCTTGGACAATAGACTTTATCTTGAGTCTTTTTCCTTGATAAAACCCGTGCAATCCCATGTTTTCTTTAATATTCATCTGGTTAGCTCTGAAATCACAATAAACACAAAAACCACGCATAATTCCAAACAAATGATATTAATTACGTGTTTTGGTCTTGTTTTAGCCAGAATTAAGTGGTAAAAGGATGGGTGTTTACACACCTATCAAATCCCCTACACTTAACCATTGCCATGCCCTCATGCAATGCTTAGTGATAAAGCAATTTTACATTTTTCTCATAATTAATCAACCTTGGCCTTATTTAAATTCTTCTAAACAAAAATTAAGATACTAAGAGAACTTAAAACTCTAAAATAAACAAAAGGATGGAAATAACTTGTAAAGAAATCAAGGACTTACATTAGGGCTTTGGTGTTGCGAAGATTTATCACCCTCAAGTTTCACGTTCCCCAAACTAAGCTTAAGAACGAGATCATTGTTATTATAAGTTAGTAAATCAAACACTTACACACATGGCTTAATTAAATGCTTAAACTCCCTTATTCCTAATTGTATCTCTTATATTTTATTTTTGTCTTAGAATGATCATGAAGATGCATTTTTGGACTTATTTCGATAGTTTATTAAGGCTGAAAGCAAAGTAGGACGATTTGATCAATAGTTAGCTAAAGGACAAAATCTCTTAAAACTGCTTCTCGGGATATCAAAAAGTTCATATCTTGGCATAACTTGGTTCACGATTTGAGACCTTTCTCGGGCCGATATTTGACATGTACTTCATACTTCATATCTTCGAGAGACGTTCTTGAGATAATGGTCTTCTCATCATAATAGAGTTTCTTCACTTGGAGACTTTTGAGAGGTTCTCCAACTTTGTTGACCACGACTTCATGATTATTTCTTCAATCTCTATTTGGGATTTTGAGATACAACGATCCGCCTCCTTTTCGGACTTGGATCTATTTATCCTCATACCTTGTTAGGGTCTTTTCGGATAGACTTCTCCATGATCTTTATGGGAGTTGATTGCTTTTCGTCGTGAGTCTTGATCCTTCATATTGACTTTAGGAATAATGCTTTTCACATCACTTTGGATCTTCAGCAATAAAATTGAATCCTCATGCCTTGTTAGGGCCTTTTCGGACTCGCCAATCTTCGCGCCCCGCTTCATAAGTTATGCCTTGGCTATGAACTCTTATCATTACCGAGCAACTTTTAAACGATCTTGGGCTAGAAGCTAAGTAACTTTTCAAATCGTAAGACCTTACTTATTGCAGATAAATTATTAGCAAGTGATGGGAGAATAGGCAAATAATTACACCAAGTGAGCTTGCGCAAGAATACCGACTTATAATTGACTCTATCATTTCTCGTCCTCCACAATTTAAAATCTCAAGTAATGAGACTCGTGGACACTTAGCCTAATAAACCAATTAAGGTCTACATGGTTAAGGATACTAGCTAGAATAAACTAGGATAAGTCTATTCGGGTTGAGTCAAAATAAACGCAACGGGCCTAATATGTCAAAGATATCTAAACTAGCTACAACACTTTATTAAAATTTTGACTTTATTGTGGAATATATACATATGAAAGCAACGATAAAAATTTAAAAATTACAACTAAATGGCCAAAGTTAATAAAAAATTTGAAAAATGTTGAAAAATAGGATTTTCCGGTTAAATGAAGGCATTTTCATGGAAAAGTCCACTTAAAACTTCGATAGAAGTCTCCCCTACACTTAAGATAAACATTGTCCTCAATGTTTAAGCATGTGGGAAAAATCTCCCCTACACTTATGACATTGTGCACGTTGGTTAACTCAAGTTAAGGAAGAGACGACTAAAGTGATCAATTTCAAATGTGAGTATGAAGAAACTTGAATCACGATAGTTGAGAGATAGAACCGGATTTCGGATAACACGGGAGCACGGTGCTTCAAAGATTTCCAAGATTGCAGTTATCCCTGTAAGCACATCACCACACAAACACAAACGACCAAAATAGGTCCTCCCCTACACTTAGGGGGTTAAAGGGATAGATACTCGGGCTGCCTCCCGAGGAGCGCTTGTTTTTGATAACCGAGTCACGAGCCTGACTCGACCCAAATTCAGTTCATGGGGAACGTGGTGAGGGATGGAATCACCTCCTGAGAGGTGTCCTCACCAAAGTACAACTTCACTCGTTGGCCATTCACCTTAAAATTCGGTCCATTAGGTTGAGCGAGCTCGAGAGTACCATATGAAAAAATTTTGGCGATGGTGAATGGGCCGGACCAACGAGATTTGAGTTTTCCCGAGAAGATTTTCAACCGAGAGTTAAAAAGTAAGACTTTGTCTCCAACATGGAACTCTCGGTTTTTGATCTTGGAGTCGTGAATGAGCTTAGTCCTTTCCTTATAGATCAAAGAATTTTCATAAGCCTCATTCCGGAGTTCATTCAGCTCATTGAGTTGGATCTTGCGTAGGTCACCGGCTTTGTTGATATCAAAATTAGCCCACTTCAAGGCCCAATAAGCCTTGTGCTCCAACTCAATGGGGAGGTGGCACGCTTTCCCGTACACAAGACGATAAGGCGTACAGCCGATCGGGGTCTTGTAAGCAGTACGGAAAGCCCACAAAGCATCATCAAGTTTATCAGCCCATGCGGCACGATGCTCTCCCACGGTTCTTTCAAGAATTCGCTTAAGACCTCGGTTGGATATTTCAGCCTGGCCATTAGTTTGTGGGTGGTAGGCTGTGGAAAGACGATGATTTACACCGTACTTAGCCATGACTCGAGCAAATTGGTCATTGCAGAAATGAGTCCCACGATCACTAATAATGGCGCGAGGCACACCGAATCTAGCGAATAGAGCTTTCAAAAAGTTACAAACCACCCTTGCGTCATTAGTAGGCAAAGCTTTGGCTTCAACCCACTTTGAAACGTAGTCAACGGCTACAAGGATGTATTTGTTTCCTTTAGATGAAGGGAATGGCCCCATAAAGTCGATACCCCAAACATCAAAAATTTCACACTCTTGAATGAAATTCTGAGGCATCTCGTCTTTATGTGTGATTTTGCCTTGCTTTTGGCAAACATCACATCGTTTGACCATATCGTGAGCGTCACGGTATATGGAGGGCCAATAAAATCCTGAATCAAACACTTTCTTTGCGGTGTAGTTGGGACCAAAGTGACCACCGGTGGGTCCTTTGTGGCAAGCATGAAGGATGTCCGACGCTGCCGGTCCATCAACACATCGGCGAATTATCAAATCAGCACATTGTTTGAATAGGTAAGGGTCGTCCCAAAAGTAAGTCTTGATGTCGGTAAAGAACTTCTTCTTTTGCTGGGACGTCAACCCTTCCTTGAGAATTCCACCAGCCAAGTAGTTTGCAAAGTCCGCAAACCACGGGGTTTCATTCGGCTTCGAGTTTATAGACATTAAGGTCTCCAAGGGAAAAGAATCATTGATTTCTTTGGTCGGATGATCCCCTTGGTAAGGATCCTCAAGTCTACTAAGATGGTCCGCGGCTAGGTTTTCTGCTCCTTTTTTATCGCGGATGTCGATTTTAAATTCCTGGAGCAGCAAAACCCAGCGAAGAAGTCTTGGTTTGGAATCTTGCTTTGTCAACAAGTACTTCAACGCGGAATGATCGGTGTACACAATGGTGGTAGAAAGGACAAGATAGGGGCGGAATTTTTCAAAAGCATAGACAACAGCTAAAAGCTCTTTCTCAGTTGTCGTATAATGCAATTGTGCCCCCGTCATTGTCTTGCTAGCGTAGTGGATCGGTTGGAAGTGTTTGTTCACTCTTTGTCCAAGAACCGCTCCAATAGCAAAATCGCTAGCATCGCACATCAACTCAAAGGGCAGCTCCCAATTAGGGGTAACCAAGACGGGTGCCTTAGTTAGCTTATCCTTAAGTGAGTTAAAGGCTTCAAGGCACTCTTTGGAAAAGATAAAAGGAGTATCTTTTTCCAAGAGGTGGGTCATCGGGCGAGCGATTTGAGAAAAATCTTTGATGAATCGACGATAGAAGCCCGCATGACCCAGAAAACTTCTCACACCCTTCACAGTTGAAGGTGGAGGCAACTTAGCGATTACATCGACTTTAGCACGGTCAACTTCAAGACCGGCTTTCGAGATCTTATGTCCAAGCACGACGCCTTCTTTTACCATGAAATGGCATTTTTCCCAATTTAGAACTAGGCGAGTGTCTTCGCACCGCTTTAGCATACGTTCTAAATTGGCAAGGCAAGCAGAGAAGGAATCCCCGAAGACCGAGAAATCATCCATGAAGACTTCCATGGTTTGTTCAACCATGTCATGGAAGATAGCTAACATGCACCTTTGGAAAGTCCCGGGCGCATTACATAAGCCAAAAGGCATTCTTTTGTAAGCGAAAGTGCCATAGGGACAAGTGAATGTAGTCTTCTCTTGATCTTGGGGATCGATGGGTATTTGAAAATAACCCGAGAAACCATCGAGAAAGCAGTAATATTCATTACCGGCTAATCGTTCCAGCATTTGGTCCATGAAAGGTAGAGGGAAATGATCCTTTCTCGTGGCATCATTGAGTTTGCGGTAGTCTATACAAACTCTCCACCCAGTAACGAGACGAGTGGGAATTAACTCGTTGTGTTCATTGGGAACAACGGTTATTCCGCCCTTCTTGGGCACACAATGGATTGGACTAACCCACGGTGAATCCGAAATAGGGTAAATCATACCCGCATCAAGAAGTTTGATAACCTCTGTTTTGATGACTTCATGGATTTTTGGATTCACCCTTCGTTGGCTTTGAATAGTGGGCTTGAAGTCGTCCTCCATGAGAATTTTGTGCGTGCAGAAGTGAGGATCAATTCCACGAATATCCGAGATTTTCCACGCAATAGCCTTCTTGTGAGCTTTCAACACAGCAACGAGGCGAGTCTTCTCTTCATCTTTCAAATCTGTTGCAATAATGACGGGTGACTTCTTGTTGTCGTCGAGGAATACGTACTCGAGATGTGGCGGCAACTCCTTAAGTTCCAAATCCGGAGGATTTTCGACGGGAGGCGTTTTCAAAGTCGGAGTATCGATAGCAATGACCGTGGGAGATGGAGGCGAAGGATTGTCTTCGGTGAGAAGATTGTCAAAGAAACTCATGTCTTCATCCCCCTCGGTGGGAGAATCATTAGTAGCTAAATTCACATCTCCCATGGTATCTTCAAGATTGTTCCAGAATAAATCACTATCTCCAAATAGAGACAACGATGAATCAATAGAGGACACGGTCTCAACAGTGGGAAGAGAGGTAGGAATACTTTTGCAAGCATCATTAAAGTGTTCTTCACAAGCCTCATCGAGAACGTCAATACAATTAACGCTCTCATATGAATAAGGCTGTTTAGACAACTTTCCCATGTTGAAGACTACTTTATCGTCACCCACTCTCATGATAAGCTCTCCGGCTTCAACATCAATGAGAGTGCGACCGGTCCTAAGGAATGGACGACCAACAATAAGTGGCACACGGGGATCCATCTCGTAGTCGACGACAACAAAATCAGCAGGGAAGGTGAATTTGTCGACTCCTACAATGACATCTTCGGCTATCCCCACTGGATAAGCAACCGTACGGTTGGCCAATTCCAAAGTCATTTTAGTGGGGACTAACTCTAGGAGAGATAATTGCTTCCAAACACTTAGAGGCATGAGATTAATACTGGCACCTAGATCGGCTAGGGCCATGCAATTCTCTACTCCCGGGAAATTGCAAGGGATAAGAAAACGACCCGGATCACCAAGCTTGGTTGGCAATTTCCTTAAGAGCACTGCAGAGCAGTTCTCATTAAGTTGGGTGTTGGCAATGTCGAGGAGCTTTTCCTTGTCTCTTAAAAGATCTTTAAACATTTTCGCGTACTTGGGCATGTGAGCGAGAGCCTCAGCGAAGGAGATATTGAAATTCAGTTGTTTAAACATTTTAAGAAAGTTGGAAACCTGAATATCATCCTTGCTCTTTTGCTTCTCTTTCCTCAACCTAGAAGGATAAGGTATATTGGAAGAAGATGAAGGCTTTGGGAGTATAGGATCACTCACAACCACGGGTGGAGGAGGGGTAGAAATAAGAGGTGGTGAAATTGGGGAAGGAGAAGGAGGAGGAATAGGAGCAGGCGACTCGTTCTCCTTAGTCACAACCACCGGTGGAGGTATAGGAAGCTCGGGTTCCTTTGTACCTTTACCACTTCGAGTGGTGATTGCTTTCATCTCCCCTCTTGGGTTCGCAACGGTGTTACTCGGAAGAGTACCCGAAGAAGAGGGTTGACTACTTTGGAAGAAACTAGCCATCATGTTCCTCAAGTCATTCGTCTGACTATCCAACGTGTTTCGCATATCGGCTCTCAAATCATTTCCTTGCTTTACCAAATCTGCCTTCAAATTGCGTACTTCCTCTTGGAGATTTCCCACTATCACATCATTGGTCCTCATATAGGTTGCAACCTCCTGGTGTAATGCAGTGGTGGCTTGGTTGGGAGGAGCATTGTATGCAGGTGGTTGGTAAGCAGGTTGTTGGTAGACTTGATTGTTACGTGGAGGTGGTTGTTGTTGCTTGTGAGGTGGGATGTATGGTTGTCGCGGTTGTTGTTGTTGTTGAGGAGAGCGGTTAAGGTTTTGTTGTTGGTTTGGGTTGGTAGGAGGGAAACCAGGTGGTGAAAGATAGTTGTTGTTGCGGTAGCTAAGCAAGTTACGGTCACCTTGGGTTTTAGCTTGATAAGCAGGTTGTTGGTAGGTGCCATATGCCGCATTCACATTCTCAGCAGGGTAATCTTGGGTGGCGGTACAAGTTGTGTAAGAGTGGGGACCACCGCATATCTCACAAGGTTGGCTGACAGCGTTCACTTGTGCATTTTTGGCGTTGTTGCTGTTGTTGTTGCTGACGGTGTGGGTGACAAGCGTTTCAAGAAGCGTAGTGAGTTTGTCCAATCGCTTGTCGCTATCATTAGTGCTAGCACTAGCAACATTGGTCCTAACACTCTTGGTTTGCACACGAGATTTGTTCTCAATGATGTCCCAAGCAGCATTGGAAGTCTTAGCCAATAAATTACCCCCTGAGGCACTATTCAGTGAATCTTGATCATTCATGCTTAAACCATTGTAAAAAGTATTAATTTGATGTACTTTGGTAAAACCATGTTGTGGGCATTTCCTTAAAAGATCTTTAAAACGATCCCAAGATTCACTGAACGACTCATCGTACTTTTGTTCAAAGTTTATAATCTCATTCCGCAAAGCGGTAGTACGAGAGGGTGGAAAAAAGTAATTGATGAACTTTGTTTCCAAATCCGTCCACGAGAGAATACTCTGTGGCGGTTCCTTAGCAAGCCAATGCCGGGCTTGTCCCTCTAAAGAAAAGGGAAAAAGTTGTAACCTTATAACCTCTTGTGGTACACCATTGAGCTTGACCGTGTTGGTGAGTTGTAGAAATCTCTTGATATGGTCATGTGGGTCGTCAATGGGTCGTCCCAAGAATGGTTGAGCTGAGACCATCTGGATAAAGCCTGACTTGAGCTCGAAATTGTTGGCGGCAATTGGTGGTATAACAATTGGATCCATGTTGCCATCGACATGAGCTTGCAGCAGTTCAATCATTGGGCGATTATCCGGAAGGGGCTCATTGTTGTTGTTATTCATATTGTTGAAGGGCGGGTTGTTGTTGTTATTATTGTTGTTCGGAGGTGGTATGTTATTGTTGTTTTGTACACCAGCCATGTCTAAGTTATCGAGAGGCTCGGGCTCTTGATAAGACGTGGATCGAGTGCGCATACACCTGCAAAAGAACGAACAAAGAAAAACAAAGCAAAAATATTTTTGGTTTTTATTGTTTTTTAATTTTTAGGATTTTTGAAAATTTTATGAAAAAGTAACGTTCACGGGGAACGGATCCCAAAATCCAAATTCTCACAAAAAACTTTTGATCTTAACGAGAGGAGCCGGCAGCGGCGCCATTTGATACATTGAATTTTAATGGGTTCAGAAATATTTCTCGGAATCCTCTCGAATTGATCTCAGTTAAAAGTGGAATGATTTGTTCTTGGTGACAAAAAGTGGATATGGTTATCTAATCTACGAAACAGAGAAATGATTAAAAGGATAGTGATATAAACTTAAAACAATCAAAGACGAATAACTAATACAAGAATTAAATCAAATCTGGAAAAATACCCCATGCGGAATGTTGGGCTTATGCGGAAAGAATGCCCCTATTCGGAATAAGTCCTTACGCGGAATAAAAAGTCCTATGCGGAAAATAATGTGCTATTCGGAATATAAGGCTATTCGGAAATTATTGCCTATGCGGAAAGATCTCTATTCGGAAAGTAGGCTTATGCGGAAAATACTTCTATTCGGAAAAACACATCTATGCGGAAAAACTCTTTCATTCGGAATAAAATGCTCTATGCGGAAAAATCATGTCTATGCGGAAAATTAAGGTCATTCGGAATATATGACCATGCGGAAAAATTAGCTTGTTCGGAAAGTAAAGCCTATTCGGAATATAAGGGCTATTCGGAAAAATGTTCCGAATAAGGAAACTGAGAAACGGCTATGCGGAATATCCAGAATATTCCGAGTAATGAAACGAAAACACCCCTATTCGGAATATTTGAAAATGTTCCGAATAAGGGAAACACAAAATGGCCTATTCGGAAAGTTCTGGGAGATGAAGAACAGTAACAGCAGCGATATAACAGGGGACACGGATTTTACTCAAAATCAACTCCAATACTTAAAAAGGTTTTACCAAACTAACCAATAATCATTAACATACCATAAGAAACAAATCCCACCAATAAAAACACTAAATCAACAACTTTTTGTAATCAAACTTGAATCAAATAAGAAACTTAGAAACTTGCAATAAAAATGATGAAGAACAAGATGAATAGAAAGATGGAATGGATTGATTAATGTAAAAGTAACAAGGTTAATGATTTAGGATTACAAGATTGAAAGAAAAAGATGAAAATCACCAAACTCCCTAATGGAGTTGGTGATGGAACGAACCTAAGTTACTGGAAAAAGGAAAATGAAGCTAACTCCCTAATTGTGTGAAGGGAGTTTCTATTTATACTCCTAGTGGTTGGTTGGTGAGTGGGCTTTCTCCCTTTCTTCTTGTCTTCTCGTCTTTTCAGAAAAGTTGACGTTTTCGATTCTGATTCGGGATTTGTCGTCGATTAAATCCAACTCGTCTTTTAATTTCTTCGTTAAATAGACTCGAGTTTCTTCGACTTATGAAAATCTTCCGTCTTTAGTCCTTTTCTTCGATAAATCTTCGAATAGGCCCAGTGACTTCAAATCTTTTGCATCTCTTGGACAATAGACTTTATCTTGAGTCTTTTTCCTTGATAAAACCCGTGCAATCCCATGTTTTCTTTAATATTCATCTGGTTAGCTCTGAAATCACAATAAACACAAAAACCACGCATAATTCCAAACAAATGATATTAATTACGTGTTTTGGTCTTGTTTTAGCCAGAATTAAGTGGTAAAAGGATGGGTGTTTACACACCTATCATTCACCTCGTTTCACCACAAGAGGACAGCCATCCTTGCCAATAAGCTTGCCATCAATGTTCTTAATCCTTTTAGAAATATCATTAATAGGAACGTCAACACCCCTGCTAAGATCAGCTTTATTGCTACGAGGACTGTTAAGAAATCCCTTTTCCATCTCCCAATCAACAACAAACAGCAGTGCACAACTAAGAGCTCATACTCAACCCGACACACAGTCGTTTCCAACCACCGCAACCCTTGGAATACCAACAGTCGTAGAACAGTAAACCCTAGATAATACACGCTCCTAATCACAAAGATCAGAATTGAAAGAACAATACAGATCTAGGATTCACTACACCCAATCCAAGCGTACCTTAATCAGAGAATCAGCAATAAAACCCTAAATACTAGAGCACATCCAGTATAAAGGAATTAGGGCACACACACCATCATGGTCTTCGTATGAATAAACTTGCAAACGACCCAAAAAACCAGACCAATCACAGAACCAAACTAAAGTCGATCTACCAGATGTATATGATGAAAACCCTAATAATAAACAAACTGAAAAACAATAATTAAAAGAGATCCGCCTATATACCAAAAGGAACAAACCGAAACCCTAAAATCAATGCTTATAGTCGTTTATAAAAGGATAAAGATCAAAATACATATGAATAAATCAGAAAATAGGTAAGAATCGAACAAGGTGATTGACAAGGTTAATGACGGCCGGAAGCCACCATGGCTGGAGAGAGAAAATTTTCTATTCGTTTCTTTGTGTAGTTGATAATTCAAAAGAAAGAAAATGATTTATTTTAAAAAAGGTGAAAGAAATTGAATAAGTTAAAAATACTTTACGTCAGACATTGGAACTGTGTGTAAGTAGTAGAAAAATAATAAAAAATACCCATGGTGTTCGATTACTAGGACTCTGCTAATCTTCTTCCCAAATTGGAGTGAAAAAGAGTGAAGTTCATTTTTTAGCCTTGTTCTTGCTTACTCCCTCCTCTTTTCTTTCTAACTCAGGAACACAAAATAAAAAATTATTTCCTCTTCCTCTTCCCCTCCTCTTGACTTCTTTCCTTTTTCCACTCTTCATCCCTCTTCTTCTCTTTGTATACTCGGGAACAGAGTGTTAGTGATTGTTAATCTTTAAAAAATGCATATATATTGAAGCTTATGAATGAAATTGAACATGAGGATTTTCAAGCTTATGATAATGGCTATGACCCCAAAAGCTGGCATTCGTCATTATGTTGTCGTTTCATATTGCTACATACAAAGACGTATGTCCTCTCCTTTTATTAACACACGTGAAATATATTTATTTGTAGGTGTCACGTCATTTTAAAAAATAGTGTTTGGATTCGATTATTCAGTTTGCAATCGTAATAATCAGATAATCAGTTTTTTGAGTGTTTGGCAAATTTGATTATTTAAGAAGTAAGATGAATAAAGAAACTCCATTTTTTTAAAACTCCATTTTGAAAATGAAATAAGTAGCTCTTCACTTACTTTTTTAAAACTCCATTTTGGAAGCTTCTAAACGCAAATAATCACTTTTCTCCATTTATTATCCAAACACTCATTTTAGCTTATCTCCGTTTCAAAATGAAATAAACAGATCTGATTGCAAACGCAATCCTAAACACCCACTAAATGGTTGGGCCACTGTTGAGAAATGAGTAATAATATCAATGGTGCATACTGCATAGCAAAGAATAGAGGTTCACAAAAAGCACTTCAATCGCCTCTTGATTATGCGTATGTGATTAGTAAAGTATAATATGTGGTTATGAGAATTCTTTCTACTTTTATACGTAGTTGAATGTCTGATCACTTTGACTTAAAATTATATTTGGTGTTCACACATCAATGTCAATGGTCATTATAGAAATTGTTCAAGTAAAATTTGAACTTATATCCATTTTTATATATTTATCGGAGGAGAAAACTTTATACATGTGTAGTCAGGGACGGAGCTAGGAGTTCTCGCGGGTATCCGTGACCCCTATGGAATTAACCTGTGTAGTGTTAATTTATGTAGAAAACATCGATTTTTTTTAAATCCATCTTAAATGCACCCAGTCAATCAGAACATGTTTCTACCATTCGTTTTAATTTATTTTTTACATGTGTTATATCACGGTTAAAAAAATTTGTGCACCCGATCATATTTCATCCTGGCTTTGTCCCTGTGTGTAATACATCAAAAATGATATTACCTACCCATTATTAATACTTCTAACATTTTAAAACAACACAGTCATGCTATTCCTCATAAGTTCATGTAATATATGATTATCTATGAAACAAAACACAATAAAGAAAACCCGCCGCAACGAAGGACATCTTTTCCAAACTTGTTTATATGGTTGGGGAAGATGTGTTAGGGACCATGTTTTTAATAATTGGTTTTCTTATCGAATCGGTCAAACCGATCAATCGATTGAACCACCGAGTCAAACCAGTTTTTTATAAAATAATTAATTTTAAAAACACATATAAATTATTATACGTATATAAAACTTGAAAATCCTAATACCAAGTACAATAAATATAGACATAGTAGCTACTTTTTTGTTGCAAAATTATAAATATATAAATAAATGAAATCAATTATTAAACGGCAAGTGGTTTTATTTTTTTCTAATTATGAACCATATAAACTCTTTATTTTACAATTATTGCGGACATGAACTTATTTTCAATTTTAACATTTATTCTTTTATTATTATTCTATCAACTATGTTACTACTTTCAACTTCTGATTTCACGTGTATGTTATAACGCGGTTGTATCAAGTATTTTATTGCTTTCTTTATCTTCAAATAATAAATACAGTTATCTTTACTTAAATTTTACATGATAGTTATATAATGGTTGAGGGCTAAAGGAAAAAAATATATAATCATTTAAAAAATTTATATGATATTCACATAACAACTGATGGCCAAAAAAGAATAAAAAGTGATTCGCATAGGATAAAACACGTCTGGTGGGTGAGCCGAGACCTAAAATAATAAAAAATGTTTTCTAAAAATTTTCTTTTAATAAAAATAAGTCCCACTGCAAAAACATATAACTGATACACAAAAGTATTTTTAGAAAAGATATACAGACCAAGCCCAACGTAGGTTTATGTACATTCATAAATTAACATAACACGAAACACAGTCG
>JANFOE010001572.1:0-42552 GCA_025667525.1 Glebionis coronaria | reverse complement strand
AATGCGCTAGATATAAAATAGTGATTGCGGTATTAAGTTAGATGGTTGTTACAGTATTATGTTTTGTTGAAGATTAGTTTCATAACTTTTTTACTGAATTATAGTTTATGTTCTACTGAATTGTAGTTTATGTTTTACCGAATTATAGTTTATCTTCGACTGAATTATCATTTATGTTCTATTGAATTATAGTTTATGTTCTACCGAGCTATAGTTTATCGTCTACTGAATTATAGTTTATCTTCTACTGAATTATATTTATGTTCTACTGAATTATAGTTTATGTTCTACCGATTTATAATTTATCTTCTACTAAATAATAGTTTATGTTCTACTGAATTATAGTTTATGTTCTACCGAATTGTAGTTTATCTTCTACTGAATTATAGTTTATCTTCTATTGAATTATATCTTTTATAAGTTTCAGATGAAGGTTAAAATCAATAATCTAGGGTACGAAATGATAAAGCGAAGAACTGAAGTAACTGTTGAAGGACTAACCAAGAGAAGGGGTTGTTCGGCATATGGAGATAAATGAGGCCACAATTCCAGTTCTACGAGTTGTATAAATTATTGTTTAATTTTACTGCATTATAGGATTATATCCTACTACATTAGTGTTTATTTTTACTCATTCAATTTATATTATACTGCATCTCAGTTATATGTAAATTATAAGTATACAATGCGGTAAAATATAATTGTAATGTCTTAAACTATAACTATAATGTAGTAGAATGAAATATGGTAATGCAGTAAAATCAACGATAATAATGTAGTAGAATATAAAATATGATTACAAACGAACAATGTCATCATTAAAATATACACTACATCGTATTAGACATTCAAAGTATTGCATCTAATAAAATTTAAACATTATTTTAAATGATGCACAAGTATCTTCCAAGAATCCTGTTGCGCGCCCAATGCATCCTTGTACCATTTCATCTTTCAATTAGAGTAAGCTATATACTGTTTGCAGCTTGTTAAATGCATCTTCCTTTGTCCCCTGCATATGAAGAATGTATGTAACCTACTTCATTACAATGCATAAAAATTAAACTGTAATGTAGTAGAAATAAAGTTGCAATGTAGTAAATCATGCATATGAACAACACGAGTAACCTACTTCTTTAAATGCATTAGAACTTAACCTTAATGTAGTAGAAATAAAGTTTCAGTGCATTAAATCATGCATATGAAAAATGTATGTAACCTACTTCATTACAATGCATTAAAATTAAACTGTAATGTAGTAGAAATAAAGTTGCAATGTAGTAAATCATGCATATGAACAACACGAGTAACCTACTGCATTAAATGCATTAGAATTTAAACCTTAATGTAGTAGAAATAAAGTTTTAATGTATTAAATCATGCATATGAAGAATGTACGTAACCTACTTCATTACAATGTATTAAATTAAACTGTAATGTAGTAGAAATAAAGCTGCAATGTAGTAAATCATGCATATGAACAACACGAGTAACCTACTGCATTAAATGCATTAGAATTTAAACCTTAATGTAGTAGAAATAAAGTTTTAATACACTAAATCATGCATATGAAGAATGTACGTAACCTACTTCATTACAATGCATTAAAATTAAACTGTAATGTAGTAGAAATAAAGTTGCGATGTTGTAAATCATGCATATGAACAACACAAGTAACCTACTGCATTAAATGCATTAGAATTTAAACCTTAATGTAGTAGAAATAAAGTTTTAATGCATTAAATCATGCATATGAAGAATGTACGTAACCTACTTCATTACAATGCATTCAAATTAAAGTGTAATGTAGTAGAAATAAAGCTGCAATGTAGTAAATCATGCATATGAACAACACGAGTAACCTACTTCATTAAATGCATTAGAACTTAAACCTTAATGTAGTAGAAATAAAGCTTTAATACATTAAATCATGCATATAAAAAAATGTATGTAACCTACTTCATTACAATGCATTAAAATTAAACAGTAATATAGTAGAAATAAAGCTGCAATGTAGTAAATCATGCATATGAACAACAAGAGTAACCTACTGCATTAAATGCATTAGAATTTAAACCTTAATGTAGTAGAAATAAAGTTTTAATTAAATCATGCATATGAAGAATGTACGTAACCTACTTCATTACAATGCATTAAAATTAAACTGTAATGTAGTAGAAGACTAAGATGAATTACAGTTATTTCTACTGCATTACAGTTCAAATTTTAATGCACTGTAATGCAGTAGGTCACTTGCATTGTTATTTCTACTACATTAAAGTTTAATTTTAATGCACTGTAATGTAGTATGTTACTTGCATTGTTCTTCTACAACATTACAATTTAAATTTTAATGCACTGTTATGCAGTAGGTTTTAATTTTAATACATTGTAATGCAGTAGGTTACTTCTATTGTTCACATGCATGATTTACTGCACTAAAACTTTATTTCTACTACATTAAGATTATGTGATGCATTAAAATATAAACTAGCATGCAATGTAGTAAAAATGTAAGATGGTAGATATAAAGTTGTAATGCTACTTAATTTCGACAAAACCTACTCAATCATAGTGTTAATCCTACTCAATCATAGTGTTAATCCTACTCCATCACAGTTATAAGTTTACCAAATCTTTTCTATATTACATACAAATACTTAATTTCGACAAAACCTCAAACACAACTTTATCCTACTAAAGCATATTCGTATTAAAAATATCCTACTCCATTACAGTTGTAATTTTACCAAATCACATGCATAGTATTAGTTTTAATCCATCATAATATTAATTCTACTCAATCATAGTGTTAATCCTACTCCATCAAAGTTATAAAAATGTAAACCACCTACTTCATCACTACTTTAATGCATTGGAAACTATAAATATAAAGCCTACTACATCCAGTCTATTTTCTAGTACATCACATACAATCCTACTACATGTAGTTCACATTTTAGTACATCACACACAATCCATCTACATATCAGTTCCTATTCTAGTACATTAATCAATGCAGTAGGTTTTGTACTCATTGTAGTAGCTTTTGTACAATAATGCATTAGGTTTAGTACAATAATGTAATAGAAAACCTACTCCATTATTGTACAAAACCTACTTCATTATATAGATTATATCTATAATGTAGTAGAATAACACCATAATATAGTAAAATGAAAGACTACAATGTAGTAGAAAACCTACTACATCTCAATTCATTTTTATCACATTACATACATTTTAGTGCAATACATTAATTAATTTTACTTGTCACATTGCATTAACAAATTCTAGTTGAGACATTACAGTAACGCATTTAGTAACAAAATTCTAGTTGAGACATTTTATCAAACATTTTGTATGCAACTTTTTTAAACATAGTTTGTATCAAACCTTTTCTCAACCATTTTCCAAACTAAAACAAAACATTGAATACAATATATTTAAATCGATTGAAACACAAAAAAAACAACAATTACTTACTTTTAAAGTTTCGATTTTGATTGGAATCGCTATGACTTTCGATTAAAGATGAGTCTTGATTCGGTCATCAATCATGATTTCTTTATGATGAATCGATCGTGATTTTGTTATTCAAACCCTAAATATTAGTAATGACTCGATGATTTTTGTGAATTAAGATGTGTGTGAATTTTTAGTTAGATAAAATGGTTTTAGTGAGAGAAAGTGAAATACAAAGTGTTGAAGTAAATGACGGGGAAGAATTTTTTGTAAAATACATTCAGATTTTATAAAAGATACCCTAAAGTTTGAGAGTTTACAAAAAAGACACCATTTTTTTTTGGAAAAGAGGGGGGCACATGGCAGCCTGTGGTTCCACCTCATTTGTTTTATTATAAGTTTTGTTTTAGAATAACCTCACACTCTCTCTCTCTCTCTCTCTCTCTCTCTCTATATATAATATATATATATATATATATATATATATATATATATATATATATATATATATATATATATAGAGTTGGGTTAATGTGGTGTAATACCTTAAAATTATAAAAATAAGAAGCAATATTGACCATTGGATTTATTTAATTGATGTTAGATGAGATTAGTAATTAATTGATGTTATTATATTAGAAAAATGCTTGAAGGGTATTTTTGACAAACATTTGCAACCGTTTGTGCTATTCTTCAGTTATATATATATATTTTCATTTTTTAATTTTCAATTTTTTTACTACTATATCTCTTTCACATTTGTTCAACGAAGTTCTAGTATTTACAAATTCATTGACTTTTTCTTATTGTCTTTTAATACAAACTTGATGTCAGTTTTTTTATGCAAAAAACATAGCGTATTAGGTATCATGTATCACTTCTAGTTATCCATATTATTTTTTATTAGAATAGTTTCGGCAATATATCATGTATCAGTCTAATATATTTGGTTTAACATAATTTATAACAGAAATAGTTTACGTCAATATAGATAGAAAAAAATATTTTATGATTACTCAATATACATCGCCCATTATCATTTATGTACATTTTATAATCCACTCGTACACAGATCTACCGATACATATTGCCTTATATCTATATAGACGTGTAAACTAATGTACATGCACCTTGTTCGTAACAAATGTAAATGCAAACGAACAACGATGATACATCACATCATTGGTGAAATTGAGCCTCGTCACACAACACACACACCACCGAATCGTACAATACCGACCCGTACACCATGAACTCGTACACCATCATCATCAATCTATGACGTCATCTTCGCTAGACTCAATCGTGATACATACAAGAAATCCAAATTCTCATTTTTTTAAACCAACTTTACATGTAAGAAACCCAACTAATACATAAGGAACAAAATCTAAATCCTTCATAATTTATTAAACCCATCTGATTAGATATCTAGATCCTCATAATGATACATCTTTGAATACCCGTAGCAAACAAGGCTCAGATACGAACAATGAACGAAAGCGAGTAACGGTTAAACTATTGGAAAGAACCGCAACACCTCGACTTGTTTATCATCTTGAAAAAAACATGCAACGGTTAAACGAAGACGTAGAGCAACGGTTCCTTACACATTGAGCGACCGTTTAGAACAAATTAAAAACGCCATATATGGAAAATCGAAAAAGGAGGTAAATCATGCAGCAAAATAACTAAAAGGGTGAAGATTTATAATAGTAGATTTTTTTGTAGGAGGAGATCTAAAAATCTAGAAGGTAACCATTGGTTTCTTTAATGGTGTAAAAATGTGACGGCAAACATGTGGTCACGGGTTCTACAAGAAAGAATAAAGGGTGGTGTTTGTGATTTATTTTAATAAGCTTACCCAAAATACCCTTAATGCTATACCGAGTAATTAATTTTATTGTTTATTTTCTTTAAATGAGATTAATGTCATCTTAATCGAAATAATAGATCCAATGGTTCAAAAAGCTTTTTATTATAACAGTTATAAGCTATTACACCATTTTAACCAAAATCTATATATATATATATATATATATATATATATATATATAGTGGAGTTATTCTACAAAAAATCTTATAATAAAAAGGATAAGATGAATAATGGGGGTGACATGTGTCATCCTTTCAAATTATTATTCCACATCATATTGTCATGTCAAGTCATCTAACTTTAAAAAACTGATTTTTTAAAATAATTTTCGAAATAAAAAAATCCGTCAAATAAAATTTTCGAAATTTTTTTTTTTGAAATTTTTTTATAATTTTTTTTTTCAAAAATATTTACTGCATCATAGTTACATGTTTTACTGCATCACAATTAAATTTCGAAAAAAAAATTTCGTAAAATTTTTTTTGAAGAATATTTTTTGAAAAAAATTTCATTCTTTTTTACTATATTATAGTTACATGTTTTAGTGCATCATGTTTATAAATCAATGCATTAAAATTTTAATTTACTACATTATAGTGCATTCACCAATGTTTTAATTATGATGTACAAAATTATAACTATGATGCGGTAAACTATTACATTAATGCATAATAAGTGTGAAAACACTTATCCTTTTACCACTTATTTCCAATAATAACAAGACCAAAACGTGTATGTTATGTCGTAAAAGTCGGAATTATGCGTGGGTTGTGTTTTTATTGTGTTTTAGGACCAAAAGATGCAAAAGGAAGAACACATGGGCTATCACGGGCTTTTATCGAAGAAAAAGACTAAAGACGAAGTCGAAAGATCGAGAATGCAAAAAGAACGGAAGTCCAAGGCCAATTCTGAAGATTTATCGAAGAAAAAGTCTAAAGACGAAAGTTTAATGAAGTCGAAGAACTCAAGTCTAATTATAGAAGAAAATTATAAGACAAGTTCAACTTATATCGACAAAATCCCGAGGCGACGTCGAGAAAGACGAAGAAATTAAGTCGAGTCGAGTCGAGAAGAAAGAAATTAGCTTAAGCATGTAATCTCCCCACCTCCTATAAATACCCTCCTAATGTGTCATTATGAGGGTGTTAGGTGGTTAATCTTTTAGTAGTTAATTTTTAGTTTTTAAGTGCTTTTTATTTTTCTCTCTAGTTTTTCCTTCAAACTTGTTAATCTTTACATTAATCTTGTAATCTTTTGATATTCATCTTTGATCAATCAAGCTTATTTTCTTAATTCCCATTCTACCTTTCTTAATCTTTTTCTTAATCTTGATAATCATGTAGTTAATCTCATCTCTTTTATTAAGTGATTGTTTTATTCATGTGATTGATCTTGCAGTTTTGATGTGGTGGATGTTTTGAGCTTATTGTGGTTATTGATCTTTTAGTGTTGGCTTATTCTTGATTAAGTTGTTTTGATAGATTAATAGGATTGCTTATTAGTTGATTTTAAATGTTTTGATTAATTAGTGTTTTTATAGTTTTTAAGTTGTGGCTTATTTAGTTCTTCTTAATTTATTTGGTTAAAGTTTTGGTTAATTGCTTGTTTGGTTTATGCTTATTAGTGGCTTATCTCTTAAGTTTTCTTATTTCTGTTTACTGTATTCGTGCTTCAACGATTTCGGAAAAGGGTTTTAAAAATCTGAATTCGTCCCTTTCTCTGAATTAGCAATTATTCCGAAAAACCTTTTTCCGAAGATATCCTTTCTCTGAATTCATCATTTTTATGAAAACCAAATTTTTCCGAAAAACCTATTATTCCGAAGAGTTTATTATTCCGAAAAAGCTTTCTTTTCTGAAAACCTTCTTTTTCCGAAAATCCAATTTCTCTGAAAATCTTCTTTTTCTGAAAACCCATTTTTTCTGAATTTGTCTTTATTCCGAAAAAGCTAGTTATTCTTAAAACACCATTTTTTCCGAAGAAGTTCCTTTTTCCGAAAAGTTTGTTATTCCGAAATTATCATTTTTTCTGAAAACCATGTTTTCCTGAAAAGTCCTTTTATTCCGAAAAAGCAAGTATTCCGAAGATGCCTATTTCTCTGAAAACATCATTATTCCGAAAATTCATTTTTCTGAAATTCCAATTTCCAGACTTTGTTTAATTAGAAATTTTCTTAATTGTTTCTATTTTCCAACTTTAATTTTTCCCGCCTTTTTACTTAGCATTGTTTTAACTTGTCTTATCTTAGATTAAACTTTCAAGCTTTCAACGACATTTTTATTTAGTTTAAAATAGATAACTTTTTCCATTTATTATTCCACCAAGAACAACTGAGTCGCACTTTCTTCCAATAATCAATTCGGAAAGATCGGACGATAATATTTTATACTTAGCCAAAAGCCAAGTATTAAATGGCGTCGCTGTCGGCTCTTTTCGTTAAGATTGACGGTTTTTAGTGAGAGACGCGTTGGATTTTGGGATCCATTCATCTTTGAACGTTATTTTCCTTGCTTTAAAATTTTCAAAAATCCTAAAAATATAAAATTTTCAAAAATACAAAAAAATTAAAAAACATAAAAAACATAAAAAACCAAAATTATTTCTTGTATATTTTTCTCTTTCTTTTTGCAGGTGTATGCGTACTCGATCAACGTCGTATCCCGAGCTCGAGACTCTCGATAATTTAGACATGCCTGGTGTACACAACAATAATAATAATCCACCTCAACCCAACATGAATAATAACAACAATGAACTTCTATCGGACAATCATCCAATGATCGAACTTTTGCAAGCGCATGTAGAGGGCAACAACGATGCTATTGTCATACCCGCGATTGGAGCCAACAACTTTGAGCTTAAATCCGGCTTCATTCAAATGGTCTCTCCTCAACCATTCTTGGGGCGTTCAATTGATGATCCTCATGACCATATTAAGAGGTTTCTTCAACTCACTAATACGGTTAAGTATAATGGGGTTTCACAAGAGGTAATTCGCTTGCAACTTTTTCCTTTCTCCTTAGAGGGACAAGCCCGACATTGGCTTGATAAGGAACCGCCACAAAGTATTCTTACGTGGACGGATTTAGAGACCAAATTCATCAACTACTTTTTTCCCACCCTCACGTACTACCGCTTTGCGGAATGAAATCATTACTTTTGAACAAAAGTACGGTGAGACATTTAGTGAATCTTGGGACCGTTTTAAGGAACTTTTAAGAAAGTGTCCACAACATGGTTTAACAAAAGTACATCAAATTAATACTTTTTACAATGGTTTAAGCATGAATGACCAAGATTCACTAAATAGTGCTTCGGGGGGTAACATTTTGGTTAAGTCTGCTAATGCCGCTTGGGATATTATTGAGAACAAGTCTAGAGTGCAAACAAAGAGTGTTCAGACCAATGTGGCTAGTGCTAGCACTAATGAGAGCGACAAGAGAATTGATAAGCTTACTTTGCTTGTTGAATCACTTGCTCTCCAAGCCGCCAACAATACCAAAGCTATCACTGCCCAAGCTAGTGCTTTGACTCAATTATGTGAAATTTGCGGGGGATCTCACTAATACACCGATTGTCCTTCGACTCATGACAATCCCGGAAATGTGTATGCCGCCAACGGTACCTATTCTTTAGGAGGCTATCAAGCACGTCCTCAAGGTGACCGCAATTTGCTCAGCTATCTCTCAAACAACTTTCTTTCACCACCCAATTTTCCACCACAAAACCCAAACAACCTCAATCGCAACAATCAAAACCAACCTCGTGCTCCAAATCAATATCAAAACCAAAGAACCTCATATCCAACTCAAAGAAACAACCAAGTTTACCAACAACCTGCTTATCAACCACCCGCCTACCATGCTCCTCCTCCCAACCAGCCCACCGCATTACACCAAGATGTTGAAACCTACATGAGGACTAATGATGCGATAGTGCAAAATCTTTAGCGGGAAATACTCAACTTGAAAGCAGATATGGTGAAACAAGGAAACGATCTTCGAGCCGATATGCGAAACACTTTGGCAAGTCAAACGAATTACTTGAGGAACATGATGGCTAGTTTCTTCCCGAGTAATCAAGCCTCTGGATCGGGTTATCTTCCGAGTAACACCGTTGCTAATCCAAGAGGGGATATGAAAGCAATCACCACTCGTAGTGGAAAAGGTTTAAAAGAACCCGAGCTTCCTACACCTACACCGGTGATTGTGACAAAGGAAAACGAGTCTCTTTCTCCAATTCCTCCAACTTCTATTCCACCACCTACTACTTCTACCCCTCCACCACCCAAGGATGTGAGTGCGAATTCCATTCCAAAGCCTTCATCTCAACCCAATATACCTTATCCTTCAAGGTTGAGGAAAGAGAAATTGAAGAACAAGGATGATATTCAGGTTTCTATCTTTCTTAAAATGTTTAAACAACTGAATTTCAATATCTCCTTTGCTGAGGCTCTCGCTCACATGCCGAAATATGCTAAAATGTTTAAAGATCTTCTCAGTGATAAGGAGAAACTTCTCGATATTGCTTAGACCCAACTTAATGAGAATTGCTCTGCAGTGCTCTTAAGGAAATTACCAACCAAACTTGGTGATCCGGGTCGTTTCTTGATTCCTTGTAACTTCCCTGGGGTAGAGAATTGTATGGCCCTAGACGATCTAGGTGCTAGTATTAACTTAATGCCATTAAGTGTTTGGAAGCAATTATCTCTCCCCGAGCTAGTCCCCACACGAATGACTTTGGAATTAGCTAACCGTACGGTTGCTTATCCAGTGGGGATAGCCGAAGACGTCTTCGTTGGTGTCGACAAATTCACCTTTTCGGCGGATTTTGTTGTCGTTGACTATGAGATGGACCCCCGTGTTCCATTAATCGTTGGACGTCCATTCCTGAGGACCGGTCGCACTCTCATTGATGTAGCCGCTGGCGAATTAATCATTAGAGTCGGTGACGATAAAATCGTCTTCAACATGGGTAAACTTTCTAAGCAACCTTCTGAAAACGAGAGTGTTAACTTCATTGACGTTCTTGATGAGGCTTGTGAAGAACATTTCAAAGACGCTTGTAAAAGTGGTTCTTCTTCTATTCCCATTGTTGAGATCGTTGCCTCTATTGCTCCATCACTAACTCCATTTGGAGAAAGTGATTTCATCTTGGAAGAACTTGAAGCAACTTTGGGAGATGTGGACTTAAAATATGACGATTCTCCCTCCAATTGGGATGAAGACATTCGTACCATTGAGAAACTTCTCAATGAGGACCATATTCTCCACCATCTCCTAAGGATATCTTTATCGATGAACCGAATTTGACTACGCCTTCCATCGAAAACCCTCCGGATTTAGAACTTAAGGACCTACCGTCTCATCTCAAGTACGTTTTCCTTGAAGACAACAAGAAGTCACCCGTCATCATCGCTAAGGACTTGAAAGAGGAAGAAAAATCCCGACTTATCGCTGTGCTAAAGAATCACAAGAAAGCAATTGCTTGGAAGATCTCCGATATTCGTGGAATTGATCCTCACTTTTGCACACATAAAATTCTCATGGAGGACGACTTTAAACCCACTATTCAAAGCCAAAGAAGGGTGAATCCTAAGATCCATGACGTAATCAAAAAAGAGGTTATCAAACTTCTTGATGCGGGAATGATCTACCCTATCTCGGATTCACCATGGGTTAGTCCCGTCTATTGTGTGCCTAAAAGGCGGAATAACCGTTGTGCCCAATGAAAACAACGAGTTGATTCCTACTCGTCTCGTTACAGGGTGGAGAGTTTGTATAGACTATCGCAAACTCAATGATGCTACGAGAAAGGATCATTTTCCCCTCCCTTTCATGGACCAAATGCTTGAACGTCTAGCGGGTAATGACTATTACTGCTTCTTAGACGGTTTCTCCGGGTATTTTCAAATTCCCATCGATCCCAAAGACCAAGAGAAAACCACATTCACTTGTCCTTACGGAACATTTGCTTATAAAAGAATGCCTTTCGGCTTATGCAATGCTCGTGGGACTTTCCAAAGGTGTATGATGGCTATCTTCCATGACATGGTTGAAGAAACTATGGAAGTGTTCATGGATGATTTCTTGGTTTATGGTGATTATTTCTCTTCTTGCCTTGCCAATTTGGAACGCATGCTTAAGCGGTGTGAAGACACTCGCCTTGTTCTAAATTGGGAAAAATGCCATTTCATGGTAAAAGAAGGCATTGTGCTTGGACATAAAATCTCTAAAGCCGGTCTTGAAGTGGACCGTGCTAAAGTGGATGTCATAGCCAAATTACCTCCACCTTCAACCGTGAAGGGTGTGAGAAGTTTCCTTGGTCATGCGGGCTTCTATCGTCGATTCATTCAAGATTTTATAAAATCGCTCGCCCGATGACCCACCTCTTGGAAAAAGATACTCATTTCATCTTTTCCAAAGAGTGTCTTGAATCCTTCAATCTTCTTAAGGATAAGCTAACTAAGGCACCGGTCTTGGTTACCCCTAATTGGGAGCTACCTTTTGAGTTGATGTGTGATGCTAGCGACTTTGCTATTGGAGCGGTTTTGGGCCAAAGAGTGAACAAACACTTCCAACCAATCCATTACGCTAGCAAGACAATGACGGGGGCTCAATTGCATTATACCACTACCGAAAAAGAGCTTTTAGCTGTAGTATATGCTTTTGAAAAATTCCGCCCCTATCTTGTCCTTTCTACCACCATCGTGTATACCGATCATTCCGCGTTGAAGTACTTGTTAACTAAGCAAGATTCTAAGCTAAGACTTCTTCGTTGGGTTTTGCTCCTTCAAGAATTCAACATTGAAATTCGTGACAAAAAGGGAGCCAAAAACCTAGCCGCGGATCAACTAAGTAGACTTAAGGATCCTTATCAAGGGGATCATCCGAATCAAGAGATCAATGACTCTTTTCCCCTTGAGGCCTTAATGTCTATCAATTCCAATCTTGATGACACCCCGTGGTTTGCGGACATTGCAAACTACTTAGCGGGTGGAATTCTCAAGGAAGGGTTAACGTCCCAACAAAAGAAAAAGTTCTTTAAAGATATTGAACATTATTTCTGGGACGACCCTTACCTCTTCAAATAATGTGCGGATCTTGTCATTCGTCGATGTGTTGATGGGCCGACAGCGGTACAAATTCTTGACGCTTGCCATAAAGGACCCACCGATGGTCACTTTGGTCCCAATTATACCGCGAAGAAAGTATTCGACTCTGGATTTTATTGGCCCACCATTTATCGTGACGCTCACGACATGGTTAAACATTGTGATGCTTGCCAAAGACAAGGCAAGATCACACATAAAGATGAGATGCCTCAAAATTTCATACAAGAATGTGAAATCTTTGATGTCTGGGGTATCGACTTTATGGGGCCATTTCCATCATCTAAAGGGAACAAGTACATCCTCGTTGCCGTTGACTATGTTTCTAAATGGGTTGAAGCTAAGGCTCTCCCCACGAACGATGCGAGGGTGGTTGTGAACTTTTTGAAGCAACTTTTTGCTCGATTCGGTGTTCCTCGTGCTATAATCAGTGACCGCGGGACTCATTTTTGCAATGATCAATTCACATGAGTCATGGCTAAGTACGGTGTCAATCACCGTCTTTCCACCGCTTATCATCCTCAAACCAATGGTCAAGCCGAGATATCTAACCGTGGATTGAAGCGAATTCTGGAGCGTACTGTGGGAGAGCATCATGCCTCGTGGGCTGGTAAGTTAGATGATGCTTTGTGGGCTTTCCGTACCGCCTATTGATGAGACTGCTTTTATACAGTCTCATCTTCCAAATAGGGCTTAAAATGCATTAAATATCATCAAAATACCCAAATATATGCTTGTGTTTGTTGCTTGTGTATTTTAGGTACGGATATTGAGATAATGACAAAAGATCACAAGAAACATGCAAAAACGAACACGGGAAACGAAGCCGCACAATGAACCAAGCCCTAGTGAAGACTTTCCCAAGATCAACCCTTGAAGATTTGAAGAATTATGAAGAAGGGTCCTCCAATTATGAAGAATTGACACTTTATACCCTTGTATCCTCATAATTACAAGTTTGGTCCCTAAAGTTTGTCAAAATTACCAAAAGGGCCCTTAACTTTGTAGAATTGGCAAGTTTAGCCCCTCAACAAAGCTAAATTGTCAACCAGTATCATCCACAAAGTCAAATATATCATGAAGTCCTTTAAAGTACAAGAAATGACAAGTTTGGTCCTTTGAAAATCCAAAATTACAAAAAGGACCCTCAACTTTCAACAATTGGCAAAAATGGTCCCTCATTTATCAAGACTTGGCAATTTCAGTCCTCCAAGATGACAATCATACAAGTCAAGACCATTATCATTGAAGAAAATGCCAAACCAGCCCTTGAAGAATTCAAATATGGCAAGAAATACCCCTGAATTCATTTTACAAAAGTTTATGGGCCAAAAATGCAAAAAGTCCAAAGTTGACAAAGCTAATATGGACGCTGATGGAGTTTTCAAGTAAAAAGACAAGAAGAAAGGAAGTGAGGGGTTAAAGTTGTCCAGACATTAAACTTACCTAGACCAACCAGCTTGTGCCACGTGCCCCACTCACTTGAATCAACCACTCACAACTCACCCTTTGTCCACATCAGATCCCACTCACATTTGGTTATTAACTAATCCTAACAGATTAGTTTAAACTTGGCGCTAAACATCCATTTTAAAAACCAAACGGATTAAAAACATGTTCTTGGTGTTCTTGGCACAAATTGGGCATTTGCTAATTACCAACAATTAAACTCCCATATTGTGCAGATTTGTGATTAAGGGTCCTATAATCACAACCCAACCTTAAAACTTGACACCTCACCACCCCATTTGTCTCCTAGTGTCTCCCCTGCTCCACACCCATGCATACTGCCAAAAAGATGGCAGCAATCCAACGTTTGAGAAACATGCTTACTTTCTAAGCTTCATCTACACCTTTGGATGCTCTCACACATGCCAGCTGCCACTACACAACAAAGAAAAGTCACATGATTCTCCAAGGCATTCAAACTTCATAAGGGCATTTTTGGAAGATCAATCAGCTAGGGTTTATGTTTTCCTTTGCTTTCTAGATACATTGTAAGGCTATATAAAGCCACTTAGGCCTTCACATTTCAGTTTGCTTTTGGTTTTTCCTTTGTTCAAACACTTGTAAATCCTTTTTCAGTTTAATGAATTTGAGTTAAGTGATTTGAAGAAAGACCAAGTGCCATCTTTATTCTGCTTATTATTGTTCTTAGTTTACTGCTTTTGAAGTTAAAAACCTGTTTTCAAAAGAGGAGTGTGCACAAGTTTGCATATTTTCCTCATTTTCTTGATATTTTGCTAAGTCTTGTTCCAATCTTGGAATTCTTGGGCTATAGGGCTGATCATAGCATCCTAACTGAGTTGGTTAAGGTGTGGTGAGGCTTATAACTTGGGGATAATCAAGTGTGGGGTAACAAGTTTGCATCAATCAAGATTTTTCCAAGTTTCTGTTTTTTCATGTTATTGTGCTTAACCCTTGTTGAATCTTAGCAGGCTTTTGTGGAAGCTTGTGCTTGTTCTTGCTAGCACATAAGCTCAAAATTCGTGGGTGTGGATGTACATCCATGAGGTTTGCTTACTTAATCTCCAAATCTGCATAAATTGTGATTTTTGGTGATATTTGTATGAAACTATTGTTCTTGTGAATTTTGTGGCTTGTTCTTGCTTGAATCTGTTTATTAGACTTGTTAGAGTGTTAATTGATGCTTGGTTGGCCTGAAATCTTGTTTTGCTTTTGAAAATCTTGATTTGAAAAAGTTAAAGGGGTGTTTGGGTCTACTGATTTATGCTTGTGATCTGATTTTGTGTTAAGGGAAAGTGTTGTTTATGCTTTGTATCTGATATACCTTTGTTTGAGAGTGTTTTGCTGCAAGTTATTGGGTTTGAACACTTGAATTGATCAATCTGCTATTAAGACCTTGTTTCTGCTTGTTTTGACCTAGGATTTTGGGAACACTTAGTGTGTATGCATGCTTAGGGATAAAAGTGGTTTAAACAAAGTTAACATAACCTGTTTGAAAGATTTGAGGTGTTTAAATTGGCTTGTGTGTCAAATACATCAGCAAAAGTTAAAAACTGCATGTGTAGTGTTCATCAGTAACTTTCATAGCTTGGATCTTGCTTAATTCTTTGAACCAGTGCATGAAAACTGTTTAGACTTGCTTATTGGAGTTTATTATAGCTTGTGTGTGCATTTGGTTGAATTTGGTTGGCTGATTTGTGCTAAAACTGCTCTTGAATGCTAAACTGCTCATTGTTCATGTCTGTGCTATATCTGGTGATAAATTGATTAAACTGTATCAATTGGTTGTTTGTGATTGTGTTATTTTGCTTGTTATTGACTCCTTTTGATCCAAAGATCAATTGGGTGCCTTTGTGAAAACTGAATCCAAGAAAAAGTCACTAAAGACAACAAGTCAAAATAGTCAAGCAGTGGGAAAAGTTCCCACTGCTCAACATCCAAAACTAGCCCCTGCTAGTGCAATTTTATCATCAGCTTATCAATAAGCTATTCTAGCTTATTCTGACTTGCAACAACTTACTTTTTGTAATAGATCTTCATTATTTGACCCATTTAAGTGAACTGGAGCTTATCAGACTTTGACTTTGACTTTTCACTAGAAAACCAACTTGTTTGACTTTTAAGATAAGTGCTTATTTGATTTTCCAGCTTATTGAGTGAGCTTATTTAAAAGTTCTTTGGTTTTTAAGCTTAGTTTTGTCAAAAGAAACATTTTGCAACTTGAATCAGCTTCTGAGGTGGTCTAGATCATAAAAACGACTATTTTGTCGTTTTGTGAATAAGTTGTTGACTTGTTTCTGGCTTATTGAGTGGTCTTATTTGAAATTTATTTTTACAGAAGTCTTTGTTAGGTCAAGAAGGTTGTGTGTTAAATTTTAGCTTATGGCATCAGCTTATAGCTTAATGGGCCAAAAAGCCCATTAAGAATAAGCTGCTTATTATAAGTTAGCTTATTTCACATTTTCAGCTTTTGGGCCTTTGGAAAAAGTTGTTTAAAATCAAATTTTGAGTCAACCTGTGCTTTTTGAGCTTATTTTGAGCACTTTTTCTTATTGGGCCTTAATTAAGCCCAATAAGGGACTGTTTAGGGTTTGGCCCATTTTCTAGGCCCAATAGGGGTATTTAGGTAATTTCACTTTCATTTCTGAGTTATTTAGGTTAAATTAAGCTAGTTTGCAAGTTTTTAGAATTTTTTATAATTTTTGGATTTTTAATATTATTTTAATATTATTTTATTATTAAAAATTAAAAGTCTGATTTTCTAGGTTTTTATATTTTTCCTAGGTTCTAAATACTTAATTAGGATTTTTGCAACTTTCCAAATAGTTTTTAGGTCTTTTAATTATTTGTTATAATTAATTTAAGATTTAATTGATTTTAGGAGTTTTTAATTGCTTAAAAATAGTTTTAATTGGTTTTAAAATTTTGAAAAATAGTTTTTAGCTTAATTAGGATATTTTTGAGGTTTACAAACTTGAAAATCTTGTTTAGGGCTTTTTAATAATTAATTTTGATTTTTAGGGCTTTAATTAGCATTAAAAAGTCATTATTTAATTAATTAAAAGGCTTTTGCAAGTTTTGATTTTTTGTAAACTCTTAGATTGTTATTAAGGATTTTTGGTGATTTTTAGGAATTTTTAGGAATTAATTTTAATTTTGGTGGTTTTTACGACTTTACGTGTACGCCTTTTTAGACTTAGTTTAATCCGTCTTCATAACCATCATTCTCTTCTAATCCCCTTTCTATTTTTCTTTTCTCAAATATAATCACAAATTAATCCAAGTCATTACACACATAACACACTAGCCTCCTTGAGAACGAACTTAATTGGGTCATTCACACACGGTTTTCCTAAATCGTCGTGCTCACTTGCCCTATTTATTGCCCTCTTTTCCTAAAGAGTTGCAAAACTTCAACATCATTTTGGCGCCGCTGCCGGGGAGGCGTGTTGTGTTTTGATTTGGCATTGTTGTTTTTATACTAACCATAATTAGTATTTGTATTAGTAGCACTCTACTAATACGTATTATCGTTTTTCGGTTTTTGTGTGAATATTATTACTATATTGTATACGTAGAACAATAAATACACAAGTACTCCAAATACGTGAGCAATCACAACCTTGACTTGGGAGGTCATTACCCAATCATTGTATTCGAATCTCAAACCAAAGAAAAAGGCAAAAATAGATAAATACTTTCGTGAAGCTTAATCTTGAAAATACAAACTATAAGGTGGGTATAAGGCGGATATTATAAAATATATCCTAAGGAAAAAGGCTCTTAAGTGCTTCGCGCCGCCTCGTTTCCCCGCTTGCTTGTGAGTATTTGATTGTGAGAGTGAATCGAGGGTTTTGCCGCCCAAAGTATTACTAAGTATCATATATATTTTCTTGGTTTCAATTTGATTAAACCCTCTTGAACGATTTGGTGTTCCACCATCGTTCTAAAGTCATCGAAGGCGTTCACTTCACGTGTTCGTTTTCATTCCTTGAGGCTTCGTTAATCAAGAGATTTGATTAGTGAGGAGATTTGTGGACTTTTTGTCTACCTAATACATTTCACCAAGTTCCAAAAAAGGTTAATACAATCAAAAACCAAAAAAAAAAAATTGAAAAAATACAAAACACCAAAAAGAATCTTCTTTGCTCATCCCCTCGTTGTACGTGACGTTTATGCTAACTCGAAATCAAGCAAGACGTGCTCGTAAACGAAAAAACAAATCCATCACTCCAAACAATTCTAGTGAGGAGTCTCCTATTGACGAACCCATTGTAAGAGAAGCACCAACCATGGCGAATCGAACTATGATGGAGTTACTTCAAGCACCCACCGAGGGTTATGGAGAGGCTATTGTAATTCCCGCTATCCTTGCGGAGAATTTTGAGGTTAAGACGGGTTTGTTGTCCATGATTCAAAACAACAAATTCCGTGGTGATGAGAAGGACAATCCTCACAACCATATCCGCCAATTCAATCGTCTTACCGCTACTTGCAAGTTTAAGGATGTTTCAAACGACTCGATTAAGATGATGCTTTTTCCGTATTCCTTAGCGGGGCCCGCAAAAATTTGGTTAGAGAAAGAGCCACCCAATTCTATATTGACGTGGAAGGATCTGTGTCTAAGTTTGTGAACCAATTTTTTCCGCCCTCTAAGACTACGCACTTGAAAAACGAGATTTCAAAGTTTTCACAAGAATTTAATGAAAGTTTTTCAACGGCTTGGAATAGGTTTAAGGAAATGTTACATGAATGTCCTCATCACGGTTTTTCCGATTTGCATCAAATTGACACGTTTTACAATGGACTTAATGATCATGAAAGGGATTATTTGAATGCCGCCGCGGGTGGTAATTTTTTGTGTAAAACGGTTGAGGAAGCTTTGGTGATTATTGAAAATAGATCTAAGGTGTATAGTCCTCGTAGCACGTCTAGTGTTCGTAAGGCTTCGTCTTCGGCTTCACCTTCTTTGTCTAATACCATCGATGCTTGCCAAATTGAGGCGAACTTGGAAAACAAGATTTTTGATAAGTTGAAAGGACTTTTGATTGAGTTTAAAGTTGGTGAACCAAGTGCTCCCGCTACGGTTAAAGCGGTTGAGGTTTCTTGCATGTATTGTGGTGGAGGTCATGATTTCTCCGAGTGCATTACCAACGGTGGTAACACTTCGAGTGCCTTTGCGGCCACGGGAAATTACAACCAAAACGGTCAAGTTTCCCGCTCTAATCAAATGACTCCACCGGGTTTTGGATCAAATCAAAATGCTAACAACTATCGCAACAATCAAGTTGGTTTTAAGAACAATTACAACAAGGGGAATTATGGGAATCAAGGGGCTAATAATCAAGTTTCAAACAAAAATGATTTTCAAAATAACAACAAGAGTTTGCAAACATTGAAAGATCTTCCAAGTGAGTTTGTTGAATATGCTAGTGGTAATGATGCTAGGTTTGACAACATTCAAAGAGAAATAATTAGCCTAAGATCCGAGTTCAAAAACGACTTGAAGAAAGAGTTGAAAAATGAGTTAGCTAATGAACTTAAAATCCACACCAACAAGATGGAAGGAAATGTCACTAGGTTGCAACAAAACCAACAAAAGATGGAACAAGGGCAACATGAGATTAAACAAGAGATGCTTAAGGCCGAGAAAAGGCAAACCGAAGCCGTATTGAGGCAATCTAATTTTGAAGATAAAATCTCGTCTATGTTTGAGGCAATAATGTGTAAACCGTCGTCAAGTGGTCTTCCTAGTAACACCATATCCAACCCTAAGGGTGAGATGAAAGTGATTACCACACGTAGTGGTAAGACACTTAAGGAGCCGATTCCTCAACCAATTGCTCCTACGGAGGAAGCAATTGAGGAAGAACCCGAGGTGGTGGTCCAAAAGGAGCATGTTCCAATCCCACGAAGTACCGCTCATACCACACCTACGGTTGATCCATTACCATCATTGGAACCCGAGATTCCAAAGGCTATTCCTACTATGCCTCAACCCACACCACCTTTGCCCTATCCATCGAGACTTAGGAAGGAGAAACGTCAAGAGCGCGACAATTACCAATTTGAGCTTTTTATGAAAATGTTTCGTGATTTGCACTTTAATGTGAGTTTCGCCGATGCCTTGGTCATGATGCCTCGATTTGCCGCTAACTTTAAGAGTATGTTGAACAACAAGGAGAAATTACACCAAAAGTCTAGTTGTTCGTCGGTTTATCTTAATCGCATACCTCAAAAAGTCGGTGATCCCGGTAAATTTTTGATCCCTTGTGCAATTCAAGATATGGAAGAATGCTATGCCTTGGCCGATCTTGGTGCTAGCATTAACTTGATGCCACTTGCAATCTACAAGTCGCTCAATCTTCCTAATCTTACTCCTTCACGAATGTCTATTGAGTTGGCCGATCATTCCACGATTCTTGCATGTGGTTTGGCGGAAGACGTTTTTGTGAAAGTGGGTAAGTTCTACTATCCCGTAGACTTCATTGTTGTTGACATCCCCACGGATCCTCAAGTTCCTCTCATTTTAGGTCGTTCGTTTTTAGATACGTCTATGGCTTTGATCGATGTGCATGCTAGAAAGATCACCTTACGTTTCAACGACGAGGAACTTGTTATAAACGCAACTCAAAACTCTCAAATTTCTCATGTTTATTCCGTTGCAACCATAAACCTCGTTGATATGATCGACGTGGTTTGCGAGGAATTTTCACAAGAAGTTCTAGGTTTTGGTAATGAAGAAACTAGTGGCAATCCCACTATGTTAGATCCAATTCTTGATAATTCGACACCAACCTTCACTCCTTTCGAAGGTGGTGGTTTTACGTTGGAAGAATTCGATGTTCCACGTACTTGTGACGAAGACCTCGACAACTATGAGGACTTCTCGATTATCAAGGATTTTCTCAACGATTTCCCATTTCCTCCACCCGAGGAGGTTATGAGTATCGAGCCCAAATCTTCACTTGAGGAACCACCTATCCTCGAGTTGAAAGATTTACCTCCTCACCTCGAGTATGTCTATTTGGAGGAGGACGACAAGTTGCCGGTTATTATTGCGAAGGAACTTTCGAATGATGAAAAAACCGCACTTGTCGATATTCTTAAGGCTCATAAAGGGGCGATTGCGTGGAAGTTATCCGACATTAAGGGGATCGATCCCAAGTTTTGTACCCACAAAATCTTAATGGAGGAGGATTTCAAGCCAACAATCCAAAGTCAAAGGAGGGTGAACCCCAAAATTCACGACGTCATCAAAAAGGAGGTCCTTAAACTCCTTGACGCGGGAATGATTTACCCTATTTCCGATAGCCCTTGGGTGAGTCCTATTCATTGTGTCCCTAAAAAGGGAGGGATGACCGTTGTGCCAAACGATGCCAACGAGTTGATTCCCACGAGACTCGTGACCGGATGGAGAGTGTGCATTGACTATCGAAAGTTGAATGAAGCCACTCGAAAAGACCATTTTCCCTTGCCCTTCATGGACCAAATGTTGGAACGTCTTGCGGGAAACGATTTCTATTGCTTTCTAGATGGTTTTTCCGGTTACTTCCAAATTCCCATCGATCCTCGTGATCAAGAAAAAAATACGTTTACGTGTCCATATGGAACGTTTTCCTATCGTAGAATGCCATTCGGACTTTGCAATGCACCGGGAACTTTTCAACGATGCATGATGGCTATTTTTCATGATATGATCGAGAAGACGATGGAAGTCTTTATGGATGACTTTTCCGTGTTTGGTGATTCCTTTACTTCGTGTTTGTCGAACCTTGAGAGAATGTTAAAACGTTGTGAGGAAACCAACCTTGTGCTCAATTGGGAAAAGTGTCATTTTATGGTTAAGAGTGGAATCGTCTTAGGGCACAAGGTCTCGAAAGCGGGGATTGAGGTAGATCAAGCTAAGGTAGACGTCATCGCCAAATTACCTCATCCCAAAACCGTCAAGGGAGTTAGGAGTTTCCTAGGCCACGCGGGCTTTTATCGACGATTCATCAAGGATTTCTCGAAGATTTCTGACCCATTACACATCTTCTTGAAAAAGAGGCACGTTTTGTCTTTGACGAAGATTGTGTACGAGCCTTTGAGATCCTTAAGAGGAAACTTACCGAAGCTCCCATTCTTGTTGCTCCAAATTGGAACCTCCCCTTTGAACTTATGTGTGATGCAAGTGATTACGCTATTGGGGCCGTTTTGGGGCAACGTCATGAAAAGCACTTCTTGCCTATCCACTATGCTAGCAAGACGATGACCGAGGCTCAACTTAAATACACTACAACGGAAAAGGAGTTCCTTGCCGTGGTGTATGCATTTGAGAAATTCCGACCTTATCTCGTCTTGACGAAATGCATAGTGTATACGGACCATTCGGCTATCAAGTATCTCATGGCTAAACAAGATGCAAAGCCGAGATTACTTCGTTGGATTCTCCTCCTTCAAGAATTTGATCACACCATCGTTGACAAAAAAGGAGCCGAGAATCTAGCGGCCGATCATCTCTCTCGTTTGGAAGATCCTCACCAAAGTGTTTACGAGCCTAAGGAAATCATCGAAACATTTCCGCTCGAGACACTTGGTTTAGTGAATTCTAAGCTTGATTCTTCTACCCCATGGTTTGCGGATTTTGCAAATTACCATGCGGGTAACTTCATCGTTAAGGGTATGACAACTCAAGAAAAACGAAAATTCTTTCGTGATGTCAAGTTCTACTTTTGGAACGACCCTTACTTGTTTCGAACTTGTGCGGATCAAATCATCCGTCGTTGTGTATTTGGCACCGAAGCTTCTAATATCCTTAGAGCTTGCCATGAGGGACCCACGGGTGGTCACCACGGTGCTAATCTCACGGCTAAGAAGGTGTTTGATGCCGGCTTCTTTTGGCCTACTATTTACCGAGATGCACAAATCCTTGTGAAGTCTTGTGATGCATGCCAACGACAAGGAAAAGCCTCACAAAAAGATGAAATGCCACAAAATATCATTCAAGTATGTGAGATCTTTGACGTTTGGGGTATAGACTTTATGGGGCCGTTCCCATCATCTCGTGGTAATAAGTATATCCTTGTTGCGGTTGACTACCTATCTAAGTGGGTGGAGGCGAAGGCCTTGCCCACTAATGATGCTCGTGTGGTAGTTAAGTTCTTGAAAAGTTTGTTTGCTAGGTTTGGAACCCCTCGTGCGATCATAAGCGATCGTGGAACCCACTTTTGTAATGACCAATTCGAAAGAGTCTTAAGGAAATATGGGGTTACACATCGTCTTTCTACGGCTTATCACCCACAAACGAGTGGGCAAGTCGAGGTTTCAAACCGAGCATTAAAGAGGATCTTGGAGAGATCCGTGGGGGAAAACCGACAATCTTGGTCGGATAAGTTAGACGATGCTTTATGGGCCTTTAGGACCGCTCATAAGACGCCCATTGGGTGCACTCCCTATAAGCTTGTGTATGGGAAGAATTGTCATTTGCCTATCGAGTTAGAACACAAGGCTTATTGGGCCCTAAAGCATTGTAATGATGACATGGAGACCGCGGGAAAACACCGGAAAATGCAATTAAATGAATTGGATGAATTGAGGGATATTGCTTATGAAAATTCATTGATTTACAAAGAGAAAACTAAAAAGTTGCATGATTCAAAAATTAAAAACCGGGTTTTTAACATTGGGGATCAAGTTTTACTTTTTAATTCAAGATTAAAAATATTTTCCGGTAAATTGAAATCCCGTTGGTCCGGTCCATTCACCGTGACTCAAGTGTTTCCTTATGGGACCATCGAGCTAGCTCAAGATGATGGTCCTAACTTCAAGGTGAATGGACATAGGTTGAAGCACTACTTTGGTGGGGAAGTTCCATCCTTGAACTACCTCGACCAAATCACCTTCCCCAATGATAATTAGTGTTGAGGGGATCGAGTCGAGCTCATGACTCGGTAATCAAAAACGAGGAGCCTCGTGGGGGAGTCCCATGCTTATCCTATGTACATATTATCGCTTTCTTAGTCTAATGTAGCTTACGTGTGGGGATTTGTGCCCTTCCAACCTTTGTTCCGTGGTTGTTTGTGATATGTGGTTTTTAGATCATGATCTTCACGATTGGAGCCTCTCGTGTTCGTTTTATGGGAGCACTCGATCGTTTGCTTTGGAGAAATTTCTCAATATCCATGATATATCCTTTATTGTTCTAACCTTAGGTTTTTAGCACACTTCATAAACGGCTATTACTTAATGGTTACACCCTTTCCATGCTAGATTAGGCATTCGACTACGTCTCTAGTATGGGGGTGTTTGCACCCCTAGACTCGAAACATTAAGGACAATGTTTAACTTTAGTATGGGGGGGGGGGTGAATAGATACTTGCCTTGCCAAACCTTCACGCTTTCCAAAGTTTATCGTTTTGTTTATCATTTTCTTGCAAAATAAGGCTAAAAATGGCCAAATTTTAAATTTTTCTCATGTTTTATAAGTGTTTGAAGACACGAATGTAGATTTTCCGATGGCGAGAATAAGAGTAATTTTTGACTCGACCGTGCGTGTTGAGCACTTAGCTTTGATTCCTTAACTATACATTAGGCTAAGTCTCTTAAATAAGGACGAGAAATGATAGAGTTAATTATAAGTTACTATGCTAAACGTAGAGTACTCGTATTCTTTCAAAAACTCATGTGTTCTCGTTGTTTGCTTATTCTCCCTTCGCATGTAAATATTTTTTGCTTAATAAATATTGACTTAGCGGTTTAGTTGGGATTGTTGGGTTTCTAGTCTTTTCTAGTAGCTTCCGTGTAATTAAATTGGGAAGACATTAAGGTATCGCCAGCGTCACGGTTTTGAAGTATTGGCACCCTAATAATCGAAAGCTTCACCCAATAATAAGATTTCAAGTGCTCACCTAAATCAAGCAAACAATTTGAAGCCCCACAAGGCCAAAAAATCTATGCAAAAATTGAAAGTGAATCAAGCCTTAATCTTCGAAGCTTTAAAGATCCAAAATTCGCCTTAGCGTGAGGATATACGTCTTTGGCTAATAAAACTACCGATGAGGCGGATAATAAAAGGCAAGGCAAGACCGAAGTCATAATAAAAGCTTCATGGCGAAGTTGAATAAAAGATGGAGGTAAACCAAAGATAATAAGGCCCTTCCGTTAGGGGGCGTATAAAAGTCTTGGTAATAAGTCTCATGTTCAAAACTGTTATAAAACCGTGTTTATCGATTCTTCTTGTCAACTTAATTTTTTAACATCGTCGTCTATTAGGAGGGGTTATTGATTTGATGGTCTTAGTTACACCGTTAGGACTCTATTTTTAGACCTAAATCTCTATTATCGCATAAGTCAAACAATGTATCCTCGTGAAACATTCAAGACATCATAAAATATAAGAGATACAACTTAGGAATAATGGGAGAATAAGTACGTGATTAGGGCATATGAGTAGTGTTAGCATTACCAACTTATAATGACAATGATCTCGTTGCACGCTTAGCATGGAATTGGAGTGAAAATCGAGGATGACGAAATTATTTCTAACGAAGCATTCACGTGTTCTTGTTCTATGAACCTAAACGTCCCATTTTGCGATGAAAATCATACATTATGTCTATAACACAAGTAGTAGTAATAGTAGTAGTGTAGCTAGTTTATCATTCCAATAAAGTGAATAAAATGAATTTTGGAGATGCTTTGATACTTTATTCTAGCATTGCGTGAGGGCACGGCAATGGTTTAGTATGGGGGAGTGACGAGACTGCTTTTATACATAGTCTCATCTTCCAAATAGGGCTTAAAATGCATTAAATATCATCAAAATACCCAAATATATGCTTGTGTTTGTTGCTTGTGTATTTTAGGTACGGATATTGAGATAATGACAAAAGATCACAAGAAACATGCAAAAACGAACACGGGAAACGAAGCCGCACAATGAACCAAGCCCTAGTGAAGACTTTCCCAAGATCAACCCTTGAAGATTTGAAGAATTATGAAGAAGGGTCCTCCAATTATGAAGAATTGACACTTTATACCCTTGTATCCTCATAATTACAAGTTTGGTCCCTAAAGTTTGTCAAAATTACCAAAAGGGCCCTTAACTTTGTAGAATTGGCAAGTTTAGCCCCTCAACAAAGCTAAATTGTCAACCAATATCATCCACAAAGTCAAATATATCATGAAGTCCTTCAAAGTACAAGAAATGACAAGTTTGGTCCTTTGAAAATCCAAAATTACAAAAAGGACCCTCAACTTTCAACAATTGGCAAAAATGGTCCCTCATTTATCAAGACTTGGCAATTTCAGTCCTCCAAGATGACAATCATACAAGTCAAGACCATTATCATTGAAGAAAATGCCAAACCAGCCCTTGAAGAATTCAAATATGGCAAGAAATACCCCTGAATTCATTTTACAAAAGTTTATGGGCCAAAAATGCAAAAAGTCCAAAGTTGACAAAGCTAATATGGACGCTGATGGAGTTTTCAAGTAAAAAGACAAGAAGAAAGGAAGTGAGGGGTTAAAGTTGTCCAGACATTAAACTTACCTAGACCAACCAGCTTGTGCCACGTGCCCCACTCACTTGAATCAACCACTCACAACTCACCCTTTGTCCACATCAGATCCCACTCACATTTGGTTATTAACTAATCCTAACAGATTAGTTTAAACTTGGCGCTAAACATCCATTTTAAAAACCAAACGGATTAAAAACATGTTCTTGGTGTTCTTGGCACAAATTGGGCATTTGCTAATTACCAACAATTAAACTCCCATATTGTGCAGATTTGTGATTAAGGGTCCTATAATCACAACCCAACCTTAAAACTTGACACCTCACCACCCCATTTGTCTCCTAGTGTCTCCCCTGCTCCACACCCATGCATACTGCCAAAAAGATGGCAGCAATCCAACGTTTGAGAAACATGCTTACTTTCTAAGCTTCATCTACACCTTTGGATGCTCTCACACATGCCAGCTGCCACTACACAACAAAGAAAAGTCACATGATTCTCCAAGGCATTCAAACTTCATAAGGGCATTTTTGGAAGATCAATCAGCTAGGGTTTACGTTTTCCTTTGCTTTCTAGATACATTGTAAGGCTATATAAAGCCACTTAGGCCTTCACATTTCAGTTTGCTTTTGGTTTTTCCTTTGTTCAAACACTTGTAAATCCTTTTTTCAGTTTAATGAATTTGAGTTAAGTGATTTGAAGAAAGACCAAGTGCCATCTTTATTCTGCTTATTATTGTTCTTAGTTTACTGCTTTTGAAGTTAAAAACCTGTTTTCAAAAGAGGAGTGTGCACAAGTTTGCATATTTTCCTCATTTTCTTGATATTTTGCTAAGTCTTGTTCCAATCTTGGAATTCTTGGGCTATAGGGCTGATCATAGCATCCTAACTGAGTTGGTTAAGGTGTGGTGAGGCTTATAACTTGGGGATAATCAAGTGTGGGGTAACAAGTTTGCATCAATCAAGATTTTTCCAAGTTTCTGTTTTTTCATGTTATTGTGCTTAACCCTTGTTGAATCTTAGCAGGCTTTTGTGGAAGCTTGTGCTTGTTCTTGCTAGCACATAAGCTCAAAATTCGTGGGTGTGGATATACATCCATGAGGTTTGCTTACTTAATCTCCAAATCTGCATAAATTGTGATTTTTGGTGATATTTGTATGAAACTATTGTTCTTGTGAATTTTGTGGCCTGTTCTTGCTTGAATCTGTTTATTAGACTTGTTAGAGTGTTAATTGATGCTTGGTTGGCCTGAAATCTTGTTTTGCTTTTGAAAATCTTGATTTGAAAAAGTTAAAGGGGTGTTTGGGTCTACTGATTTATGCTTGTGATCTGATTTTGTGTTAAGGGAAAGTGTTGTTTATGCTTTGTATCTGATATACCTTTGTTTGAGAGTGTTTTGCTGCAAGTTATTGGGTTTGAACACTTGAATTGATCAATCTGCTATTAAGACCTTGTTTCTGCTTGTTTTGACCTAGGATTTTGGGAACACTTAGTGTGTATGCATGCTTAGGGATAAAAGTGGTTTAAACAAAGTTAACATAACCTGTTTGAAAGATTTGAGGTGTTGAAATTGGCTTGTGTGTCAAATACATCAGCATAAGTTAAAAACTGCATGTGTAGTGTTCATCAGTAACTTTCATAGCTTGGATCTTGCTTAATTCTTTGAACCAGTGCATGAAAACTGTTTAGACTTGCTTATTGGAGTTTATTATAGCTTGTGTGTGCATTTGGTTGAATTTGGTTGGCTGATTTGTGCTAAAACTGCTCTTGAATGCTAAACTGCTCATTGTTCATGTCTGTGCTATATCTGGTGATAAATTGATTAAACTGTATCAATTGGCTGTTTGTGATTGTGTTATTTTGCTTGTTATTGACTCCTTTTGATCCAAAGATCAATTGGGTGCCTTTGTGAAAACTGAATCCAAGAAAAAGTCACTAAAGACAACAAGTCAAAATAGTCAAGCAGTGGGAAAAGTTCCCACTGCTCAACATCCAAAACTAGCCCCTGCTAGTGCAATTTTATCATCAGCTTATCAATAAGCTATTCTAGCTTATTCTGACTTGCAACAACTTACTTTTTGTAATAGATCTTCATTATTTGACCCATTTAAGTGAACTGGAGCTTATCAGACTTTGACTTTGACTTTTCACTAGAAAACCAACTTGTTTGACTTTTAAGATAAGTGCTTATTTGATTTTCCAGCTTATTGAGTGAGCTTATTTGAAAGTTCTTTGGTTTTTAAGCTTAGTTTTGTCAAAAGAAACATTTTGCAACTTGAATCAGCTTCTGAGGTGGTCTAGATCATAAAAACGACTATTTTGTCGTTTTGTGAATAAGTTGTTGACTTGTTTCTGGCTTATTGAGTGGTCTTATTTGAAATTTCTTTTTACAGAAGTCTTTGTTAGGTCAAAAGAAGGTTGTGTGTTAAATTTTAGCTTATGGCATCAGCTTATAGCTTAATGGGCCAAAAAGCCCATTAAGAATAAGCTGCTTATTATAAGTTAGCTTATTTCACATTTTCAGCTTTTGGGCCTTTGGAAAAAGTTGTTTAAAATCAAATTTTGAGTCAACCTGTGCTTTTTGAGCTTATTTTGAGCACTTTTTCTTATTGGGCCTTAATTAAGCCCAATAAGGGACTGTTTAGGGTTTGGCCCATTTTCTAGGCCCAATAAGGGTATTTAGGTAATTTCACTTTCATTTCTGAGTTATTTAGGTTAAATTAAGCTAGTTTGCAAGTTTTTAGAATTTTTTATAATTTTTGGATTTTTAATATTATTTTAATATTATTTTATTATTAAAAATTAAAAGTCTGATTTTCTAGGTTTTTATATTTTTCCTAGGTTCTAAATACTTAATTAGGATTTTTGCAACTTTCCAAATATTTTTTAGGTCTTTTAATTATTTGTTATAATTAATTTAAGATTTAATTGATTTTAGGAGTTTTTAATTGCTTAAAAATAGTTTTAATTGGTTTTAAAATTTTGAAAAATAGTTTTTAGCTTAATTAGGATATTTTTGAGGTTTACAAACTTGAAAATCTTGTTTAGGGCTTTTTAATAATTAATTTTGATTTTTAGGGCTTTAATTAGCATTAAAAAGTCATTATTTAATTAATTAAAAGGCTTTTGCAAGTTTTGATTTTTTGTAAACTCTTAGATTGTTATTAAGGATTTTTGGTGATTTTTAGGAATTTTTAGGAATTAATTTTAATTTTGGTGGTTTTTACGACTTTACGTGTACGCCTTTTTAGACTTAGTTTAATCCGTCTTCATAACCGTCATTCTCTTCTAATCCCCTTTCTATTTTCTTTTCTCAAATATAATCACAAATTAATCCAAGTCATTACACACATAACACACTAGCCTCCTTGAGAACGAACTTAATTGGGTCATTCACACACGGTTTTCCTAAATCGTCGTGCTCACTTGCCCTATTTATTGCCCTCTTTTCCTAAAGAGTTGCAAAACTTCAACATCATTTTGGCGCCGCTGCCGGGGAGGCGTGTTGTGTTTTGATTTGGCATTGTTGTTTTTATACTAACCATAATTAGTATTTGTATTAGTAGCACTCTACTAATACGTATTATCGTTTTTCGGTTTTTGTGTGAATATTATTACTATATTGTATACGTAGAACAATAAATACACAAGTACTCCAAATACGTGAGCAATCACAACCTTGACTTGGGAGGTCATTACCCAATCATTGTATTCGAATCTCAAACCAAAGAAAAAGGCAAAAATAGATAAATACTTTCGTGAAGCTTAATCTTGAAAATACAAACTATAAGGTGGGTATAAGGCGGATATTATAAAATATATCCTAAGGAAAAAGGCTCTTAAGTGCTTCGCGCCGCCTCGTTTCCCCGCTTGCTTGTGAGTATTTGATTGTGAGAGTGAATCGAGGGTTTTGCCGCCCAAAGTATTACTAAGTATCATATATATTTTCTTGGTTTCAATTTGATTAAACCCTCTTGAACGATTTGGTGTTCCACCATCGTTCTAAAGTCATCGAAGGCGTTCACTTCACGTGTTCGTTTTCATTCCTTGAGGCTTCGTTAATCAAGAGATTTGATTAGTGAGGAGATTTGTGGACTTTTTGTCTACCTAATACATTTCACCAAGTTCCAAAAAAGGTTAATACAATCAAAAACCAAAAAAAAAAAATTGAAAAAATACAAAACACCAAAAAGAATCTTCTTTGCTCATCCCCTCGTTGTACGTGACGTTTATGCTAACTCGAAATCAAGCAAGACATGCTCGTAAACGAAAAAACAAATCCATCACTCCAAACAATTCTAGTGAGGAGTCTCCTATTGACGAACCCATTGTAAGAGAAGCACCAACCATGGCGAATCGAACTATGATGGAGTTACTTCAAGCACCCACCGAGGGTTATGGAGAGGCTATTGTAATTCCCGCTATCCTTGCGGAGAATTTTGAGGTTAAGACGGGTTTGTTGTCCATGATTCAAAACAACAAATTCCGTGGTGATGAGAAGGACAATCCTCACAACCATATCCGCCAATTCAATCGTCTTACCGCTACTTGCAAGTTTAAGGATGTTTCAAACGACTCGATTAAGATGATGCTTTTTCCGTATTCCTTAGCGGGGCCCGCAAAAATTTGGTTAGAGAAAGAGCCACCCAATTCTATATTGACGTGGAAGGATCTCGTGTCTAAGTTTGTGAACCAATTTTTTCCGCCCTCTAAGACTACGCACTTGAAAAACGAGATTTCAAAGTTTTCACAAGAATTTAATGAAAGTTTTTCAACGGCTTGGAATAGGTTTAAGGAAATGTTACATGAATGTCCTCATCACGGTTTTTCCGATTTGCATCAAATTGACACGTTTTACAATGGACTTAATGATCATGAAAGGGATTATTTGAATGCCGCCGCGGGTGGTAATTTTTTGTGTAAAACGGTTGAGGAAGCTTTGGTGATTATTGAAAATAGATCTAAGGTGTATAGTCCTCGTAGCACGTCTAGTGTTCGTAAGGCTTCGTCTTCGGCTTCACCTTCTTTGTCTAATACCATCGATGCTTGCCAAATTGAGGCGAACTTGGAAAACAAGATTTTTGATAAGTTGAAAGGACTTTTGATTGAGTTTAAAGTTGGTGAACCAAGTGCTCCCGCTACGGTTAAAGCGGTTGAGGTTTCTTGCATGTATTGTGGTGGAGGTCATGATTTCTCCGAGTGCATTACCAACGGTGGTAACACTTCGAGTGCCTTTGCGGCCACGGGAAATTACAACCAAAACGGTCAAGTTTCCCGCTCTAATCAAATGACTCCACCGGGTTTTGGATCAAATCAAAATGCTAACAACTATCGCAACAATCAAGTTGGTTTTAAGAACAATTACAACAAGGGGAATTATGGGAATCAAGGGGCTAATAATCAAGTTTCAAACAAAAATGATTTTCAAAATAACAACAAGAGTTTGCAAACATTGAAAGATCTTCCAAGTGAGTTTGTTGAATATGCTAGTGGTAATGATGCTAGGTTTGACAACATTCAAAGAGAAATAATTAGCCTAAGATCCGAGTTCAAAAACGACTTGAAGAAAGAGTTGAAAAATGAGTTAGCTAATGAACTTAAAATCCACACCAACAAGATGGAAGGAAATGTCACTAGGTTGCAACAAAACCAACAAAAGATGGAACAAGGGCAACATGAGATTAAACAAGAGATGCTTAAGGCCGAGAAAAGGCAAACCGAAGCCGTATTGAGGCAATCTAATTTTGAAGATAAAATCTCGTCTATGTTTGAGGCAATAATGTGTAAACCGTCGTCAAGTGGTCTTCCTAGTAACACCATATCCAACCCTAAGGGTGAGATGAAAGTGATTACCACACGTAGTGGTAAGACACTTAAGGAGCCGATTCCTCAACCAATTGCTCCTACGGAGGAAGCAATTGAGGAAGAACCCGAGGTGGTGGTCCAAAAGGAGCATGTTCCAATCCCACGAAGTACCGCTCATACCACACCTACGGTTGACCCATTACCATCATTGGAACCCGAGATTCCAAAGGCTATGCCTACTATGCCTCAACCCACACCACCTTTTCCCTATCCATCGAGACTTAGGAAGGAGAAACGTCAAGAGCGCGACAATTACCAATTTGAGCTTTTTATGAAAATGTTTCGTGATTTGCACTTTAATGTGAGTTTCGCCGATGCCTTGGTCATGATGCCTCGATTTGCCGCTAACTTTAAGAGTATGTTAAACAACAAGGAGAAATTACACCAAAAGTCTAGTTGTTCGTCGGTTTATCTTAATCGCATACCTCAAAAAGTCGGTGATCCCGGTAAATTTTTGATCCCTTGTGCAATTCAAGATATGGAAGAATGCTATGCCTTGGCCGATCTTGGTGCTAGCATTAACTTGATGCCACTTGCAATCTACAAGTCACTCAATCTTCCTAATCTTACTCCTTCACGAATGTCTATTGAGTTGGCCGATCATTCCACGATTCTTGCATGTGGTTTGGCGGAAGACGTTTTTGTGAAAGTGGGGAAGTTCTACTATCCCGTAGACTTCATTGTTGTTGACATCCCCACGGATCCTCAAGTTCCTCTCATTTTAGGTCGTTCGTTTTTAGATACGTCTATGGCTTTGATCGATGTGCATGCTAGAAAGATCACCTTACGTTTCAACGACGAGGAACTTGTTATAAACGCAACTCAAAACTCTCAAATTTCTCATGTTTATTCCGTTGCAACCATAAACCTCGTTGATATGATCGACGTGGTTTGCGAGGAATTTTCACAAGAAGTTCTAGGTTTTGGTAATGAAGAAACTAGTGGCAATCCCACTATGTTAGATCCAATTCTTGATAATTCGACACCAACCTTCACTCCTTTCGAAGGTGGTGGTTTTACGTTGGAAGAATTCGATGTTCCACGTACTTGTGACGAAGACCTCGACAACTATGAGGACTTCTCGATTATCAAGGATTTTCTCAACGATTTCCCATTTCCTCCACCCGAGGAGGTTATGAGTATCGAGCCCAAATCTTCACTTGAGGAACCACCTATCCTCGAGTTGAAAGATTTACCTCCTCACCTCGAGTATGTCTATTTGGAGGAGGACGACAAGTTGCCGGTTATTATTGCGAAGGAACTTTCGAATGATGAAAAAACCGCACTTGTCGATATTCTTAAGGCTCACAAAGGGGCGATTGCGTGGAAGTTATCCGACATTAAGGGGATCGATCCCAAGTTTTGTACCCACAAAATCTTAATGGAGGAGGATTTCAAGCCAACAATCCAAAGTCAAAGGAGGGTGAACCCCAAAATTCACGACGTCATCAAAAAGGAGGTCCTTAAACTCCTTGACGCGGGAATGATTTACCCTATTTCCGATAGCCCTTGGGTGAGTCCTATTCATTGTGTCCCTAAAAAGGGAGGGATGACCGTTGTGCCAAACGATGCCAACGAGTTGATTCCCACGAGACTCGTGACCGGATGGAGAGTGTGCATTGACTATCGAAAGTTGAATGAAGCCACTCGAAAAGACCATTTTCCCTTGCCCTTCATGGACCAAATGTTGGAGCGTCTTGCGGGAAACGATTTCTATTGCTTTCTAGATGGTTTTTCCGGTTACTTCCAAATTCCCATCGATCCTCGTGATCAAGAAAAAACTACGTTTACGTGTCCATATGGAACGTTTGCCTATCGTAGAATGCCATTCGGACTTTGCAATGCACCGGGAACTTTTCAACGATGCATGATGGCTATTTTTCATGATATGATCGAGAAGACGATGGAAGTCTTTATGGATGACTTTTTTGTGTTTGGTGATTCCTTTACTTCGTGTTTGTCGAACCTTGAGAGAATGTTAAAACGTTGTGAGGAAACCAACCTTGTGCTCAATTGGGAAAAGTGTCATTTTATGGTTAAGAGTGGAATCGTCTTAGGGCACAAGGTCTCGAAAGCGGGGATTGAGGTAGATCAAGCTAAGGTAGACGTCATCGCCAAATTACCTCATCCCAAAACCGTCAAGGGAGTTAGGAGTTTCCTAGGCCACGCGGGCTTTTATCGATGATTCATCAAGGATTTCTCGAAGATTTCTCGACCCATTACACATCTTCTTGAAAAAGAGGCACGTTTTGTCTTTGACGAAGATTGTGTACGAGCCTTTGAGATCCTTAAGAGGAAACTTACCGAAGCTCCCATTCTTGTTGCTCCAAATTGGAACCTCCCCTTTGAACTTATGTGTGATGCAAGTGATTACGCTATTGGGGCCGTTTTGGGGCAACGTCATGAAAAGCACTTCTTGCCTATCCACTATGCTAGCAAGACGATGACCGAGGCTCAACTTAAATACACTACAACGGAAAAGGAGTTCCTTGCCGTGGTGTATGCATTTGAGAAATTCCGACCTTATCTCGTCTTGACGAAATGCATAGTGTATACGGACCATTCGGCTATCAAGTATCTCATGGCTAAACAAGATGCAAAGCCGAGATTACTTCGTTGGATTCTCCTCCTTCAAGAATTTGATCACACCATCGTTGACAAAAAAGGAGCCGAGAATCTAGCGGCCGATCATCTCTCTCGTTTGGAATATCCTCACCAAAGTGTTTACGAGCCTAAGGAAATCATCGAAACATTTCCGCTCGAGACACTTGGTTTAGTGAATTCTAAGCTTGATTCTTCTACCCCATGGTTTGCGGATTTTGCAAATTACCATGCGGGTAACTTCATCGTTAAGGGTATGACAACTCAAGAAAAACGAAAATTCTTTCGTGATGTCAAGTTCTACTTTTGGAACGACCCTTACTTGTTTCGAACTTGTGCGGATCAAATCATCCGTCGTTGTGTATTTGGCACCGAAGCTTCTAATATCCTTAGAGCTTGCCATGAGGGACCCACGGGTGGTCACCACGGTGCTAATCTCACGGCTAAGAAGGTGTTTGATGCCGGCTTCTTTTGGCCTACTATTTACCGAGATGCACAAATCCTTGTGAAGTCTTGTGATGCATGCCAACGACAAGGAAAAGCCTCACAAAAAGATGAAATGCCACAAAATATCATTCAAGTATGTGAGATCTTTGACGTTTGGGGTATAGACTTTATGGGGCCGTTCCCATCATCTCGTGGTAATAAGTATATCCTTGTTGCGGTTGACTACCTATCTAAGTGGGTGGAGGCGAAGGCCTTGCCCACTAATGATGCTCGTGTGGTAGTTAAGTCCTTGAAAAGTTTGTTTGCTAGGTTTGGAACCCCTCGTGCGATCATAAGCGATCGTGGAACCCACTTTTGTAATGACCAATTCGAAAGAGTCTTAAGGAAATATGGGGTTACACATCGTCTTTCTATGGCTTATCACCCACAAACGAGTGGGCAAGTCGAGGTTTCAAACCGAGCATTGAAGAGGATCTTGGAGAGATCCGTGGGGGAAAACCGACAATCTTGGTCGGATAAGTTAGACGATGCTTTATGGGCCTTTAGGACCGCTCATAAGACGCCCATTGGGTGCACTCCCTATAAGCTTGTGTATGGGAAGAATTGTCATTTGCCTATCGAGTTAGAACACAAGGCTTATTGGGCCCTAAAGCATTGTAATGATGACATGGAGACCGCGGGAAAACACCGGAAAATGCAATTAAATGAATTGGATGAATTGAGGGATATTGCTTATGAAAATTCATTGATTTACAAAGAGAAAACTAAAAAGTTGCATGATTCAAAAATTAAAAACCGGGTTTTTAACATTGGGGATCAAGTTTTACTTTTTAATTCAAGATTAAAAATATTTTCCGGTAAATTGAAATCCCGTTGGTCCGGTCCATTCACCGTGACTCAAGTGTTTCCTTATGGGACCATCGAGCTAGCTCAAGATGATGGTCCTAACTTCAAGGTGAATGGACATAGGTTGAAGCACTACTTTGGTGGGGAAGTTCCATCCTTGAACTACCTCGACCAAATCACCTTCCCCAATGATAATTAGTGTTGAGGGGATCGAGTCGAGCTCATGACTCGGTAATCAAAAACGAGGAGCCTCGTGGGGGAGTCCCATGCTTATCCTATGTACATATTATCGCTTTCTTAGTCTAATGTAGCTTACGTGTGGGGATTTGTGCCCTTCCAACCTTTGTTCCGTGGTTGTTTGTGATATGTGGTTTTTAGATCATGATCTTCACGATTGGAGCCTCTCGTGTTCGTTTTATGGGAGCACTCGATCGTTTGCTTTGGAGACATTTCTCAATATCCATGATATATCCTTTATTGTTCTAACCTTAGGTTTTTAGCACACTTCATAAACGGCTATTACTTAATGGTTACACCCTTTCCATGCTAGATTAGGCATTCGACTACGTCTCTAGTATGGGGGTGTTTGCACCCCTAGACTCGAAACATTGAGGACAATGTTTAACTTTAGTATGGGGGGGTGAATAGATACTTGCCTTGCCAAACCTTCACGCTTTCCAAAGTTTATCGTTTTGTTTATCATTTTCTTGCAAAATAAGGCTAAAAATGGCCAAATTTTAAATTTTTCTCATGTTTTATAAGTGTTTGAAGACACGAATGTAGATTTTCCGATGGCGAGAATAAGAGTAATTTTTGACTCGACCGTGCGTGTTGAGCACTTAGCTTTGATTCCTTAACTATACATTAGGCTAAGTCTCTTAAATAAGGACGAGAAATGATAGAGTTAATTATAAGTTACTATGCTAAACGTAGAGTACTCGTATTCTTTCAAAAACTCATGTGTTCTCGTTGTTTGCTTATTCTCCCTTCGCATGTAAATATTTTTTGCTTAATAAATATTGACTTAGCGGTTTAGTTGGGATTGTTGGGTTTCTAGTCTTTTCTAGTAGCTTCCGTGTAATTAAATTGGGAAGACATTAAGGTATCGCCAGCGTCACGGTTTTGAAGTATTGGCACCCTAATAATCGAAAGCTTCACCCAATAATAAGATTTCAAGTGCTCACCTAAATCAAGCAAACAATTTGAAGCCCCACAAGGCCGAAAAATCTATGCAAAAATTGAAAGTGAATCAAGCCTTAATCTTCGAAGCTTTAAAGATCCAAAATTCGCCTTAGCGTGAGGATATACGTCTTTGGCTAATAAAACCACCGATGAGGCGGATAATAAAAGGTAAGGCAAGACCGAAGTCATAATAAAAGCTTCATGGCGAAGTTGAATAAAAGATGGAGGTAAACCAAAGATAATAAGGCCCTTCCGTTAGGGGGCGTATAAAAGTCTTGGTAATAAGTCTCATGTTCAAAACCGTTATAAAACCGTGTTTATCGATTCTTCTTGTCAACTTAATTTTTTAACATCGTCGTCTATTAGGAGGGGTTATTGATTTGATGGTCTTAGTTACACCGTTAGGACTCTATTTTTAGACCTAAATCTCTATTATCGCATAAGTCAAACAATGTATCCTCGTGAAACATTCAAGACATCATAAAATATAAGAGATACAACTTAGGAATAATGGGAGAATAAGTACGTGATTAGGGCATATGAGTAGTGTTAGCATTACCAACTTATAATGACAATGATCTCGTTGCACGCTTAGCATGGAATTGGAGTGAAAATCGAGGATGACGAAATTATTTCTAACGAAGCATTCACGTGTTCTTGTTCTATGAACCTAAACGTCCCATTTTGCGATGAAAATCATACATTATGTCTATAACACAAGTAGTAGTAATAGTAGTAGTGTAGCTAGTTTATCATTCCAATAAAGTGAATAAAATTAATTTTGGAGATGCTTTGATACTTTATTCTAGCATTGCGTGAGGGCACGGCAATGGTTTAGTATGGGGGAGTGATGAGACTGCTTTTATACATAGTCTCATCTTCCAAATAGGGCTTAAAATGCATTAAATATCATCAAAATACCCAAATATATGCTTGTGTTTGTTGCTTGTGTATTTTAGGTACGGATATTGAGATAATGACAAAAGATCACAAGAAACATGCAAAAACGAACACGGGAAACGAAGCCGCACAATGAACCAAGCCCTAGTGAAGACTTTCCCAAGATCAACCCTTGAAGATTTGAAGAATTATGAAGAAGGGTCCTCCAATTATGAATAATTGACACTTTATACCCTTGTATCCTCATAATTACAAGTTTGGTCCCTAAAGTTTGTCAAAATTACCAAAAGGGCCCTTAACTTTGTAGAATTGGCAAGTTTAGCCCCTCAACAAAGCTAAATTGTCAACCAATATCATCCACAAAGTCAAATATATCATGAAGTCCTTCAAAGTACAAGAAATGACAAGTTTGGTCCTTTGAAAATCCAAAATTACAAAAAGGACCCTCAACTTTCAACAATTGGCAAAAATGGTCCCTCATTTATCAAGACTTGGCAATTTCAGTCCTCCAAGATGACAATCATACAAGTCAAGACCATTATCATTGAAGAAAATGCCAAACCAGCCCTTGAAGAATTCAAATATGGCAAGAAATACCCCTGAATTCATTTTACAAGTGTTTATGGGCCAAAAATGCAAAAAGTCCAAAGTTGACAAAGCTAATATGGACGCTGATGGAGTTTTCAAGTAAAAAGACAAGAAGAAAGGAAGTGAGGGGTTAAAGTTGTCCAGACATTAAACTTACCTAGACCAACCAGCTTGTGCCACGTGCCCCACTCACTTGAATCAACCACTCACAACTCACCCTTTGTCCACATCAGATCCCACTCACATTTGGTTATTAACTAATCCTAACAGATTAGTTTAAACTTGGCGCTAAACATCCATTTTAAAAACCAAACGGATTAAAAACATGTTCTTGGTGTTCTTGGCACAAATTGGGCATTTGCTAATTACCAACAATTAAACTCCCATATTGTGCAGATTTGTGATTAAGGGTCCTATAATCACAACCCAACCTTAAAACTTGACACCTCACCACCCCATTTGTCTCCTAGTGTCTCCCCTGCTCCACACCCATGCATACTGCAAAAAAGATGGCAGCAATCCAACGTTTGAGAAACATGCTTACTTTCTAAGCTTCATCTACACCTTTGGATGCTCTCACACATGCCAGCTGCCACTACACAACAAAGAAAAGTCACATGATTCTCCAAGGCATTCAAACTTCATAAGGGCATTTTTGGAAGATCAATCAGCTAGGGTTTACGTTTTCCTTTGCTTTCTAGATACATTGTAAGGCTATATAAAGCCACTTAGGCCTTCACATTTCAGTTTGCTTTTGGTTTTTCCTTTGTTCAAACACTTGTAAATCCTTTTTTCAGTTTAATGAATTTGAGTTAAGTGATTTGAAGAAAGACCAAGTGCCATCTTTATTCTGCTTATTATTGTTCTTAGTTTACTGCTTTTGAAGTTAAAAACCTGTTTTCAAAAGAGGAGTGTGCACAAGTTTGCATATTTTCCTCATTTTCTTGATATTTTGCTAAGTCTTGTTCCAATCTTGGAATTCTTGGGCTATAGGGCTGATCATAGCATCCTAACTGAGTTGGTTAAGGTGTGGTGAGGCTTATAACTTGGGGATAATCAAGTGTGGGGTAACAAGTTTGCATCAATCAAGATTTTTCCAAGTTTCTGTTTTTTCATGTTATTGTGCTTAACCCTTGTTAAATCTTAGCAGGCTTTTGTGGAAGCTTGTGCTTGTTCTTGCTAGCACATAAGCTCAAAATTCGTGGGTGTGGATGTACATCCATGAGGTTTGCTTACTTAATCTCCAAATCTGCATAAATTGTGATTTTTGGTGATATTTGTATGAAACTGTTGTTCTTGTGAATTTTGTGGCTTGTTCTTGCTTGAATCTGTTTATTAGACTTGTTAGAGTGTTAATTGATGCTTGGTTGGCCTGAAATCTTGTTTTGCTTTTGAAAATCTTGATTTGAAAAAGTTAAAGGGGTGTTTGGGTCTACTGATTTATGCTTGTGATCTGATTTTGTGTTAAGGGAAAGTGTTGTTTATGCTTTGTATCTGATATACCTTTGTTTGAGAGTGTTTTGCTGCAAGTTATTGGGTTTGAACACTTGAATTGATCAATCTGCTATTAAGACCTTGTTTCTGCTTGTTTTGACCTAGGATTTTGGGAACACTTAGTGTGTATGCATGCTTAGGGATAAAAGTGGTTTAAACAAAGTTAACATAACCTGTTTGAAAGATTTGAGGTGTTGAAATTGGCTTGTGTGTCAAATACATCAGCAAAAGTTAAAAACTGCATGTGTAGTGTTCATCAGTAACTTTCATAGCTTGGATCTTGCTTAATTCTTTGAACCAGTGCATGAAAACTGTTTAGACTTGCTTATTGGAGTTTATTATAGCTTGTGTGTGCATTTGGTTGAATTTGGTTGGCTGATTTGTGCTAAAACTGCTCTTGAATGCTAAACTGCTCATTGTTCATGTCTGTGCTATATCTGGTGATAAATTGATTAAACTGTATCAATTGGCTGTTTGTGATTGTGTTATTTTGCTTGTTATTGACTCCTTTTGATCCAAAGATCAATTGGGTGCCTTTGTGAAAACTGAATCCAAGAAAAAGTCACTAAAGACAACAAGTCAAAATAGTCAAGCAGTGGGAAAAGTTCCCACTGCTCAACATCCAAAACTAGCCCCTGCTAGTGCAATTTTATCATCAGCTTATCAATAAGCTATTCTAGCTTATTCTGACTTGCAACAACTTATTTTTTGTAATAGATCTTCATTATTTGACCCATTTAAGTGAACTGGAGCTTATCAGACTTTGACTTTGACTTTTCACTAGAAAACCAACTTGTTTGACTTTTAAGATAAGTGCTTATTTGATTTTCCAGCTTATTGAGTGAGCTTATTTGAAAGTTCTTTGGTTTTTAAGCTTAGTTTTGTCAAAAGAAACATTTTGCAACTTGAATCAGCTTCTGAGGTGGTCTAGATCATAAAAACGACTATTTTGTCGTTTTGTGAATAAGTTGTTGACTTGTTTCTGGCTTATTGAGTGGTCTTATTTGAAATTTCTTTTTACAGAAGTCTTTGTTAGGTCAAAAGAAGGTTGTGTGTTAAATTTTAGCTTATGGCATCAGCTTATAGCTTAATGGGCCAAAAAGCCCATTAAGAATAAGCTGCTTATTATAAGTTAGCTTATTTCACATTTTCAGCTTTTGGGCCTTTGGAAAAAGTTGTTTAAAATCAAATTTTGAGTCAACCTGTGCTTTTTGAGCTTATTTTGAGCACTTTTTCTTATTGGGCCTTAATTAAGCCCAATAAGGGACTGTTTAGGGTTTGGCCCATTTTCTAGGCCCAATAGGGGTATTTAGGTAATTTCACTTTCATTTCTGAGTTATTTAGGTTAAATTAAGCTAGTTTGCAAGTTTTTAGAATTTTTTATAATTTTTGGATTTTTAATATTATTTTAATATTATTTTATCATTAAAAATTAAAAGTCTGATTTTCTAGGTTTTTATATTTTTCCTAGGTTCTAAATACTTAATTAGGATTTTTTCAACTTTCCAAATATTTTTTAGGTCTTTTAATTATTTGTTATAATTAATTTAAGATTTAATTGATTTTAGGAGTTTTTAATTGCTTAAAAATAGTTTTAATTGGTTTTAAAATTTTGAAAAATAGTTTTTAGCTTAATTAGGATATTTTTGAGGTTTACAAACTTGAAAATCTTGTTTAGGGCTTTTTAATAATTAATTTTGATTTTTAGGGCTTTAATTAGCATTAAAAAGTCATTATTTAATTAATTAAAAGGCTTTTGCAAGTTTTGATTTTTTGTAAACTCTTAGATTGTTATTAAGGATTTTTGGTGATTTTTAGGAATTTTTAGGAATTAATTTTAATTTTGGTGGTTTTTACGACTTTACGTGTACGCCTTTTTAGACTTAGTTTAATCCGTCTTCATAACCGTCATTCTCTTCTAATCCCCTTTCTATTTTTCTTTTCTCAAATATAATCACAAATTAATCCAAGTCATTACACACATAACACACTAGCCTCCTTGAGAACGAACTTAATTGGGTCATTCACACACGGTTTTCCTAAATCGTCGTGCTCACTTGCCCTATTTATTGCCCTCTTTTCCTAAAGAGTTGCAAAACTTCAACATCACCTATAAGATGCCGATCGGTTGTACACCTTATCGTCTTGTGTACGGTAAAGCATGCCACCTCCCTATTGAGCTGGAACATAAGGCATACTGGGCCTTGAAGT